>JAJJMB010007312.1:1413519-1481878 GCA_023531105.1 Papaver atlanticum
TTTTTTTTTTTTTTTTTTTTTTTTTTTTTTCTTTTAATAATATGTTTCTCTAAGTGATTAGGTGGGGCTCACGATTCAAGTTGTTACCAAAGTTAGGGTGAAATAGAGTGATTGAGATATCATAAAAAAAAAAAAGACTAGACCAATTAGACCAATCGGAGTAAATTATAACACTTGGATAGCAATATGTGTGTGTTCTCCCTGTCTCCGTCGCCTAAACAAGCGTGGAATGCAGGATCCATGGGAATTACCATGTAATCTGCTGACAAGAAGCATGCGCTTGGATCCACAAGATCTAATCATGTCGTTAGTTCTAAAAAAATAATTAAAAAAATAATAAATGTGTGTTCAATAAATCGACCGCTGGTTCCCTTGTATATGCCAGACGAGTTGATCAAGAATTAGGATTATCGACCACTGGTTCCCTTGTATATGCCAGTTGTGTTGATATTAGTCAGACCGGTATCTCAGTCCATTAGGATAGGTTCATCTTGGTGGAGGCCTTCAGACAGATATGAGAAAACACCGTTCACCTAGTCAACATCAAAACCAGCTATGTTTTTCTATATCCATCTCTTAATCTTTCCATGTGATTTGTTGACTCCGGATATTGATGTCCATAGTGCAACTATCTTAGTAGAGCTCTGTCACTTATATATGAATTTTAGTATACTCGAGTGCAAACTTGTATACAACAATTGGAATTTCGCATCAGGGTACTTCCTCCCGTAATCAATAAGTATGCCAACCAAGGAGGTTCTTTAGTGCATTCCAAGGTTCTGTGTAGATAGCTAGGGTCTGGAGTAAAGGTTTTGTGGGTACACCTCTGGTAAACCCTCCCGAGACTATAACTCGGCCACTAGGGCCACCTAGGGGTTTAAAGGCTTGTTGCACATGCTAAGTGCAACCGACGATGCCTGCGACAGTGAGTTAGGATTTTATTTTGTAGTTTTAATTTGCTCGGGACTAGCAAATAATAAGTTTGGGGGTATTTGATAGACGCATTTTTGTGTCTATTTTCATCTCTTTTATGTATAGTATTAGTACCCATTTTTGTACTAATTTTGGTATTTTAATCCCTTGTAGGTGTTTTTGGAAAAATAGGCTTTTGCGAAAAAATTGGCTCGAAAAGTTGTTAAAGGCTCCTGGGAGGACATTTGCTATTCGGACTCTCACTTTGGATAAGGGGTAACCCATTTCCAGGCAGCGGCTAAGCACAGACCGGGATTGGATAAGGGGAGGTCATCCCCTTCGTTTGAAATTTCGTTTTGGAGGGAAAACGAAAAGTCACCTGCGTAACTTCCTGGCAAGTTTTGGATCGATTTTTGGAAGTGTTTTATCGAGATTCAATCGCCAAAATAAGTTGGGATGGACTTGAATGGAGTAAACAAGGTTGGTACATCTGTTTATATCGATTAGAATGGGCTGAATGATCGAGTTTTGATAAAACAGGAAAAATAAAATAAAAATGGAAACAGACAAAAGTTTCGAATTATATTTAGAAGTTACATGCTATATTTTGCAAGGATTCGTTTGTAGAAGCATAAGAGGATAGTTTGGATAATTCAGGAAGGAGGTGAAGTGATTAAACAGGTTAGAATATCCAAAACTTGGCCGAGAAAAAAAAAAAAATTTGGGAAGAAAAAGAGATTTTGATCGAGTTTAAACCGAGCTGTGAGGTATATATAAGCTCTAGAGAGGCTAAGGAAGAGTTAGGAACACTTTGGAGAAGTTTAGAGCCTTATAGAAGCGAAAAAAATCAACTGGAGTCGAGTACAGAAACTTTTCTGCTGCTGCGAAGAAGAAGAACACGAAGAACATAAGACCCTCAGAGTCAGTTGCAGAGGCAGACTTATATTCAGTGACAACGAGGTACGGTCGCATCTTCCTGCAGTCACCGAAGCCTTTCAGCAACAATTCCGACTTCTGTTTTAGACCTTCAGCAACTGCAGAATCCGTTGTTTTAACACTTTTCTCCCTTTTAATCAACTTTTGAGCCATAAACATGTATTTTGAGATTATGATTAATATGAGGAGCTAAACCCCATTGCTGAGGCGATAGAGGAAGCTATTTTTCCAACAAAAAGTGGTATAGTCTATTTTATTTATTTTATTTCAATTATTTTTATGATTATTTGCCTTGATTTATAATTGTTTGAATGATTTTTGTTAAGCAATTGTTATTTGTTTTGATAGAGCATGCTTAGCCATAGGTTCTTGATGCTTTATACTTTGGATTTACACTTGTTATTTTGAAAATCTACATGTTGCAATAGCTTAGAATCAAATTAAATGCAAAAATTGAATAAATATAAATACTAGATAAAATCGCTTTGAACTTGGAAAATAGTGGAATCTTAGCCTCGATGTTCTTTAATATTGATATCAACTTTGTCAGTGTTTGCTATAATTTTTAGTGATTTTTCTATTTAGTTTTGAATATAAGTCTAAAGTTATCCTTCACAAGTTCGAGAATCGAATCCTATTACATCCACTTTCACTACAACTAAAATTCACATCAATATACTGTACAAAGAGATTTCACGGATATGCATACATATCCATATACTATACAAGGAGATTTAAACGATTTAAACCATATGCCATCAAATATAAACGTATTCATTTGCATACATAAATGAAGCCCAAAAATAATTTAAAGTATGGTATTACATATGCATGTAACATTCGAAATATTAAAACACAACAGTGAAATACATCCTATGCCTCAACATCATCATCATCATCATACATACCCGCATCATCATACGCAACATCATCGTCACCGTCAGAATCCTCATCGTCATCGTCCCCATCATCGTCATAAATATCCTCATTGCCAGAATCCTCATCGTCATCTCCATCATGTTCATATTCATCTCCATATACATATTCAACTGCATGTTCAAATTCATCTGGGATTTGATCATTGTAATCTCCATAATAATAAAATGCTTCATCCTCGTTTTGACCAGGAACTACTTCTTCTTTTAAGTCTGTATCATCATAATCTCCTTCTGATGATGGAAGTACCACGTATTCCATATATGAACCCTCCAAACTAGACAAGTCCGCTGCCTAGCCTCCTCTACCAGGATGCGCAGCAATGTGCTTGACAAGATCATTTCTTAGTTGTAGGTGCATTTCTAGGTTTTTCAGAGATGACATAAATACACGACCATTATTGGTAGGTTCTGGAATTGGAACAGGAACAACTCTGCCCCAATCCGTATCCCGACGTTCATGCTCGATAATCATGTTGTGTAAAATTAGACAACATTTCATAATTAGGTTCATGTTAGATTGTTGCCAATACTTACATGGAGATCCGACAATTCTGAATTTACCCTGAAGCACTCCAAAAGCATGCTCGACATCCTTTCTTTTAGCCATTTGATACTTGTTGAATCTCACATAGTCAGGAATGTCCAATGTCTGAGAGAAAGCTTGTACAATTGTAGTCAACTTTGGATAGATACCATCGGCTAAGAAATAACCCATATTGTAGTGGTGACCATTGATGACATAATTGCATGGAGGTACTACACCCTTTAGCATGTTATCAAAAAGGGGTGAGTGTGCCAACACATTCAAATCGTTGTTTGATCCAAGCATTCCAAAAAAGCATGCCAAAACCACAAATCAGATGATGCCACCGCCTCTAATACCAAACTACTATGTTTATCTTTACCCCGGTAAGTTCCTTGCCAAGCTACCGGAAAATTCTTCCATGGCCATTGCATACAATCAACACTACCAAGCATTCCAGGAAAACCTCATTCCGCATTCTCAGCTAGCAACCTCTGAACATCTTCATGAGTGGGTTCACGCAAATATATTTCTCCAAAAGTTATGCAAATAGTGTGGCAAAATCTTTTTATAAAGTAGTATATTGTAGTTGCACCCATACGAGTGTAAGCATCCACACTATCAGCTGCCGTACTTTTGCATAAACATTTCATCACCTCAACTAATTTCATATGCGGAGAATGCCCCATAGTACCGGTTGCATCTGGACATTGTTGCCATTCTGGATTAACTTCAATCCATTTTCCTAACAATTTCTCGAATAAGTTTTCCCTCATGCCTAGACGTTGTTTGAATTGTCTTGAGGTATAACCAGTTCCAGGTATAAAATAATCATTCATCATTTTGGAATCATGCCACACTCGATCACGCGTTATTACACTACGTGTCTGTACCTCCCTAGGTACCGGTTGTCTAATAATACGCAATCGTTCATCCAAACATAGTTGTGTAAACATTAGCAAAGCTTTCTCTTCTTCATCACTAGAGCTATCCAAATAAATTCCATATTTAACTCTGACATAAGCATGCATTAGAATCATTATGCACCTTTGCAAACAACAAACACAATATCAATTTGTGTATACCATACATAAATACAGGTCAATCAATGTTATACATCGATATGGTAGTTTACAAACATTTCATTCAACATAAATCAAGACACACAACAATTAATCATGGATTTTTCACTAAATATATGTTTTAATTACATTATTGAATTGCATACTACATACCTAACCAACCTAATCTCAACGATTTCATCAAAATCAAAATCAAATTAATTTGAACCCTAACATTAGAATCACTCACCTTATATGATTTTTTGGATGAAATTCGAAATTGAGGAATGGATTTGTTTCACCTTGGAGTAACGATCAAACCCTTTTAATTTAAGCCATCGAATCGCAATGAATCAATATGAAAATCGAAAGGGGGTAAAGAGGGGTTTGAAAGGGTTTTGAGAGGATGAAAAACTAGAGAAGAAGAAGAAGTGGGAAACCTAAGCTCGCTTTGAATACTTAAACCTATAAAACGGCTACTCAATAGCCGTATTGGTCAAGTCAACGAGTTGACTGATACGGCTACTGAGTAGCCGTTTGGCACTATTCATACGGCTACTGAGTAGCCGTTTCGTGTAGGGAAGGGATAAGGGGGCACCATAGTGAGGTTGCCTTCCTTGTGTTATCCCTTCCCTACATTTGAGGGATAGGGAAGGGATGGAGGGTACCATAGTGCTATCTCTTATAATAATAATAATAATAATAATAATAATAATAATAACGGGCACCTAACTCAGCTGGTCATCCCTACTCCCCAAAGTTTCATGCGTTCCAGGAAGTCCAAGGTTCGAGACCCCAATGGCGTAATATTGCAGAAATTAACATGGAAGGTAGAGTTAGTTTGCCCTTGTGACACAATCTCCGCCCCCCCCCCCCCCCCATCCGCTTCGGTTCCCTTGGCTAGGTTACCCATGAGGCTCGCTGGTAGGCTAGCATATCAACCTGTTCAATTTATGTAGTAGTATGTTGTTGTTAATGTAATACTCTTTATCCAATAATAAAATAATAATAATAAAGATTCAATTGTATGAAGATTCAATAAAGTGTTCTACCAATCTTCTCTGTAGATTCAATTAAGGTTTTGAAGACTTGAATTTCTTATTCGTTGATAGAAGAAACTTAGTGATTTTGTTGAATCAAGAAAGTAGTTTTTCGTTGTTTTTTTTTTAGCGTTGAATTGTTTAGGGTTTTTTGAACGGATTAGCAGTTGTGTAAATTGAAGTTGAATTGATGGTGGGTTTTGTGATTTGATTGCAAGGGAGAGGTTTAAGGAACTTATTCTCATTCTTCAGTGGGGAATTGGAAAAACTATGGTTTTGAAGTTTTGGATTAAAGCTGATGCTGAAGTTGTTGTTGTAGTTTATTTTGAAGCTGGGGATTCAAGAGTTAATAGGTTCTGAATTTGTTTTCTTTAATTCGTCATCTCTTTCTCTGTGGCAAGGTGTTTAGAGGCAGGGGTTCGTCGACTGGAGAATTTGGTTAGTGTTTTTTTATTTGTTCTCTTCGGTTTTCTTTTTTGAGAATCTGAAGTTGACATTGGTTTAGGTAGTTTGTTAAAGGTGAAGTGGGTGTTTGAAGTTTTACTTTTGTTTCTTTTCATCTCCATCTCTGTGAAACAGCAGTTGATATTGATTCAGGGATTTTATTGTCCTTAGTTTGTATTGGTTTCTTTAGGACTCTGAAGTGGGTTTTTCTGTTGTGTGTGATTGAAGTAGCAAAATCAGTGGTGTTAAATTTTGAAATTAGGACTCTTAATTGGGGTTTCTGAGCGGTTGAACAGAAGATTCTGTGGATTTTCTTTGAGCTGTGAAGGTTTAATTAGTGTTTTGTTGTATAATATTTTGAGTTTTCATTGGTGTTGAAATCTTAAAATCCCATACATTAAACTCTAATTCTTATACTTGGGTTTTTTTTTTCTCTGCTTTATAATGCCTACAGACTAGGTCTAGACAGTGTCTTCTAGGGATTTTATTGGTTGCACAACTGGAGTTGAAGACCGTTGCTTGGAGTTTTCCATATCTTCTTCACATGGGGATACGAATATGCCAAGAACTAGATCGTCATCTGTTAAATCGTCTTCCTCTGTCGGATTGTCTAATGCTTTACGAGGTGATCCTTCTACATCACATGTCCTTCATCACTCGCATCTTCATCGCAGATTCCACCTGCAGTTTCACAGGGTGATAAAGTTCCGTGCCCTTTCAAAGGCTTCGATGGTTGCGGTGGTGGCGTTAGGGGAGGGGGTTATGCTAAGAGCGCAATTTACAGGCATCTTAAGGACAAACACTTTCCTACTGAGGAGGCTAAATATGTTTGTAGGGAGAGGATATAAACAAATGTAGTCTGTTTTGATGCATGGGAGAGTGCCCTAGCTTGTATGCAAATGTGGCTTTGCATAAAATGCCTTCAGATTCATGCATGGAAAAAGCCTTGTATGGCTAAATCTCACCTTACTGACATTGTCGCTGGTCCACTTAATGGTAATAATGAGGCATACTTTTTTATTCATGGGACATCGAAGCCAGCAGCCTATACAGTTGTACCTGATGATTGCAACCCTGGGTCCAATAACAATGATGCAATCGAACTCACAGTTGATATGCTCCATCTAGCTTTCCAGAAGCGTGTTACAACCATTGTGAGTATACCTCCACAATGCAGGTTACAATTTTCTCGTGCCTTGAAGGATGCCTTGGACAAGGTACTAGCGCATCCCACAGATTTACTTGCTTGGTTGTAATTATTGCTTCTTCCTATTTGTACCTTGAATTTATATGTCCCAAAATGCGCCATTGAGGAACGTTCCGGCAATAGGAAAAAGCTTCAGGTTGCCGCAATAACCAGACCATTCAGACTTGGAATGAACCTAACGGATGCTCTACCATGATTCATAAATTGCTCTCACAGCCAAAACTTCCTCCAAGGCAGTCTACTAAGAAGCAGAGAAAGAAAGACCCCAATCTGGAGGCTTGTAGGAGAAAACTTGGTTTTGGCCATTATTCAGCAGCCATACACATTTTATCCTCCAATGGCATTGCACCCTCCACATCGGACACCTTGGATGATCTACAGCAGAAACACCCTTACATACCACCTCCCTCTATTCCCATAGAGGACATTACAGTTCCGGCATTAACTGTTGATGCCAATGTTGTGCTTACTGCATTGAACAGTTTCCCTAAAGGAACATCATGTGGACGAGACGGTCTTCGAGCACAACATCTCTTAGATGCTTTGAGTGGTGCAGCGGCCGCGGTGGCATATGAACTTCTACAATCTATCACAAGGGTAGTTAACTTATGGCTTGCAGGTATGTGCCCACATATTCTTGGCGAATTTATCGCAAGTGCACCTCTAACCCCCTTACTTAAACCTGGTGGAGGGATAAGGCCCATAGCTGTAGGCACTATTTGGAGATTGTTGTGCTCCAAACTTGCGGCTACTGCGGTCTCTAAGGATATTGCATCTTATTTGGGTACATACCAGTTCGGAGTTGGTATACCTTGTGGAGGCGAAGGCATAATGCACTCCGCTAACTGGCTTTTGGAGTTAAAAGGCGCTGACAATACCATGACGATGTTGCTCATAGACTTATCTAATGCATTTAACCTAGTTGACAGGTCCACTCTTATTAGAGAAGCTAGAGCTCACTGTCCCTGCATTTCCCGTTGGATCGAGTTCTGTTACGACTCTAATACAATGATACAACCCTTTCATCTGCCCAAGGAGTACAGCAGGGAGACCCCCTTGGTCCCCTGTTATTTTCTTTGGCTTTACACCCCATTGCTGTGAAGATTGCCGCTGAATGCTCACTATCCTTGCAAGCCTGGTACTTGGATGACAGGACTATCGCAGGTGATACATTGGAGGTCGCCAAGGCGCTCAAAATCATTCAACAAGATGGCCCACGAAGAGGTCTACATCTGAACATCACCAAGTCTGAGATTTTTTTGCCCTCCTACGATCCTAGAAGAGACACACCAGGAAAGTTTCCTACTACCATTGGAAAACCTGCTACTGGAGTAAAGCTTTTAGGCGGACCAGTCAGCTTAGATATGCAGTACTGCAGAGACATAGTTCAGGACAGAGTCGAGAAGACAATGCAGCTTATGGATAGAGTGAAGACCTTGCGTGATCCACAGTGTGAGTTGCTGCTCTTGCGGTACTGCAACGGTGTTTCCAGGCTGTACTTCACATTACGAACCACCCATCCTATTGCTATTCAGAGTGCAGCAACTTACTACGATCAACACTTAATGCAGTACCTGCGGAACATTATTGTGGGAGATGAGGAAGGGTTCGGCTTACTCCAACAGCGTTTGGTTACACTGCCAATCAAAGACGGCGGCTTAGGCGTATACACCATGGCCGATATGGGGCAGTACTGCTTCCTTGCTTCTTGCACTCAGACTCAGCACCTCCAAAGCACTATCTTACAGCAGCCTTCAATTTTAGACTCCAGTCACAGGTACCAAATCGCTTTACAATCGTTCACTCAGTCTTGTGGGCTTATTAATTCCACTTTTGACATCAATCTCACTGCCCCCCAATATATGAAGAAACTGGCAGTTATCTACTTTGATGTCGTCAAGGCTAATGTACCCACCAACTTTACAGTGACACGGCGTGACCTGACCTTGTGGCACAGCAACAGAACAACACATGCCATGGATATTCTCAAGGCCATTCCTATTCAAGGACTCAATCAAGCCATTGGGCCTCGACAATTCCGGTCAGTGCTTATGTATCGGCTTGGTATACCATTGTTCAGGGACGGTAGTGCATGTTCTTGTTGCAAATGAACCATGGATGTTTTTGGAGACCATGCAGTTCATTGTGCAGGTGAAGTTAGCCATAAATTTAGGCATGACATGGTGAAGGATGTCATCGCAGACATGTGCTATAAGGATGGAGTAGTGGCCAGGAAGGAAGTCTCCTTAGGTTTTTTGTCCAATCATGCAAATGCTCTTCGACCAGCAGACATACTTGTACTCAACTGGGAGGACGTGAAGGATGTTTGCATGGATGTCACGGGTGTTTCACCCTTCACAAGCACTAGTACTCATAGCTTTACACCAGATAGAACTATCTCAGCAGCTTTCACTCGCAAGCGTAATAAATATATGGAAAAGTACTCAGCCCTCGGATACGGGTTTGGTGTTTTGGCGTTCACAACGTTGGGTGAACTAGGTGATGAAATGATTTCATTCTTGAAGAGATTACGGAACTGTCATATTAGTCAGGATGCTAATTACAAGTTTGGTAATTATCTTTTCCACCGGCTTGGTATTGTGATCCAAAAAGGTGTAGGAGCCCAGCTTGTTGCTAGGCTTTCTATTACCGACATGTAAAAGACCTTATTTGTTTTTCTAATAAATTTCCTTAGTGGGTGCTTTAAAAAATAAAATAATAATAATAATATTATTCAGAAAGATGTGGGTGCCCAGCTTGTTGCTAGGCTGCCAGCACGCACCTTGTAATTATTGTATCGACTTGGTTCTTTTAATCAAAGCCCCTGGTGGCATCTTTTATAATAATAAAAATAAAAATTCGACTAGCTTGTTACTAGGTTACCAACCGCTCATCTGTAGTTTTTTTTTTATGATGATACAATCATTTAATAATAATTAAAAAAAAAAACTTATTATTGTTCAATAAAATCGAAAGCTGGTTCCCTTGTATATGCCAGCTGAGTTGATCTAGAATTAGGATTATCGACCATTAGTTCCCTTGTATATGCCAGCTGTGTTGATATTAGTCCAGACCAGTATCTCAGTCCATTAGGATAGAATTCATCTTGGCAGTGGCCTTTAGACAGATATGGGAAATACCGTTCACCTTAGTCAACATCGCAAAACCATCTATCTCTATATCCATCTTCTTAATCTATTCATGTGATTTGTGTAATTCCGGATATTGATGTTCATAATGCGACTATCTGAGTAGGGCTATGTCACTTATATATGAATAAGATTCGCATCAGAGTACTTCCTTCTATAGTCAATGAGAGGAGATTGTTTAGTGTCGATCCTGAATTCTTCACAAGCAGCTAGGGTTTGGAGTAAAGGTTTTGTGAGTACACCTCTTGTAAACCCTCCCTAGGGGTTTAAAGGCTTGTTGCACATGCTAAATGCAATCGCGATGCCTGCGACAGTGAGTTAGGATTTTTATTTTCATCTTTAGTTTTGCTCGAGGACTAGCAATATGTAGGTTTGAGGGTGTGATAAGTGCTTAATTCTTACATATTTATTACTCAAATTTATATTTATTAGTTCTTTATTTTGTACATACTAATAATTTTATTTGATTTTGCATAATTTAATAAATAAAGCTCGATTGCACTAACATACAGTACTTTTCCCGTAAAATGGATGAAAATTCAAATGCCTCAGGTGAGCGGTTGGAATTGGAGTTAATTCTCAAAATAGCAACATATCTTTGGGGTCCACTAGTGTCGACATCATATAATGGGAATAATTCCCATATTTGGAAAATATAATTTGTCTTGGCTACAAGATTTGGAGGATTAATATAATATATCTCACCTATAGAAAGGAAAATGAGGCAATCTTTTATTCAAGGAAGAAAATCAAATCATTAGCTGGAAATCTATATATTTTCCATATTACCCATATTTTGTATTCCATTTTTTTAGTAAATATAATACTAATTTGAAGATTGTGGAAAGATTTCAGAGACTTGGGTATAAAAGGGTCAAAGACACATGAAGAAGGGAGTTCATTTTCTCTAGTTCACGAGAGCAAGTAGTTTAGCATTTTTCATTCGTTCTTTGTAATAATGGAGAGCTAACCCTCTTCATTGGGGTTGAAGATGAAGTCAATTATATTATGCAAGAGGCTCAGGTATTTTATATAATAAATATTCTTTTTGAGGATTAACTGATTTAATTAATTTCTCTTCATTAACGGCTTCGTTCTTTAAGCGTCCTGAATAGTCATCGGCTATTGATATTTTATAAGCGAAGAAGAATATACTATTTCGGTACAATGAAAGTTGTGATATGTTTTAACAGTTATATATCCCGAGACATGAGATTGAGTTCGATGTTGTCTTGTGTTACATTATGAATATTTTTAGAAATTGCTTTGAATGTTTGACATAATTAATTGGTGTATTCTGAAACTCCGGTTTTCTTTACTTTGGATAGTTTTTTATCTTATTAGTTTTATTTATATTTTATCAATTCATATTATCTTGTTAGCATAATTAATTGTAAATTGAAAGTAGCAATTATTTAGTCCCAGTGGAACGACCCGTCTTTTGTATACTATTTCATAGATAGCCGTGCACTTGCGGTCTACATATTTTTATCCCATCATGCTTCACGTCAAAGAAGATGTAATCAAGGAAATACACTCATATATCTTTCTTCATAAATCATATACTTGAGTTAAGAATCAATTAAACGACAAACTCAACTGCTCTTTCAGGCTCCACCTTGAAAAATCACGCTCACTGTGTAGATGTATCGATATCTGACATTAGAGACACTAAAAAATACGATATTAATATAAAATAGATTTTCAACTCTAAATAGAGCAAAGCATATGAAGTGTTTCCCGTCAAAGAAGATGTAATCAAGGAAGTGCGCTGATATATCTTTCTTCAGAAATCATATGCTTGCGTTAAGAGTTCAATGAAAAATCACACTCAATGTATCGTTGTAACGATATCTGACATTAGAGACACTAAAAGAACACAATATTAATATAAAATAAATTGCCAACTTTAAATAGTATAAAGCATATGAAGTGCTTCCCGTCAAAGAAGAAGTAATCAAAGAATGCATTATATATATTTCTTCAGAAATTAAACATGTTTTTTAACTGCCAATGTGAGGTCTTTCTTGAGTTCCTTGTTGTAAGAGATACCCTACACTAATGTGAATGATGCAGTGACATAGACAAAAATCAAAAAACACAAAAATGCGGAATGATGCCGTATATGCATTATAAAATGATTGCACAATTTTTTTTCTCATGTAAATAAGTATAAATTTGCAAAATTCTTTCATTTCGGTTATGTAATGTCGTACAACCAGTACATCAAGGGTCCGTTTGATACGTTAAAAATGAGTTTTGTTGTTGTTGCTGAACTGGGTGAGAAGCAGCTTGAGCAACCCTAAAAAATCATTATCTTTCTTTAGGAACGATATTATGGCGTGACAAAGAAGAAAAGGGATATTTGCATAATTTTAATATTGATTCTTACAAAAATTGACAAATTTGGTCAAAATTAAGTTAGAAATATGTGAAGAAAAATATTGATTTCACTAAGCAACTCTCTCATTCTCAGAGATTCCCAGGTAAGACAACCAAAATTGTCGATTAAATCTCGTCTCGGCAAGTTGTACACATTTTCCCCAATTTGATACCATGGGCACCTAGTTCCAAGGGCTTAGACATATCCTCAAGCATTAACCATTGATGCTCGACATTGTCCATATTCAAACCACTGAAACCATCCATGTACTCGATTTTCATGAAATAAATAGAAGACACCGTTGTCGATAAAGTACTATTTGCATAGTCACCAAGCATCCACCATTACCCGTGCACCACACATAACATATTAATGCATGTTCTGGAAAATTAATTACACCGAACAATTTATTTATGGATATATGTACTTTCGCGGCTTCGCCCTTGGGTATATATATTTTTCCATTAGGAACTTAATTTATTTGGATGTGTATATTTTTCCCTTGGGAACTTTATTATAAAAAGTAATATTGGGGTATGATATTGGACTGGCATATTAGTCATAGTCACTTTTGATTAAATAAATCCATTTCTAGAATTTTTAGGAGCCAAGGATACACATGTTTGATTTGAAATTTCCAATAAAATATTTGGAATTCTAATTTTTAACATTGGTTGGGTGTCAGGGTTGTGTGATTTGATTAAAGTAGACGGGTACTTTTACTGATTCTTATAATCGAATGACTCAGGTTAAGCTTCAATGTTTTAACATCTTTAAAGTTGGTACTGAATGCTGAATATCGTCCTAGAACATGAAGGAAACTTAGGGTGGCGCCTCCTTGGGACAAAGATGGTAATGAAGGTACTTGAACAAAAATAAAAAAGACATTCTATATTCAGATTCAAGGTTTCAACCTGCATTTTGCGTCACAAATCGGCATCTCCTTTCATGCCTCAAGGCACGCCACGAACAGTTTTGATACCATGGTCATATTGGCATCCCTATGGCATATATGTGCAAGAATAATCTATTGAGTATTCAAACATAAGGCATTTTCACAACTAATACAAAAGTGATACATCATTTTACCGAAATTCAAAACCGATATGGTTATTCAATAAACTAATAAAAATAAAAATCTCACCTTTGAGAATACTTAGTTTATGGTATTTTGAGTTCTTTGTCTTCAATTCTTAACCGGAAAGAAGAAGAAAGAATTAAGAATTAAATTACTTGTTAATTTTAGAGAAAAGAAAAAACCTTTTGATGCTTTTTTTAACAGTAGCTTCATCTCCTTCACGTTTAGGTTTAGCTTAGCAACAACCTTCTTGGTCAAATGGTACAAATCCTATATGTGTACATTGACCAATTTTGACCTTGCACAATCATATAAAAATTGTATTTATACAATCGGTGGATACTAGCATCCACATAATCCGTTTTTAGCCAAAAAAAACATACATAAAAAATGACATTTTTACTCATACGAATAGGTTTATAGGATTTTCCATATAAACCGATTGTACGACAAAATCACAAATACAGGCTGGAGAGAATTGTTAAAACCTAATTTAGAGTATTGGGTTAACATAAAAGTATCTGATTAGAGCCATTTCATCTTGTATTGAGCTAAGACTTTGATCATCTTACGCAACCGTTTTCTTCTTCGATGGTTTATTCTGAATCATTTGAACAATTCCTGGATTATTCTCACTAGTAATTTCGGTTGCTTCATTCGTGGATAATTCATTATATAATAGAATAAAAAAACGATTCATCATTTTTTGGATCGTAAATAATCGAAAAAGAGAAGAAGAATCAACTGATAAAGGAATGAAAACGAAAAAAATTAGAATTTTAATTGTTAGGATTTAATAAAGGACAATTAGGTTATTTCCTCCGATTCAGACACCAGGTTGAGAACAAAATTTTAATAGGCCGCAAATAAAAGTCATAGGCCAATAATTAGCCGGGATATTAAAGTTTAAATCGGTGTGAATGAATCTTTTTATTGAGGCTCGAGTGGATGTGTTGGTCAATGCCGAGACAAAATAACAGCGGGCGATACTTAATCAAGTTTAAGTGATTGATTAAATCAGTTTACCCCAAAATAAATATCTGATATTGATCGGTGCGCACCATGATTGAAGCATAAAGTCCCATCAAATTTTTAGCAAACATGACAGTAGTCCCATTTGGAAAATACACTAATTACCTGCAGTGACGGATTTCACTCTGTCCAAGGAATCTGCTAGCTTACAATTCAAGAACAATTTTTTTTTCTTGTGGAAAGACACATCTTTTCGATGGTCATTAAACTCATCTCATATCTACTTTCTGGTAATCGTTTGTTAGTTAAATATGCAAAAATGTGTACACCATGATCATCCAAAAAATTGGAAAAACTATCACAATGTGTGCTTATGTTTTTGGCAGTGAGTTGTGAACTATCTTTTAGCAATTGGTATTAAACCCTTTTAGAAATTGATCTGAAATCCTTATGTTCCTTCTATATTTCATGCAATTAGTCCACCTCAGACGCGAATCCTCTTCTCTCTCTTCTCCCAAATAGTGTTTTCAACAACAAAAAAAAGGTTTTATTCAGCCATGGAGGAGTAGATTTTAAGCAAATCTTTGGGAAATAAATGAGTCACGAGCTATGAGGAATGGATCTTGGGTTTTTGATAGGTTTTAGATGTGATGAATTTCTTTTCTTGCTGGATTGAGGGGGAAGTTGTTGTGGTTTTCTCTAACACAGGACATACTTTGGATCCAGGTCTTTTGATGTTTATTCTTTCTTTAAAATTGATGCATATAGGAGTAGATTCATATTATGTTATCTGCTTGGATTGAGGGAGAAAGTTGTTGTGTTTCCAAAAACATGACTTTCTCTGGATCTTGGCGGATCTTGGTTGATACTTCCATTGATTTGACTTATTACCTATCTCTTTTGTCCTCCTTAGGTTATTGTTGGTATTGATGTTCTTGATACAACATCAACAGGGAATCTGAGATTGGTTTTTCTAGAGCATGCCGGTAGTGGTAAGGTTTTTGGACATGGGGTTTTTAATTAATCAGTTTATCTTCTTTCTTGTCATTGATCTAGACTGATTTCATGCTCAGTAATGATGATGATATTTCTTGTTTGTTTATGTTGATTTTATAATTTTGGTGGTTGTTTTGGAACTCCGAAATTTAAAAATAGGGTTTTGTTGTTATGAATTTCTTATATATTTTAATTCTTCTACTTGAATTTGAAGTCTAATTTGATTTTGAGAAATTCTGGGTTTGGGTTGGGTTTTGTTTGAGGTAACATGCATAAAAGAGGAATGACTTTCAATTTTTTTGGTATTTTTGATTTTAGTAAATTTAATCAGGGGTAGATTTTCTTTGGTCTTGTGGAGAACCGAAATAGGTAGCTCTAGCTAGTACATATCATCAAAATTATCTCAAGGCTCAATACCAATTCTGATCGGATTGTAGTGTCTTTATGTTTCCTTAAAATTGTTTAAAAGTTTGGATTTAAGTCTCAATACTGATGCAAGTCGTATTTGAACTGTTAAAAAACAAAAATTGTTTCTAAAATTTGTTTAAAATGGTTTGCTTTAGGTCTCAACATAGATTCTGATCATGTTGGTAAACCTGTGATTGCTTCCAAGATTGATGGTTTGTGAAAATCCCTTAATTTGTTTGTCTTTTATCCCTCTTTTTCTTTTGTTCAAAATATGGATTTGTTAAGTTGTTAGCAGATTTAGTTTAGGTAGTGATCTGCATCCCTTGTTCCATCATGCATATGAGAATGTATATGCAAATTTTCCTTAATTGTGTTGCGTGCTTATGTTTTTGGCAGTATGTTGTGAACTATTTTTTAGGAATTGGTATTAAACCCTTTTAGAAATTGATTTGAAATCCTTGTGTTCCTTTGTAATACCTCTACCATGTTTTCATATGCTCTTTTGTTAGTTAGGTATTTTAAAAGTTAAATCATTGCGAACATTTTTTATAGAATTTCATCGCCACATATTGGCCTAAGAAACTCAGTTCTTGACCTTGCTCCGCTGACTCTATAAAACCCAAAGTTTTGCTGATACAAACTTTTGCTTTTAACATTCTCTGCTCAAGTTTTTTTTATAATTTCTTCTTGTTGCTTTTTTATTCTTTTGGAATTTGCTCTTTCAGTCATCATAGAAGTGGTCAGAACTAAGGCACAAGATGACTCCATTTCAAGTTCATTAGAAAGAAAGCTTTGAACAAGATTAGATTTTGGGCTATATAGGGGCCATTATTCTTTTAACTTTTAAGATTATCTGCTTTTATTTAAATTCAATAGTTTGTTTCTGCTATTTGCATACTTTAGTTTTGTTACTTCCGATTTCTACGTTATTAGGAGTATTGTCTTGGCATAATATTGAGAGTTTGTCTAGATTGTTATTAAATTATCAGTTGGTCTTTTAGCTTAGGGATTCTAGATATACTTAATAAAACAAAATCAGTAGTTAAGAGTTTTATCATCTTGTGTTCTTGTATAGGGTTTTCTACTAATTTTTCTTATTTTTATTTTTATTTTGTCTTAATGCTTTCGTATTCAGTAAGTATTATAGTATTTAGCATAGTCATTGATAATTCTTCCTTTCAAGAAAATATGAATGATTCTGTGAAACAGCATGATGTTGAAATCAATACTGGTTATGTATTGTCTTGGTCCGGTTTTATAAACCGTGACTCTTCTACTTGTATTTCTTCGGAGATACATTTCTCATTTTATAAGTTCTTGATTGCAAAAAAGCCTAAAATGGCATCTTCAATCGCCAAGAGGACGAATTTCTTATCCTATACAAGCCATCGTGACACTTCTGTTAGTCTTGATATTGATAGAAGGGCTCAGGACCATACATTGATAGTATTATCACGAGTGAAGACGCTCACCTTCCACAACTTGCTTGTGGCGACATACATTCGACCAGCATTATAAGACAGCTCACTGGGTACCGATGGAGAACAAAGATCTTCAATGAATTTGAGGAATTATAAATGTAATTTTATCTTTTTAGGTATTTTTGTTATAGATTTATGTAGTCTTCGCGTTGCATTCTTTTCCTTAGCCAAGGGTTTACCACGACGGATTTTCCTTGACAAGGTTTTTAATAAGGCAACAAAAGCGAGTCCTACTTTTCTCCAAGTTTTCTATTTTATTCCTTATATATCTTTTATCATGCTGGTGATTTGGGATGATTTTAGAGGCATATCCCTTCATAGGGCAACCTTTAATGATCTAGTCCTAGTCACTTAGCCGGTTTATTAATATCACTTTGGTCATTTATGGTCATTTCTAGATCTGTTTGGTCATGCGACAAATCAGGAAACTCTATTTAGTCCTTAATTACCCAAAAGACTAAAATAACAATCCTCTTTCGTCTTCTCTATATCTCTTTCATTTCAGATCTATTTTCTCCCATTTAAAACAGTCCAGCAACATCTTCAGCTCTTTGACTACAACATCGAAGTTCAAGAGATTTCATTTCAATGGTCGATATTTCTGCATTATTATCACTTGAAACCAAGAGATGTGGGTCAAACAAAGTATGAGAGGATGTTGAATATTAGAAAAAATATTTTGATAAAATTAGATTCGTTTGTTTTGGTTGTACTGGTTTTGGGGACTGACTAATTATGTTTCGGTTCAAAAGTTTTAAGTTTGAACATTTTCGTAAAGTATTCTTGTGTTGTGTATGGGTGGATGACGATACTAGATGTTAAACCACTATCATCAAGGCTTTAATTTGTTTTGGGTTCTACCACTACCGATCAGTTTTGCACCTATTGAATTCACTAATATTTACTTCGATAATGGTGTAAATAGCAAGATTTTTGTCATTTATCGGGGATTATTGTTGGGTATTCTATTGGATAGGGTTTGATGCATGTAATGATTAATTACTGACTATTTGTTTTTATGTTTTGTTTGAAATTTTTTGAATTTTTTTATTTTGAGTCAATTGAAAATGAATTCGCAATGCTAGTTCATTTTCTAGAATGAACTTGTAATTGAAGTTCATTATATAATGGTAATGGTAGTTCATTATCTATAATAAACTAGTTATAGTAGTTCAATATCTAGAATGAACTCTATAATTGCGGTTCATTCTTAGCAATGATAGTTCATTATGTAGGATGAACTCGCAATGATAGTTCATTCTAGAAGTTTATTATATAGAGTGAACTCTAGTATGGTAGTTCATATTGGAAAATGAATTCGTAATAGGTGTTCATTATGGTAGTTCATATCATAGAATGAACTCATAAATGGTAGTTCATATCGTAGAATAAATTCGTGATAGGTGTTCATATTGTAAAATGAACTTCTAATGGTATTTCATATGGTTGAATGACCTTGTAATAGTAATTCATTATTATACCAGTTCATTTTGTAGAATGATCTCGAATGTTACTTAATCCTAAGTAGCTAGTATGGTAGTTCATTAAAGTAGTTCATTTTGTAGAATGAACTCGTATAATAGTTAATTTTTAGCTAAAGGATAAGGTAAAAATTAAAAGCTCCGAAATATAGCAACAATGGTACTCGTTGGAAAGCTATCGTTGAGGGCTTTCTGAATATATAAAATTTATCATTTTTGGACATATGGTTCAAAATATATTTCAGTTTTAAGTTTTTATTAATTTATTTTTATAAAAAGGGAAAAAAAGAAGTAAAAATAGGGTATTTCTGCCGCTACAAAACGAAAATTGACGTCATCTCGCGTGGGTTTGTCCACTTTAAAACCAAACAATAATTTATAAGAGTAAACAACAATATATATTTTTAAAAAGGACAAAATAGATAGTTGACTGACTGGGTCAACCGAACTAATTCTAATATATAATTCCTAGGACTAATTGGTATTTCCTACAAAAGAAAAGGGAAAAATCATCCATAATTCAACAACATAAAAATCGATGAATGACTAATTAAGTAAATAAACCATGCTTAAAAAAACAAAAACAAGAGTAACTAAACCTAATTCCAGTTTCTATCTCATCTCCAACTCATTTTCTTTCTCAACTTCTAGCCAAAACAAAAAGATAAATCCTCCTTAAAAGGGGACCTCTCTCCGGATGTAATTATCTCGAAGCGTAAGCTTAATACGCACCTACCGCAGATGCCCTCCATGTAATCACAAATTTTGTATGGCCTAACCAATATAGTTAACTTCAGCCGAGATAATCGATATACCGCCGATAAATTTGGTTTCAGTGTTTATCGAGATGCCGATATTTCACAAATATTGACTGATATTCGCCGATATTCACCGAAACATAGTGTCTCGGTCCTGGTCGATATTCACCGAAATCCAATTTTAACTACATTCGGCCTAACAAATCAACCAAGGAGAACCGGTGAATCACTGATTCACCGAAATCCAATTTTAACTACATTCGGCCTAACAAATCAACCAAGGAGAACCGGTGAATCACTGAGTCCACTTCTAAGTTACTAACCACCTACGAGGTTTAAATTTGCATGCATTTCTCCTTCTCAAAACTCATTTTCTTTCTCAACAAGTCCAACCCAAAAGAAAGATATTTTCCTCCTCGAAATGTGTAACATTCTCTACGTGGGATCATCTCAGAATCCGAAGCGCAATACGCACCCACCACAGATATTCTCCACCTCAGCACCCAAAATTTTCTCGGGCCATTTCCCCATTTGTCATTTCCTCTCTCTGTATATATAAAGTTTACCCCTCACAATTAAAGAATGTCAAAATTTATCATTACTTTTAGAACTCATTTCAGAGCGATTTGTTCTTCTTCTTCCCCATTTCTAACAACCCTAACTTCAGCCATGGCTACTGAAATCAACGCTGAAGATGTTTCATCATCAACTATTGATCCACTTTCTGTACCTTCTGCTGAAGAAATCAACAACAACGGAAGCAGCACTGTTGTAGATGATGTTGTTGAATCTTTAAAGAAAACTGAAGCGGAAGAGTTTGGATTTCAGAGACCTGAGATGTTTAGTCTCAATCTTTCAAATACAGTAGATCCTTATCATCGCCATATGTTTCTTGTTTATAAGAATGTTGAAAATTGGGAACCGATTATTGAAAAAGCTGACAAAGATTCTCTTCCTGGATTTTTAGCCGCTGCTTTGAAATCTCATGCTGAAAAGACTACTATCAAGGTTTGTATAGACTCGGATGACGATTTATGATGTTTTGATCTAATTTTTTATTTAGATTTTGGTGTTTTAATCTAATTTTTGTTTTGATTTTGATTTTGATTTGGTAGACACGGATGACGATTTGTGAAGGACCTTACGGAACTGAGTCTTCTGATGGGGATGTGTTTCTTTTCCCTGAAATGGTCAAGTACAGGTATAGTTTTAAACTTTTCTTGGTCCAAATCGTTTCTGTTTCATTTGATTTTTGTGCTGCCTGAAATGATTAATCTAGTAGAAGTAAGTTATAAGTAGTGACTTCTGCATGTAAATGATATTTCTATGTTTATCTTTGCAATAATGTCTAGTCTGAGATTTAATGCATATATTTTTACCATATATAGCTTTTGAAGTTTAATAGAAGAATTTGTGTCTCTAACTCTCTATAAGATTTGAACTAGTCTGGTATCTTTTTTAATAAATTGTGTATGGTGTATTAACTATTATTAACATCCAGCTATGATCAGATTTGAGTAAATTTTGTTCATAACTGAAGTTGGTACAGGTTGAAGTTTAGTTGTATTTATGTTGTGTTTATTCCATAAATTGTTAGGTAGACTTATAGTAAGTTGTGACATATTGGCTAACAGTGTGTGGTCTTTAACATTGTATCATTTTCTGAGATTGTGTGTTTTCTTTTGTGTTATTTGTTGAAGGGGTTTGACAAGCAATGATGCGGATAAGTTTGTTGAAGATGTGTTGGTCAATGGCAAGGACTGGGTTTCTGGAACAGTGGAACGATTAGAGGGTTCATATGTGTTTGTGTGTTCGCATGGTAGTCGAGACAAGAGATGTGGTGTTTGTGGGCCAGAACTTATTGAGAAATTTAAAGAGGAGATTGAATCGAGGGGGATGAAGGATCAAGTCTTTGTTGGCCCATGTTCCCATGTTGGTGGACATAAGTATGCAGGGAACTTGATCATTTTTAGTTGCAATTCAACAGGAGAAGTTACTGGACATTGGTAAATTATTTATTATTCAGTTTTGCTTTTCTATTTGTGTTTTATGGCTAATCTGATTTACCAGTCAAGTATTTCTTTGTGGACATGGCTTGTTATTAATGCATAACTGTTGTTTTCATTTTTCTTGCAGGTATGGATATGCTACTCCTGAGGATGTTCCTGCTATGCTTGATCAACATATTGGGAAGGGAGATGTCATCGAAAAGCTATGGAGGTTTGATTTTCGTGTACTCTTGTGCCTAGTTCAGCATTATATTCTTTACCTTATAAATTATCTGTAGTTTATGGCTGAGTTCAGATTTTAATGTTGGAACTACTTATATATGGAAGTAGGTGCAAATATAAATAATCCAAACAGGTTATCTTTGTTGTTATTATTTACATGGCAGTCTTAACTTCTGAAGTCTTTTTTTGTTATGGATACTGACAAATTAAAACAGGAAACATTGTTTTATGCTTTATTAGTATAGCAATTCAGTTGTGGCAGGTAAACAGTGGAGCTTGAGATGGTTTGGATTATAGTATGTTTTGTTTCCTCCATTTTAAATAATTGAACAAAGCCTCCCTGCCCTCCCCGTATTATTTATGCTTGATGAGTATGTAAATATAGAGGATAGGAACAACAAAAAGAAGTGCTGGTGGTGTTTTTCGTTTGGGCTTTGTAGTTTCAATACACATTTATCTTATGTGATAGAGGGTGTGTTTGTACTATGAAAACCTGGAAATTTGTTACCTTCGGTTGTCATAATTCTTGCAAAAGTTCATATTGTTGGGATGCTTATCTATTTTAATTACAGAGGTCAAATGTTGGCTTTCCCTACTGAAGATAGCCAGAAAGTAGCTGAAGAGAAGCTTCTGGAAAATGGTGGTACAGCTTTTGCAAACGGATCCATCTTGGAGAAAGGTGAGAAAGAGGAATCTCAAGCAAGCGCTGAAGGTGGGGATATGGTGAAGGATGCAGGAAGCTGTTGTCAAGGTCCCAATGGAGTTTCTTGTTGCAAAGACGGAAACGTCGAAGATACCACAAATGTGAAGAAAGCAGCTGAAGGTGTCAAGACCAGTTGTCAGGAAAGGTTGTCAGCATGGATGAATGGTGAATTCGAACAGAATGAGGTTTATGCTGGTCTTGCTGTTATCAGTGCTGTGGCTACCATTGCTGTGGCTTATTCGATCTATAGAAGGTCAGGTTGATTGATCAAATATTAGTTCTATTCTATATGTTGATTCATTTCGCTTCAGAACCTGTTTGGTGGTTAGGTATTATTGTATAATCGCTTTTGATGCCTAGAAAACATGAGGAATCTGTTGGTTTTAGATACGGAGGTAGTAACACTGAAAGAAAATTATTCTATGTACTACGTTTTGCAGATAGTACTTTTATAGATGGTATATGATGAACCTGTTGATTACAGTTGTGGAGACTTTCTATGGTTAGATACAAAGATATATGTAATGAATGCAATATTTTTTATGCAGCTTAAGTAATTTCTTTTATACATTTGTCCTGTATGCTTATTTACCTGATGTTATATTGAATGTTAATCCTTGGCTGTAAAGCAATGGAAATTACCGAGTAGGAATAGGAAATAGATCCAGTTTTTCTTGCACCCGACCTTTCTGCTCCTTCCATTTTAACATTGTACCTATTTTTTTTTTTTTTGAATCATGATATTATACCTATTGTGTACTGTCCTATTAAACTTTGTATTGTTTTGAATTTGGAAACTAAGAAAAATATGTCTGTTCTGTTAAATCTTGAGAAATGGTTGTCGATGATGACATGACACAACCACCAAGAGGGATCCTACTAACATTATCAATTCGGAGCCATGAGCATGACACCGAACAAGACACAATTCAATAGTCACATCTTGGAAGTTTAACTAGGTTTTCCCTATTTCCTATCCGCATTTTCCCTATTTCCCATCCACTTTAATTCCTATCCCCAATTATCCTAAGTACCATCCATACAAGTTTTCATATGTCCGACTTTTTATTTGCACCAAACAATAAAACCAATGTTTCGGTAAATATCAAACCCAACGGAATAACATGAAATATAAAATCAGATCCACTTACGAAAAATGAGTTCTTTCATAAGGATCATCCTTATCAGTAGCGTTTGATTTTAAACTCAATCTTTTTAATTAGTCGTGATATCAAATTTCAAATTTAATCGGCTTTGATTCGAAACGCTTCCAATATAAGTGTATGGATGGAATCCAAGTTCAGGCTCGGGAAACTTCGTAGCATCTTAAGGATGGAATTTTTTTACATCTTAAAGCTCCGGCTGGCCAATTCTTTGGATGATCATATGCCTGCCTAAAGCTTAAGGATGGAAAAAAATAATCTTCAATGCCGGATTTGTTTGTTTTGCACTGTAGAGTTCATGGTCTTAATTGAACTCGGTTGATGCCTTTACAATCTATTTAAAAATGCATAACGACTTTAATGATGAAGACAAAGGTACTTAACTAATTTCTTATTATGCAATCACTAATATAGCTTCTTATTATGCAATCACTAATATAGCTAATGGCAGAATTGAAAAGATCATTATAAGCGGGATAATTATGCGAAAAATCTAAATATGGACATGCAAACCATTGTTGATATCAATTACAACTGCATAAGCCGCAACATCCCATTTTAAAGTTAGTCCGTTTCTGTAACACTTGATTTCGGGTAAACATACGGTCGATGATCATTCTCTTATAATCTAGGGTTTTTAACTTAATTTTTTTAGTTTTGTTTAATGAAAGAGAAAGGTTAACGAAGAAGAAGAAAAATGGTCATAGTCAAAGTCAACTTGACTTTTTATAGGTGTTACATAGAAAAACCAGAATTAAGAAAAAAAGTTGATTTTAGAAATTGTGAAGGGATGGGAAATAGGGAAAATGGGTATAGGAAATAGTTAACACCTTTAACTATCTTGGTTGGTTTACCATCTAAATTTGAGCACTAGACAAAAGACACGGAGACCGCATTCATTCGTGGGAACCAGAAAAAAGGCTTCTGTATCAGTCTGAGAAATGTTCTCAAGAGAATTTATTACTCTCAAAATCTGGTCGAGTAATTCATTCCCACTACAAAAATACCCTCCACGCGAGCAACCTGAGCCACAGCTCCACCCTTTGATGAGAACTTGCGCCATGACAGTAAAAAATCCTATCTTCGCCTATTCTCAATGAATGCTTCAATTTTTTAATAAGAAGGAAACTAAACAAATATTTTCCATTCCCTGGATTCTTCGTAAATATCTCTAAGGAATGTTTTAAAGTGTTTTGGGTCTAGTTTTTAGCACATCTAGTATATGTTAAGCCAATTCAATCTTTGAAGGAGGTTGGGTTGACATTTTCACAAGTTTATAACATATTAAATTTGTTTTATTATCTAAAAAGATACTAGTTCAGTTTCATTATCCACTTAAAATATAATCCTAGGCCAAACATTATGGTTATCCTCTTTTTTTTTTTGTTAAGTCCAAAGTTTATTATAACAAAAAAACGTAATTACAAGAATTACAGGATTGAAGCACAAAGCTTCCTACCCCATAAACCAAAGGGGTCAGAATAACCACAAAGAAAAGCTAAAAAATAATCTCAAACTCAAGAGACTCATAACTAAAAATACAAAAACAAAGAAAAAAGAAACAAAGACTAAAAGCCTAAATTTCTTCACTTTCTTTATCTCCTCCTTTGTTCTTAGTATTCTTCTTTGGAGTCTTCATTCT
This sequence comes from Papaver atlanticum, assembly GCA_023531105.1. Lineage (NCBI taxonomy): Eukaryota > Viridiplantae > Streptophyta > Magnoliopsida > Ranunculales > Papaveraceae > Papaver > Papaver atlanticum. The sequence goes on from JAJJMB010007312.1 coordinate 1,439,026, forward strand.
TTTTGATTGTTCTTGTAGTCCCTTGATAAACTCCTTTCGAAAAGATAAATCTTTCAAGAACTTTTGTTAAATATCAAATTTTGTTATTGTACAAAGAACATCATGCTCCTCTTTAGTTAACTGAATAGAGCTAGTAGAACTTACCACATACCCAGCGTCACTGGTATCAAAACCAAATAGAGCTTTTGTTGAATATCCATTTTGTTTGGCTATAACTTCAATATAGCTAAGCCAGAACCAAATAAAATTAACCCCACTATATCAGAGATGCATTTCTTAGCTTAGATAGACATAAACTTAGTTTCTGTAAGAACATTAGAATATGGAAACTTGAAAACGCGGGGGTATAACAACCACACCCAACTATTTCGTTCGGAAATCTGTATGGACTAAACTCCAATATAATTCCGAGAGCACCAACTTAATGAGTCTCTATCAAGAAAGATACTCCCTCCCTCCCAAATTAGATGAGCTAGTTGGTTTTAAATTTTGTCCCATAAATAGATGAGTTATCTCACTAATCAAGGGAATATTTCTCAAACTACCCTTTTAATTGATTATTGTTACTATAAGAAATAAGTATAATTTGATAGTCATGTTTACATTCGTTACATAGGTGTTTTAAAATGCTTTTCAACGGTATAAAGTTTACGAAAAACTGTGGTATAGTTTAAGAGATAAATCATTTCTAAGTATTACTAGTTATTATCCATAAGGGTATACTTGTAAAAATTACTTAATATACTCCCCTTTTCTCCTTGCCTTAAGAATTGTGCAAACTACAACTAGCTCATCTAATTTGGGACGGAGGGAGTATCAAAGAGCTTTATCTCTTTCTAACCACAATCGGTAAATAACACAGATAGGAATCTGTGAACCTGATTGTTATGAGAATAACTCGGATGGTACCAAAGACCAATATCCGAGTGTCAATCAAGTTATATCCAACAAACAAGGTCAAATTTATCAACTGTGATTAAAAAACGCACAACCTATGATATTTCAATTATATAAAGAAAATATAACGCAGAGAAGAAATAACACAAACACCAGAAATTTTGTTAACGAGGAAACCGCAAATACAGAAAGCCCCGGACCTAGTTCAGACTTGAACACCACACTGTATTAAGTCGTTACAGACTCTAGCCTAATACAAGTTAACTTCGGACTGAAATGTAGTTGAGCCCTAACCAAGTTTCACACCGATTAAGGCACAGTAGCGTTCCTTACGCCTCTTGAATCTCGCAAGACTCTGCGCACTTGATTCCCCTAACTGATGTCCTTTACAGCCTAGAAGTTGTTACGGCCCAAAGTCGAAGACTTATAAACAAATTTGTCTCCACAGATAAGTCTATTCTATTTTTGGTTTCCTTCCTACTATAAAGATCAAGGTGAACATGAATCACAACTAATAATCCGGTCTTATATTCCCGAAGAGCAGCCTAGAAATATTAGTCACCTCACAATAACCCAACTGATATACAGAAAAAGTTATTGCGGAATCACAAGAGTCTGAGACGAAGAAACTGTTGTGATTACTTTTTATATCTTACATATCGGAGATAAATCTCGAAAAAAACTTAGAAAAGATTAAACTCAATATGATAGAAAAAGTAAGATCGGGATACGTAACTACAGAGAAAATAGTTGGACATGGCTTCACGAATCCCAAGCGAAGTCTTTAAGTCGTTAAACCTAGTAACGGTTTTCAGAAGAACTGGAAACCTAGGTTAATGGAGAATCGAATCTAGGCACACAGAAGTGTCGGGATTAGGTTTCCCAAATGCTAGAGTTCCTTCTTATATAGTCTTTCAAATCAGGGTTGCTTACAATCAAAGCTAAGAAGCTCGCAGCTTTCAATACCCGGCCATCATGGATGAGCATTCGACCCGACAAGCTTGCAACTTGCAGATCACGGCCATCTTGGCTGAGCATTCGAGCCGTCAAGTGTCTAGTGAGGCGATTTCGAGTATGACCAAGCAATATTTTGCTTCAAACTTGGCCAAAATTCATTGCCATGCACTTCCATCGAGTTTTGGGACTTAACTAATTTTTCGACTTCCAACCAACACCCCCTCCCTATATATGTATTATTAGCATTTCTACAAATAAGATTAGGGGAGCAAAAATCATTCATCAACTCTCCAATGCCGAACCTTGCAAATGCCGTACCCAAATGAAGCTTCATTGTGTTCGACCAACTTCCCACTTGCAAGAATGAAGCTTCACCGTCCTAAGCCAGCTTGCGGCTTGGAAGAATGAAGCTTCATCGTGCTCGGCAAGCTCGCAACTTTAAAAACCCGACCATCATGGCTGAACATGGACCCGACAAGCTCACAACTTTCAAAACCCGACTGTCATGGATGAACATGGACCCGGCAAGCTTGCATCTTTCAATACCCGGCCGTCATGGCTGAGCATTCGACCCGCCAAGCTTGCAGATCACGGCCATCTTGGCTGAGCATTAGAGCCGTCAAGTGTCTAGTGATGCGATTTCGAGTATGACCAAGCAATATTTTGCTTCAAACTTGGCCAAAATGCATTGCCATGCACTTCCATCGAGTTTTGGGACTTAACTAATTTTTCGACTTCCAACCAACACCCCCTCCCTATATATGTCTTATTAGCATTTCTACAAATAAGATTAGGGGAGCAAAAATCATAGCTTTCAATACCCGACCGTCATGACTGAGCATTCGACCCGACAAGCTTGCAGACCACGGCCATCTTGGCTGAGCATTCGAGCCGTCAAGTGTCTAGTGATGCGATTTCGAGTATGACCAAGCAATATTTTTCTTCAAACTTGGCCAAAATGCATTTCCATACACTTCCATCGAGTTTAGTAACAAAGCAATTAATATCCACCAGTAGATGAACTCCTGATTTAAGATTCAAGCTAAGTTTGCTTAGAAAATAAGCAATCAATCTCAACCGTCAGATGGTTTAGCTTGATACATACAAATGAAATATACCTATATTTAGATATGGATGAATCGTACCTAAACGTGTATAACAAGTTGGCTCAATAACAATTAACCGAAGTTAGCCATATGAACCCTTTTAGCTTAGCTATATTCATCTAACACTCCTAGACTCAATCTGATAATCAATCAATCATGATAGATAATTAAATGTATCTAAATATGTTTTTAATAAAGTGGTTCAAATGTTCACTATCTCATAGAAATATCCGTGAAGCATTTGAAACATATTCGGCTTGGTTTGTAGCTGTACAAAGTACTTATACAAAAACCAATTCATGAACATAATGCCACGGTTTGCAAACCGAGTTCACATACCTTAAAGGCATTGAAATTCAAGCACTTTATTTCGTAAATGAACCTAAGTTCATGTGTATAGACAAATGTTTTGCATACAAAGTATATGAACAACTTTTCAACTGCCGATTTAGAACCTACCTACTGAGTTCGCAAACCCTGTTCGCAAACTACAGTTCCTGACCTTACCTAGTCTTGCTGTTTGCAAACACAGTTCGCAAACAATAGTTCCGGTCCCAACAAGTTAACATCAAATGATTGTCTCACACAAATCATGTTAGATGTTCAAGGTAATTTTCACATGATCATCTTGACACAATATTTAGTTTCCAACAAATGAATTGTTTACAACTAAAGTTGTCAAGTAGATGATGAAGTATTCTAAGCTTTAAACTCATATTTCCAGAATTATATAAATGAGATAAACTCGACTTGAAATTTCAAATGTGTATAACACAAAGTCTATATAGTTATACGACTTAGTCTCATTAGTAGATAGAATTGAATAGACTTCTGAGTAACATATAAGTTTTAGTTTTCACATACCTTTTGTCGTCGAAGTTCCACCAAGCTCTTCAGTAGATATTCTTCTTCAATTGGTGAACACCGTGAATTCTAATGCTCAACTACACACTTCTATCCTAATCCGAGACATAGCTATAAGTAGCCTAGAAATCAAGACATAGTTTTGATCAACTAAACTTGACAAATAGGCTTGAGATAGCAACGCTTGCGAGTTCGACCGAGCAGTGCTCTAAAAATCTCCCCCTTTGTCAATTTTAGTGACAAAACTATCAATACATATGGATTACAAAATAAATAAACTTTGTAGCTTCTGATCCATCATGCTTGATTTCCTAGGCTCTTCAACTTCCTTGAATTCTTTGTTACTTCAAGTTCTCCATTGATTCTGAATGTGTTCAACTCAGCACCATTGTTGTTGAAGATCCGTAGCAATAACAATGCGAAAACAAATGTTCTCAATCATTGTTATTTCGCGTCATAATATTATTATATAAATCAAAGTCCAATTGCATCACAACTTTTAAATAATACTACGGTGATATGTATCACTCCCCCTTAGTCAATACTTCCATCTTTTGCACAATAGGTAGAACCTATAGAATGTAATCCACTCCCCCTTACATAATGATCCATAAACCATATGTATGTAGTGTGAACTACTAAATAATTCTCCCCCTTTTTGTCAATATAAATTGGCAAAGGTACGAAAACTATGGGATCGTTATGAATTCTCAAAAGCTAATTCATGACTAAAGAAGTATATCAACTTTTCTTTAGATGATTTCACATAGTCGAAACTTAGTGTATTCATCAAGGAGTTTATTAAGATACAAGTTAACCCCTACAAATTCCACAACCGCTCTCCCCACAAAGATATAGCAATTAAGCACAAGTTCATTTAAGAACTCTCCCCTATTTGATGTCATTCCCAAGAGAACAACATGAGCGATCTTACTTTTACAAGAAAATAAGGCTTTCTTTGGACATTAACAAATCACATGGATTTGTATACACAAAACATCGAGTAAATTAACCACAAGAGGATCTTTTTGATTAATTTAATCGGAATCACTCAACATAAGAAAACTTACGGAGTAAATACAATACTTTCACATAAAGTGGATTAGGGAAAAATCAATACTGCGGAAGTTCTCAAAAAGTTCATTATATGTTTTATCAATATATGCATAAAGACATTATAGACTTAACTTTGAGCATTTATGAGATAATAGCACTATTCACGAACGTAAAAGCACATACATCTCATAAAACGTTTGCAATATATAAAAACAATAAGATTAAATACTGCAAGTTCATCTTCCAAACAACTTAGAATTTAAATAAAGAAATCTAAAAACATGCAAGATGAAAAATGTTGGAAATAGCTTGTGTAATCACAATTTATGCTATACCAAACCCTAGTTATTCTTCTCGATCACAAGAATAAATTCTCATAAGAAGTTTCCTAGACATTGAGATTCTTGAAAAATTCTTTGCCATCCCCGAACTCCTTGTCGTCAATAGACATTGGAACATAAGGTTCATGAAGAAAGGAGTTAATTTCTCCAAACCTTTTTGACTGTTGTCGAACCAGGGCCTTTTGAATCTCCGGAGATCTTAGTACAGTAGCTTTTATTTCCTGAATTTCCATCCTGGTTTGTTTTAACTCTTCAAGAGCAACAAAAAACTTTTGAAGATTTGAGTTATTAGCTCTTGGTTTTTTCATATTTTCCTTTTTCTCTTCAAAGTTGTATTAGAGGAATTGGATCTCTCTTTTTCCTTCATGATTGAAGATTTGACAATCATACCAACATCTTTCCCATCAGAAGAATTAGTGCTTGGAGTCTCCATAATTTTGGAATATGGATTTGTGAATACACATGTAAAACGGCTCTACAAGCAGCTTTTGATGAAAAGAGTTTTAGAAAAGGAATATGATTGCAAGATTATGAAACCTATATACAGGGTAAGTAGGGTTCATATACAATCAGCACAGGTAAACCTAAAAGGGTAAAAATGTTGGTTTTATCCTTTTATTCAAATATGGTGAAATCTTTCAATACCATTATTTGAAAAATAGAAAATTATGAATAGAAAAAATAAATGGAAATTCAAGTAATAATATTCAAGATACAAACTAGAATAGTTTCTGACCCTGGAGCCCGGTTGTGCATAGTTCTTTTCTCTTTTCTTTCGGGCACATGAGACAACATGCACTTTTAACACAGTTAGGCTATGTTGGGGTGAACAATAATCTGTTCACCACAAGGTTCCTGCACGGATTTATCAACATCCCTCTTTATAGGTCGTTTAGACTTAGTTTTTTTTGTAGAGATCCAACCTTTTCCTTAGAAATCAACTTTTTAGGAGAAGAGTTAATTTTACATACCTCGGATGGATTTGACTTTAGAACAAGTTTGAGCTTGTTTGATAATCGACTGACTCTCCGTTGCAGTTTCTTTACATATCTTACTTTGTGTTTGTACTTGAAACAATTTGAGAGTTCATGACCCTTAATAGTACAGTAAGGACATGTCATTGTGGGGGATGGTTCAGGCAATGTGGCTAAACATGCTACTAAGCAAAGCTGAGTACGTGAAATATGAGAGATAGAGTTATCATTAGTGAGGGAAAAATCCATTACATCCTCCAGTGCAATTGATGACGCATCATCAGGAAAAATGTCAAAGTTGATATGAGTATTGCTACAATTATCAAAATTGATATTATCACCAAGGAGTGCTACACTTGATTTTTCATCCTTTGTAGAATCATAGTGATCAAATGTTTCATCATAAGTTGCAGCAAGACCCTTGTTGCCAGTGTCTTTTCTACGATTTGGACACTCATTAGCAAAATGACCAAAACCTTTACACTTAAAGCATTGTGGCATATCCTCATCATCAGTGTCGACAGTATCCCTGTTTTTATGAGGAACACGATCATGTGGCTTAATTGATGATCTGGGTTTTTCTCTAATGAAGTGTTTACTTCTCTTCAAAAGAAGATCTCTAAACTGTCTTGTGATCAGAGAGACTGAGTTGTCAAGATCTTCATCCGATGATTCAGTCCCAATCAGATTATCCACAGAGTTGCCAACACTTTTACTTTTATCAAGTAAATCAGTGTTCTTTTGTGCTTTGAATGCAATATTCTTTCCAGCTTTGGATTGACGTTCGTGATCAAAGATCTTTAACTTCCCAACAAGAGTATTCCTGGAAAGTATTTCAAGGTTATTTCCTTCAACGATGGCATGATTCTTAGAATCATATCTAGCTGGTAGAGATCTGAGAATCTTCATCACAATATCCTTTTCAGGAATAGTCTTACCCAATGCAAATGATGCATTAACAATTTCAGACACTTTCTGATTAAACTCATCAAAAAAATCTTCATCATCCATACAAAGGTTTTCCCAATCAGAATTTAGGTTTTGAAGCCTAGCTTCTTTCTCAGAGGTATTCCCTAAAATATGGTTGATAAGATATCCCAAGAATCTTTAGACTTAGTGCACGTAGTCACATGATGCTGAAGGTCTGGGGTAATAGCATGGATAATAGCGTTTAACCCGTCATAACTTTGCTTTGTAGCACTAATCTCGACTTCACTATAACTTCCTATATCCTTTGCAACAGATACACCGTTCTCTAGAATTGTTGGAGGATCATAGCCATTTACTACACGAACCCATGATTAAAAATCACGTGCTTGTAGAAAGGCATGCATATCAATTTTCCACCATAAGTAATTCGAGCCATCGAATATTGGGTATACGTTTGTAGAGATAGAACTTCTGACCATAAAGTCAGATTGCTACAAACACAGACTTATGAGGTCTTAGCGTGTTTGCCTGCTCTGATACCAATTGAAAACGCGGGGGTACAAAAACCACACCTAACTATTTCGTTCGGAAATCTGTATGGACTAAACTCCAATATAATTCCGAGAGCACCAACTTAATGAGTCTCAATCAAGAAAGATACCAAAGAGCTTTATCCTTCCTCAACACAATATGTAAATCAAACAGATAGGAATCTGGGAACCTGATTGTTATGAGAATAACTCGGATGGTACCAAAGACCAATATCCGAGTGTCAATCAAGTTCTATCCAACAAACAAGGTCGTATTTATCAACTGTGATTGAACAACGCACAACATGTGATATTTCAATTATATAAAGAAAATAAATAACACAGATACCAGAAATTTTGTTAACGAGGAAACCGCAAATGCAGAAAAACCCTGGGACCTAGTCCAGACTTGAACACTACACTGTATTAAGCCGATACAGACTCTAGCCTACTACAAGTTAACTTCAGACTGGAATGTAGTTGAGCCCTAACCAAGTCTCCCACCGAAGAAGGTACAGTCGCGTTCCTTACGCCTCTTGAATCTCGCAAGAATCTGTGCACTTGATTCCCCCAGCTCACGTCATGTACAACATAGAAGTTGCTATGACCCAAAGTCGAAGACTTATAAACAAATCTGTCTCCCACAGATAAGTCTATTCTATTTTTGCTTTCCGTCTTAAGATAAAAATCAAGGTGAACAGGAAACACAACTAATAATCCGGTCTTATACTCCCGAAGAGCATCCTAGAAATATTAGTCACGTCATAATAACCCAACGGATATACTGAAAAAGTTATTGCGGAATCACAAGAGTCTGAGACAAAGAAACTGTTGTGATTACTTTTTATATCTTACCTATCGGAGATAAATGTCGAGAAAACCTTAGAAAAGAGTAAACTCAATACGATAGAAAAAAGTAAGATCAGGATTAGAGAAAATAGTTGGACCTTGCTTCACGAATCCCAAGCAAAGTCTTTAATTCGTTAAAACTAGTAATGGTTTTCAGAAGAACTGGAAACCTAGGTTAATGGAGAATCGACTCTAGTTTGCTACTAGGACACACGGAAGTGTCGGGATTTGGTTTCCTAAATGCTAGAGTTCCTTATTATATAGTCTTTCAGATCAGGGTTGCTTACAATTAAAGCTAAGATAGACTAGTAACAAAGAAATTAATATCCACCGTTAGATGAACTCCTGATTTAAGATTCAAGCTAATTTTGCTTAGAAAATAAGCAATCAATCTCCACCGTCAGATGGTTTAGCTTGATACACCCAAATGAAATATACCTATATTTAGATGTGGATGAACCGTACCTAAATGTGTATAACAAGTTAGCTCAATAAATGTTAACATAAGTTAGACATATGAACACTTTTAGCTTAGTTTTATTCATCTGACGCTCCTAGACTCAATCTGATAATCAATCAATCATGATAAATAATCAAATGTATCTAAATGTGTTTTTAAGAAAGTTGTTCAAATGTTCACTATCTCATAGAAATATCCATGAAGCATTTGAAACATATTCGACTTGGTTTGTAAGTGTACAAAGTACTTGTACAAGAACCAATTCATGAACATAATGCCACGGTTTGCAAACCGAGTTCGCATACCTTAAAGGAATTGAAACTCAGGCACTTTATTTCGCAAACAGAGTTCGCAAACGAACCTGAGTTCATGTGTATAGACAAATGTTTTGCATACAAAGTATGTGAACAACTTGTCAACTGCCGATTTAGAACCTACCCATTGAGTTCGCATGGCGTAGGACTGACGGACGGATAACATATTATTATTTAGCATTCCTAGGAACATTTGAGCATTCTTGATACAGAGATCATGACTATGTTTTCGTCCATATAAACATGATTGACAATGTTATCCGTCCGTCGGAGGCTCAAAAACCCCTTCTGTTTTGTATTATTGATAAAAACTGAATTTAAACATTTTATATAGAAATGGGGTTTTTGTCTCATTTTTATTTCAAATGGTTTTTATTTATAAATAATAATATGTTTGGAGTTTTTGTACCCCAAATTTGGTCACCTTGGTGTTTTACTACTAGTTATGTCAATAAATTCCGCTCGCCTTAAAAAAGAAATTTACATTCACCAAATTTATTTATCCTATTTTGGTGCCTCGAAAACGTACACCTCCAGTCAGTCAGTTCTACGCCATTGTAGATAAAATATACATGGAACAACAACACTTGGTGCTAGTGGAGGTTTTTACTATCCCTAATTATCCCTAGTCAGTCAGTCCCACGCCATTGTAGATAAAAGTATACATAAAACAACAACACTTGGTCCTAGTGGAGGTTTTTACTATCCCTAATTATACAGAGATAGATATTTCTAATTTACAACTCCCGGAGATAATTCAGATTTTTTGATTGAAATTTCAAAAAGGTCATTTACGGGTAAAAAGGCTTCTGGCTAGAGCAAACTTCGCAATGTTTCACATATCACTTCACATCCCAGAAAATAAGTTAGCGAGGACCACTTGCGATATGTACCATCAAGTGTGGGTTATGTTTCGAAAATTATTCTAAGTTAGGTAAAAGAACTTCAAGGAATGAGAACGGTTACAACGATTTAAAGTTGTTGGGGACTCGGTGACCATTAAATTTTCCACTGTACTTAAATGTTTGTGTGATGTGTTTAGCATTTCATATTTCCAGTGTACTTGAATAAAGGTAGATGATATCATCTGCAATAAACATGAATATGTCACTGGTGAAAAAGCGGGGTCTAACAACCACACCCAATATTTCGCTTAGCAATCTGTATAGACAAACTCCAATATAATTCCAAGAGAATCAACTAGACAGTCAGACTCAATCAATGAAAATATATCCAAGAGTTGTATCTCTGTTTCACAATGTAATCAGCAAATCAAACAGATAGAAATCCGTGAGCCTGATTATTATGTGAAACAACTTGAACGGTACCAAAGACCATTGTTCAAGTGTCAATCAATATAATCAACAACCAAAGGTTGAATTCTCTAATTGATTGAACTACGCACAACCTGTGATATTTCTATTATATAACTAAATATAATGCGGAAAAGAAATAACACAGACACCAGAAATTTTGTTAACGAGGAAACCGTAAATGCATAAAAACCCCGGGACCTAGTCCATATTTGAACACCACACTGTATTAAGCCGCTAAAGACACTAGCCTACTCCAAGTTAACTTCGGACTGGAATGTAGTTGAGCCCTAACCAATCTCACACTGATCAAGGTACAGTTGCGCTCCTTACGTCTCTGAATCCCAGCAGGACTCTACGCACTTGATTCCCTTAGATGATCTCACCCACAACTAAGAGTTTCTACGACCCAAAGTCGAAAACTTGATAAACAAATCTGTTTCACACAGAAAAGTCTATTATATAGATAAATCTTTATCCTACAGATAAACCTATGAGTTTTGTTCTGTCTTTTGATAAATCAAGGTGAACAGGAACCAATTGATATACCAGACTTATATTCCCGAAGAACAGCCTAGAAATAACAATCACCTCACAATAATCTTAATCGTATGGTACCGAAACAAGATACAGTTAAACCTCTATAATTTAATAGCCTTGGGACCACTAAAATTTATTAATTTAAAGAGATATTAAATTATCGATAAATTAATAATTTATTACTTTAAAGATAAATTAATAATATATTAATTTAGAGAATATTTCCTATTGATAATATCAATAAATTGAACTTGACTCATTCAGTTTGAACGATTTTGAATTTGAAGTATTCAACTATTAATTATTGACTACAGAAAATTAGATATTCATCAGTTGGAAATTGTCGGTCAATAACCGTAATTAGGCTTGTCAATATATGCCCGATATCCGGAATCCGTTTCCGAGTATTCGAGATCCTATAGGATTTTATCCGTTTTAACGGATATCGGATATACTATCGGACATTTCTTCCTTAATATATCGGAATCGGATTAGGCTCCATCCGAATTGTTAATATCCGATATCCGATAGAACATGGATTTATTTGTGATTTACCCTAACCATATTTTTTATTTACCCTAATATCCGATATTCGATAAAAATGTTCGATATCCGATATGAAATGTTTGAGAAATTGAACTTAAATTTCAATTATGAACATGTTCTAAAGGGTTTTTAACATCTTTTTGTCATAACCGGATATTGTCGGATATTTATCTGATATCCGATAGCTTAACATATCGGAATCGATATCTGATTTTGATATCCTATAGGATATTATCGGATATCGAATATCCGATAGTGCTTAACCTGTCGGATATCGGATTCCTTAATATCCGACGGATATTCTTCAATTGACAGGCCTAACCGTAATTAAACCATTTAAATTGTTGGTCGGTCAATAACCGTAATTAATAACGTATAATGTATCTATAAACCCTAATTAACCTAATACAACTACATCATTCATCCTACATATAAATTGCAATTTCATTTTGATATGTATGAAAAAAAATCAATTTTATTATTAGTAATTATTAATTTATATAATATTTGGGACCTATAAATACTTAAGGGAGATTTTTGAAATGTATTAAATTATTATATTATCGAAATTATTATTTTAGCACTATTGGCCCAAGAAGGGACTAAGAAATTTTATTATTTTAGCGAGATTATTATTTTAACGAGTATTAATTTACAGAGGTTCTACTGTATTGTGGAATCACAAATGATTAGACGAAGATGTTTGTGATTACTTTTTATCTTGCCTATCGGAGATTAAATCTCGAGCCAATCTTAGAGAAGATAGTACTCAATACGATAGAAAATGCAAGATCAGATCCCGCAACTACAGAGAAAATAGTTGGGTCTGGCTTAACAATCCCAATGAAGTCTTTAAGTCGTTAACCTTCGTGAAAATCCTAAGGTTAAAGGAGAATCGACTCTAGTCGCAACTAGCATCAAAAAGGAGGTGTGGGGATTAGGTTTCCCAGTTGCTAGAGTTCTCCTTTATGTAGTCTTCAAATCAGGTTTTTCAATCAATGTTACCTTGGTAACAAAGCATTCAATATTCACTGTTAGATGAAAACCTGATTAGACTCAAGCTAATATCTTTCAACCGTTAGATCGAACTTAGCTTGTTACACACAAATGAAAAGTGACTTCATTTAGATATGAGTAACCGTACCTAAACGTGTACACCTTGTTGGCTCAACAATAGTTAACCGAAGTTAGCCATATGAACACTTTCATATCAACCTCATTCATCTTAACCATAACTAGTTCAAATAACTCAAATGAAACTAGTTCTAGAGTTGTTCAATTGTTTATATTCTCATATAAATATACGAGACACAATTGAAGCAAAATCGATTTTGATTCACTCGAATCAATTCATGAACATTATAGCCACGGTTTGCAAAAGATTGCATTCCTAATTATATAAATGTATTATTTCATGAAAAAATCGATTTTAGAACCTTATCCACTTAGGTATGCATACGGGTACGCGTACCTAAGTAGTCGGACCAAGTTTGGGTTTCGCTAGTACGCGAACTGGTACGCATACCATCCAAACTCAGCAGAAATTCCCGGACCTGAACCTTATGCCAGTACGCGTACCGGTACGCATACCAGGTTCCCGGACTTTCTCAAAATCAACAAGTATGCATACAGGTATGCATAACATGGTTCCCGGACATGGATTACATATATGCAAGTACGCATACTATGCTTAAATCCAATTGTTCTAAACTCTCATATAGACCATTGAAACATTCTCGGAAGACGGGAATAACTGTCTCACACAAACTATTAGCTTCAAAGCAATTTTCATGTGATCGAATGATCAATACGAAACATTCCGAGTCTACATCAAATGATTGTCTCACACAAATCATGTAAGATGTTACCAGGCGATTTTCACATGATCATCTTTTGACTTTCGTCAAGAGTATAAGATGAACTTTGTTAAAGAGAAATCTTACCAACAAATATTTCGAGAAATATGTAAGCGAGTTAAACTCAGCTTGAAATATCAAATGTGTATAATCGAAGTCCATATAGCTATATGACTTTTGTCTCAAATAGGAGATAGAGTAAATAGACTTTTGAGTGATAGATGAGTTCAATTCTCCACACACCTTTTGTTGATGAAGTTCCACAAGCTCCTCCTAGTAGTTCTTCGTCTTCAATCAATGAACGCCGTGAAGTCTAATGCTAAACTACACTTTCTATCCTAATCCGAAACTTAGTGATAGACGCATTTATGTGTCTATTTTCATCTCTATTGCATATATTTTTAGTACCCATTTTTGTACTTATTATGGTGTTTTATGTCTTTGTAGGTATTTTTAGAGAAATAAGCTCTTGCGACGGAATTGGCTCGTTAAGTGGTGTTTTACACCCCAGGATGAAGTACTAAAGGCACCCCAGAAATGCACCGGAAGCACCCCAGAAATACACCGGAGGAACCCCGAAAAAATGTTGGAAACACCCCAGAAAAAAGTGTTAAAGGCACCCACCAAAATTACTAAAGGCACCCTAAAATTGGATAAGGGCACCTCCAAGGCAGCCGAGCTGTTAAAGGCACCCGAGTTTTGGATTCAGGGCACTTCACCTTCATCATTTGAAAATGGATTTTTGGCGGGAAATTTTTTTATTTCACTGGCAGTTGGTTCGATCGATTTTTGATGATGTTATGAAGAGATTAAAGGGTTGATTTCTTATGGGTAGTTGTTATATGACCTAATAAACATGTTTTGGGCTTTAGGTTCGACCGAATTTGGCTGAATAATCCGCAAAAAGAAAACAGGGAGAAACGAGTATTTCACGTGTTGAGAAGATTTTGTGGAAGATTTTGTGGAGATTAGAACGAGTTTAACACATTTTCAGCGTGCAAGAAGTGTGTGGAGATCAAACAGATGCGTGGAGGAGATAAACAGGGGAAGAATCACGTAAATATCATCCCCGAGTAAAAGAAAATATTTTGGATTTATTAGCAAGATTTTTACGTGTTGATTGATATAAATAGGTTGATTGGGGTCTCACTGAAGGAGGGGAGTTTATAGAGAGAGTTGGGAGCAGTTAGGAAGAACCAGAGAGTCGAGAAATCAAGTTGCAGGAAAACTCCATTTTCTGCTGCTGTGAAGAACACGAAGAACATTGGACGCACGCAGAACGTCGTTTTTCAACAGTGACAACGACAACTGTTTGTGGGTCGTATTGCAACAGTGTCAACAACACTTCATTTTTATCGTTCTCTGTAACAGCTCGGTTTGTAACGAACAAAAGTGTTACAAACCCGGTTTTTATCAATTTTTCTCCTATTTCATCATTTGAGAACCATTTTTGAGCATTAATAAAGATGAATTTTGAGCATATTTCCATGATAATGATGAGCTAATTCTCGCGTAACCAAGGCATGGAGGAAGCTATTTATGCATGAATAATTGGTAACTATTCTATTTTTCTCTAATTTGTATTTTATAATTCACTCAATCACTACTTTGTAGAATTTTAATTGTTTGCATAATTTTCCTAATTAGTTGTGATTCAATTAGATAGGTTATGCTTTGATTAGATAATCTATGCTTAAGGGATACAATTAATGTTTGAGAATATGCTTGATAATTTGTGAATTAAGAAAAAGAGATTTTAAAAATAATTAGAGTTTTGGAATCTTTATCATCATTTATTCATGTGTAATAGTGGAATCTAGTGTCTTGGTTATTTTCACTCTAAAAAAAAAAAAAACAAATTTGGATTAAAATTTTCTCTACTTTTAGTTTAAATTAATCTAGCTTTCACAAGTCTTACGAACTCATTCTTACCACTATTTAAAATTACATCACTTAGCTATAAGTAGACTAGAAATCAAGACTTATAGTTTTGTTACCTAAACTTGACAAACAAGCTTGAGATAGCAACGCTTGCTAGTTTGACCGAGCAGTGCGCTAACAATCTCCCCCTTTGTCAATTTTAGTGACATAACTATCAATACATATGGATTACAAAATAAATAAACTTTGTAGCTTCTCATCCAAATGCTTGATTTCCTTGGTTCTTCAACATTACTCGAAATCTTCGTCTCTTCCAAGTACTGCAGTGATTCTGAACGTGTTCAACTCAGCATCAATGTTGTTGAAGATCCGTAGCTATAAAAATGAGAAAACAGATGCTCTCGATCATTGTTATACAATGTCATAGTATTATTACACAACATCAAAGTTCAATTGTATCACAACTTTGACAACAATACTATGGTGATATGTATCACTCCCCCTTAGTCAATACTCCATCTCACATGAAAATCACTCCCCCTTACATAATGATTCGTAAATCATATGTATTTGTAGTATGAACTACAATTTAATTCCCCACCTTTTTGTCAATAAAAATTGGCAAAGGTATGAAAATTAGTGGGATCCTAATGAAATTTCCATAGAGATACTTCATGACCAAAAGAGAACAACATATCAACTTTGTTTCGATGATTTCACATAGTCGAAACTTAGTGTATTCATCAAGGAGTTTATAAAGATACAAGATAACTCCTATAATATTCCACAGCCGCACTCCCCACAAAGATTTGGAAATTAAGCACAAGTTCAATTAAGAACTCTCCCTCATAAAATGTCATTCCCGAAAGAACAACAAGAGCGACCTTACTTTCACAAGAAAAGTAGGATTTCTTTGGACATTAACGAATCACATGAAACATGAATTTGTATCTAAAGTTCTCAATTAGATTAACCACTAGAGAACCCGTGATTAATTTAATCGGAAATACTCACATAAGAAAACTTACGGAGCCGCACAGTATTTACACAAAAATGTGGATCAGGGAAGACCAATACTGCGGAATAGACAAAGATTCATTCTATCTTTCATCACTATTTGCATAGAGACATATAATAGACTTAATCTTCGTAAACAAAAGTTCATCCTATCTCCCATCAATATTTTCATAATGACATAATAGGCTTAACTTTAGTTGTCGAAAGTCCATTCAATCTTTTATCAATATTTACATAATGACATATGAAAGACTTAACTTTTGACATATATGGGACAATCATAGTTCACGAACGCAAACACATATATCTCATAAAAATTTGCAATATATGAAACCATAAAGATTAATACTGCAAAATCATCTTCCAAATAAACTTTAGAATTTAAATAAATAAATCTAAAAACATTGCAAGATGAAAATCGTTGGAAATAGCTATGTGTACTCACAATAATGGCTATTCCAAACCCTAGTTATCCTTCTTAAAAACACAAGAATAAATTCTCATAAGAAGTTTCCTAGACATTAATTAAAAACCAAACAACTCTAAGACCAACACAACCGAACACACGTTAAAATTAGAGTTCGTGTTTAGAATCTTCACGAGTTTCAAGACCTTCAAGCTTGTGACTGACAGCATCGACAGCTGATAAGCACGTAAGTGTGACGCATTTTCACCCATAACTACATTATCTAGGACTCATTTTATTTCTAATAAAGTTGTTTTAAGTCTTTTCTAGGGAATAAGCTCTTGCGGAAAAATTGGCTCGAAAAGTGGTGTTTTACACCCCAGGATAGAGTACTAAAGGAACCTCAGAAATGCACCGGAAGCACCCAAAAATGTGTCGGAGGAACCCCGGAAAAATTACTATCAACGCCCAAAAATTACTATCTGCACCCCAAAAGACAAGTGCTAAAGGGACACCCGTGCAGGATTAGGGGGAGGACATGTTCTTCTCAAATTCAAAAAAATATTTTTGGCGGGAAAATATTCCCTTTCACTGGCAGAATTTCAATCGGATGTTTGGACGTGATTTAGTGAGATTCAATCCCTGAAACTTAGTGGGTAGACGTGATATGACTATAGAAATCTAGTATGGGTGATTTTATCGATCAAATTTGGCTAGATAACTTGTTTTAATCCAAACAGGGAGTTGGAGGAAAAACATGAGCTTGCACGAGTTGTGAGAAATTTAAACGTGTACTGCACGTGTTTAGAAGACTCAATAGATATCCTGGAGCGTGAAGAAGGTATAAAATGAAAGAAATACAGCTGCATGCGCGTGGAAGATCAAAAAATGGAAATTATTGCCGTGAGAATAAAAATAATAAAGAGAAGATTTTTTGAAGTTATGGAGGAGATTCGATGCATATTTCGGGTATAAATAGATTACCCAGGTCATATAGAAGGGGTGTAGAGAGTTTGGGGTCGAGAGGAGAGCTCAGGAGGCGTGAATCAAGAGTTTTCAGAACTCTGTTGTTGCTGCTCGTGAAGAACAGGGAAACAACGACGGTTTCTTCAACTGGTTTGCAACATTTATCTTCGTTGTAACAGTTTCTTCAACTGGTTTGCAACATTTATCTTCATTGTAAGAGTTCCTTCATCCTCTTCTGCAACATTTATCTTCAGATTTGTAACGATTAGCTTCATCATAACAGTTGAGAGTTGAAACAGTCGGTCTGTAACGCACCTGTGCTGTTGCAGATTTCCTGTTTCATTATTTTCTCTTCTTGTAAACACTTTTTGAGCCATGAATACATATTTTGAGTATGTTTTCGACATGATGAGTTAAACCCCAACACTGGGACGACGGAGGAGGCCGAACTTCATACATGGGTAAATTTATTTTTATTCTTTTTATGACTTTTGCATTAAAATTAATTGAAATATGATTTGATTAAATTGGTTGTCATTTGATTAGATGGGTCATGCTTAGCTTAGGTGATTTGATGTTCCATGCTTAACATTTACAATCAATGTTTTGAGAATCTACCTTGGAAAAAATAGAGTCCATGTTTATATTTCTTGAGCTAAAATTGTTGAGAATAAATAAGTGAACCTTATATTATAAAGATTGGCTAAATCCTTAGTCCCAGTATCTCTAGCACCAATTGTAATATCATTGTATATTTCTATTAAATTTAAAAACTCAAATCTTCACAAGTCTCAACGAACCTTTTACTACAACAAACTTCAAAATCTGATCAACAGCCTCTTTGGAGAAGATATCCTCTTTGAGAAGATCCTTAACATGTGACTTCATGAGAACAAGGTCAGAGTTATCCTTTTTCCACTCAGTTCGTTACACATCAAGATCCTTCATAGAGTTTCCAAGCTTCAGTTTTGCTTTTCCGAGATCATCGAGAAAACCATGAACCACTTCAGCAGAGACCATCTCGGCCTTTTCTCTATCTTGATGGGAATATCCATAATCGCATGATGCACCAAGATTGAGTTCATCAGCTTCAACAATGGTTCTTCTCTTCTTTGATACAAACTCAAAATAAACAGCATCATCAATAAAGTCTTCCAGCACATCCCAAGAAAAAGGAGGAGAAGCCATTCTTGATAAACAAAAACCTGGAGTAAGAGTACTCACAAACAGGTTTTTGGTTTTTAAATAGTTTCTCAGGGAAACATATTTTAGGGTTTCCAAAATTGGTCCGTGACATGTAACAAGGGTACCCGTACGGACACATCCTTGACCCATAGCTGGAAAGTAAGAAACAAGACACTGTTTATATACCAATGTTTTGCTACGTGAATAATCACAACTTTAGCTCAATAAATTTTACATTCTCACTGGAAAAAAAAAACTTAGAGCATAAGAATAGCAATTTGGCATAACAAGAATTCAGAAGAAATTAAAGACTTGACAAGACCAAACACATACTTCTGCAAAAATGTTTGTGAATGATAATCCAGCTAAGACCGATAATAAAATAGCTAGAGATTCAGAAACATTTTGCCGTCAAGTATACCTGATAATATCTCACTCAACCAGGATTTTTTGTGAGTGAGTTTTCAACCTTGTGATCAATTAGCACAAGTATGAGCCCTATGCTCATTAAGTGAATGTTGTTTTCGGTTAAACCTCTTTTTCTTAATCTTTGGAGAAAAACCGTTTTGATGTGAAAAGTTATCATAAAATTTACTATCATCAAAATACGATGCATAGTGTGGATTCTTACCTGAATAATTTTGACTAGAGGGAGTTGATAACCTGTTGACGATCTCTTTATATCCTTCAATTATCATATTTAAATTGTTTTCCATAGCTCCATATTTGCTTTCTTCTCCTGGTAATTTTTTCACATCAAGAACAACATTATCTCCCTTTTTGACAGAAGAGCATCCTTGAGCTATTCTTGGACGATTTGTGTTAGGGAGTCTGTTATGCTCTTGAACATTTGAGGAACACATCGAACTGACTTTCCTGGTAGGATACACAGGGTAAGTACTAAAACCAATTGGGTTAGACATACGAATGTCAGTTACACCTTTAAGAATTAAATCTAAGGTATGTTGAAGTCGAACGAGTGAATTGTTATTCAACCTGGAGTTCCTCATTTTCTCAACATGCCCTTTTGATTCACAAAAGAGACACACTTTCTGATCACCTGAGTGATTAGATAGAACAGACTTAACACCATCATTTGGATATTTCTTCCTTCCATGTGATGTGGATATTCTTTGATTAGAGGAAGACACAAACACTTCTTTTCCAATAGGAAGCGATTCCGATTTTACTTCTAGAACTGAATTTTTAACAGTTGAGCCAAAAGCAGTTGGTATAGTGGACTCTTTGGAACATCCTTGAATAGAGAGTTTACTCAAAAGATATTCAATTTCCAAAGAATCATTTTTGAGGTTCGCCTCGAGTAAGGTTCGTGATGAGTGAACTTTGGCGATTTCCTTGTTAGGAGCCTTTACTTTAGAGTCACGATCTTTTACTAAATCGAGGAGTACATTGACATTGTTTTTCAACCGATTGATTATATCAGCCTGGATTCTAACAAGATTTAGAATCAGTTCACTCTCTTTGGCTGCTTCACTTTCATCAACAGAGTCAGACTCGTTTGAAAGATAATCGGGGTAACACAAGTCAGTGCAAGTTTGTTTCGTTGAAACACAATGTTCATCTATATTCGAGATTGACAAATCTTTCTCTTTAATAGATTTCATGGAAACAGAACTTTTGCTTCTGGCGATGCGTTTATCAGAGATAACACTATTGTCCATATAGTCAGATCGCTACAAACACAGACTTATGAGGTCTTAAATGTGTTTGCCTGCTCTGATACCAATTGAAAAAGCGGGGGTCTAACAACCACACCTAATATTTCGCTTAGCAATCTGTATGGACAAACTCCAATATAATTTCAAGAGAATCAACTAGACAGTCAGACCCAATCAATGGAAATATATCCAAGAGTTGTATCTCTGTTTCACAATGTAATCAACAAATCAAACAGATAGAAATCCGTGAGCCTGATTATTATGTGAAACAACTTGAACGGTACTAAAGACCAATGTTCAAGTGTCAATCAATATAATCAACCAAAGGTTGGATTCTCTAATTGATTGAACTACGCAAAACCTGTGATATTTCTATTATATAGCTAAATATAATGCGGAAAAGAAATAACACAGACACCAGAAATTTTCTTAACGAGGAAACCACAAATGCAGAAAAACCCCGGGACCTAGTCCATATTTGAACACCATACTGTATTAAGCAGCTACAGACACTAGCCTACTCCAAGTTAACTTCGGACTAGAATGTAGTTGAGCCCTAACCAATCTCACACTGATCAAGGTAAAATTGCGCTCCTTACATCTTTGAATCCCAGCAGGACTCTACGAACTTGATTCCCTTAGCTGATCTCACCCGCAACTAAGAGTTGCTACGACCCAAAGTCGAAGACTTGATAAACAAATCTGTCTCACACAGAAAATTCTATTGTATGGATAAATCTGTCTCCCACAGATAAACCTATGAGTTTTGTTTCGTTTTTTGATAAATCAAGGTGAATAGGAACCAATTGATATACCAGACTTATATTCCCGAAGAACAGCCTAGAAATATCAATCACCTCACAATAATCTTAATCGTATAGTAGCGAAACAAGATATTGTGGAATCACAAACGATGAGACGAAGATGTTTGTGATTACTTTTTATCTTGCCTATCAGAGATTAAATCTCGAGCCAATCTTAGATAAGATAGTACTCAATACGATAGAAAATGCAAGATCATATCATGCAACTACAAAGAAAATAGTTGGGTCTGGCTTCACAATCCCAATGAAGTCTTTAAGTCGTTAACCTACAGGATTTCGTAAAAAACCTAAGGTTAAAGGAGAATCGACTCTAGTCGCAACTAGTATCACACAGGAGGTGTGGGTATTATGTTTCCCAGTTGCTAGAGTTCTCCTTTATATAGTCTTCAAATCAGGGTTTGCAATCAATGTTACCTTGGTAACAAAGCATTCAATATTCACCGTTAGATGAAAATCTGATTATACTCAAGCAAATATCTTTCACCCGTTAGATCGAACTTAGCTTGTTACACATAAATGAAAAGTGACTTCATTTAGAAATGAGTAACCATACCTAAACGTGTACACCTTGTTGGCTCAATAATCGTTAACCGAAGTTAGCCATATGAACACTTTCATATCAACCTCATTCATCTTAACCATAACTAGTTCAAATGAAACTAGTTCTAGAGTTGTTCAATTGTTTATATTCTCATAGAAGTATACAAGACAAAATTGAAGTAAAATCGATTTTGATTCACTCGAATCAAGTCATGAACATTATAGACACGGTTTGCAAAAGATTGCATTCCTTATTATATAAATGTACTAGTTCATGAACAAATCGATTTTAGAACATTATCCACTTAGGTATGCATACGGGTACGCATGCCTAAGTAGCCGAACCAAGTTTGGGTTTCGCCAGTACGCGAACTGGTACGCATACCATCCAAACTCAACAGATATTCTCAGACCTGAACCTTATGCCAGTATGCGTACCGGTATGCATACCAGGTTCCCGGACTATCTCAAAACCAACAAGTATGCATACGCGTATGCATACCATGGTTCCCGGACATGGATTACAAATATGCAAGTACGCATACTATGCTTAAATCCAATTATTATAAACTCTCGTTTCAACCATTGAAACATTCTCGGAAGACGGGAATAGCTGTTTCACACAAACTATTAGCTTCAAAGCAATTTTCAATGATCGAATGATCAATACGAAACATTCCGAGTCTACATCAAATGATTGTCTCACACAAATCATGTAAGATGTTACCAGGAGATTTTCACATGATCATATTTTAACTTTCATCAAGAGTATAAGATGAACTTGGTTAAAGCGAAAGCTTACCAACACATATTTCGAGAAATATGTAAGCGAGTTAAACTCAGCTCGAAATATCAAATGTGTATAATCGAAGTCTATATAGCTATACGACTTTTGTCTCAAATAGGAGATAGAGTAGATAGACTTTTGAGTGATAGATGAGTTCAAGTCTCCACATACCTTTTGTTGATGAAGTTCCACAAGCTCCCCTTAGTAATTCTTCGTTTTCAATTGATGAACGTCGTGAAGTATAATGCTCAAGTACACTTTCTATCCTAATCCGAGACTTAGCTATAAGTAGACTAGAAATCAAGACTTATAGTTTTGGCAACTAAACTTGACAAACAAGCCTAAGATAGAAACGCTTGCGAGTTTGACCGAGCAGTGCTCTAACAACTGGTACAGACGGATAACAACGAATACTTGATGCATAACATGATTATAAAGATCGTAAAGATTACCATCAAAGGCTATATCATCACAATTTACAGGATGAAGGCCTTGGTTTCTCCCTTTAAAGGTTGAGCTTGGCAAGCGAAAAGATAGAACCTTCATAGATCAGTTGAAACTTCCAAATAAGATTCTTGGGGATGACATCGTGAGGCCAGTCTCCCTGCACATGGAATCATCCAAGATTAACCCACAAACTGTTGCACAAAATAATTGTAATTCTTAGCATGTTCCCACGATAACTATTTGATTTTGACTGGTGTTCTTGGTGTTTTTACTCCCACTTTGCTTGTTGGTTCCTCTTCCCTTCTCTGTTAACCTTTTCCTCTTTCTCCTTGATAGGTGGCACAACATCTTCTCCATTTGGATCCTGTGGACAGAGAGAAATTCGTATCTAAACCGTAGGTTAAAAAGATGTTTCTGAATTTTCATACCATACGTAGCTACCTTTTTATCTATAACTGCATCGCTATCTTTTGATTCACAATCTGACTTGAAACTCGAAACCTTAAAGTTGACAGATTGGTTGGTTGTACTGCACTCCCTAATCACCAATTTGAAAACAAAAGTTTCATCTTTGATCTTGTTAAACCAATATGCCAGCTCCCTGTACACCATACATTCAATCATACCAATTATCCATGCTAATTTTTGCATACCTCGCTGCAGCGTTCCTTGTACTTAACATCTCCCCCCTTTTAATGAGAGCAAGGAATCAACAAAATCTCAAAAGTTAAGCGACATGAGCCGTTGGATTACTCAATTTTAAATATGAGCCGTCAGATATCAGAATATTCTGAAAAAGATTCCTATCGTAGAAATAAATTCTGTGTGACTTTTTTTGTTACTCGACGAAAATGCCCTTCCATCTTTTAAACATTTACGGAAAAAATCCAGCTCTTTCATATCGTTATTCCTTCTTCAGTTCCACCATCACCACAAGCAACACCATCACCCCCACCACTATCACCATCAACATCGACACCATCACCCCCACCACTATCATCATCACCATCAACTTATACAGACACAGATCTCATTAGTCGTATGCAAGCTTCGTGGGAACATCAAAAACAACAGATCCTCCATTAACATATTTCTGAAAAACCCTGAAACTCAAATTTTAACGACTGAAGATGGTGGTTCAGAGATAATCTAACTGATGTAAATTAGTTGGGTTTCCATCTTCTTCATTAGGTTTTCAATTGAGATACTTTGATCTACAAAGAATTGAGTCGAGACCAAAATCAAATCGGTTCACCAAAATTACTCAAAATCAAATCAGTGTTTCAATTGAATTACTCAATTCAATCTATGTTCAACAAATACTCAATTAACCTTCATTCATTTTGACTGATGAAGGTATGTGTTAAATTTCCCAATTTCATTCTTTTATAATACTGCAAAACTGGGTGTCATATGTATGGTTTTGAATGAGATTGAATATTAAAATAAAATTTATACATATTTACTTTTTAAATAATAATAGATAAGTACTCATACAAAGCTTTTGGTTGGCAACCTAGCAACAAGCTTGGCACCAACACCCTTTTGAATAGCAATTCCTAGTCTATGAAAAATAAAGCTACCAAAACCACTACTAGCGTCATTACTAATTAAACAATTCTTCAGACGTTTGAAAAAACACAAAGTATCCTCACCAAGTTCCCATAAAGTAGAGAAAGCTAAGACACCCAAACCATGGCCATGAGAAATACATTTGTCCAAGTATTTAGTGTGTTTACGTGAAACCGCACTAGATAAAGCTTTCCTCGGGACAAATGAGCGAATTCCTTCACCAGTGAAGGGAGAGACACCTGTGACATCCATGCAAACATCTTGTCCATTTTCCCAGTTGAGCACAAGAATATCAGCAGGTTTCAAATCTTTGTCATCATCTGTCAGAAAACCGAGAGAAACTTCCTTACGCGCAGGCACACCAGCTTTGTAACATGTCAGCGATCACATCACGAACAAGATCATGTCGAAACATAGGACCTATATCCTTAGCACAATGAAGCGCGTGATCCCCAAACATGTCCATGGATTTGTTACAACTTGGGCACAAACCATTCTCAACAAAAAGTGGGATGCCAAGACGATAGCAAAGCACATCTCTGAACTGTCTAGGTCCAAGGAACTGATTGAGCCCACTAATGGGTACAGCCAATAAATTTCCTAATTCCAATCTTTTAATTGATGATTAACAACCATGGTGTCATGCTTGCACTGATTTCGTAATTGTTAAGTTTGATATTGAATTAACAATGTGAAATTGGGGTTCTTAATTATTATTTTTAGGTTAGTGTGAAACTAATTTATTTATTGGCATAACATGTTTAAATCAATGCTTTCAATTCAGGTTTTGTTAGTTAAAATGTTTTCAAATTGAGCAACAACACAGAGTGGAAGAAGAAGAATCTTAGGATATTGATATTGCAAGATTGTACTCAGTCTTAAGATTTTTAGTGGATTTTTTTGAGTGTAAGGCCATTTCAAATTTTCAGCAGCTTTGATAACAATTTTAGTTTTGTGCCTAGATACTTTCATGCAGACTATTATGATGTATGTCTTTTTTTCTTTCTTTTTGTTTTGTTTCGTCGAATTAGTGTACTGGAATATGCAATGTTTACACATTTACCATCCATTTTAGTGCAGTTATATTCAGCGTACTTATATTATTCATCTGGTTTAATCAAGGATTGCCAAGAACATAGACAGTAACTCTTAAAAAATGGTTCAGCAAACTGGTGGCTCAACTAAGTAGTGTCTCCATACCACATGTGAAATGTGTGGCAGATGTTAATTAGTTTTATGTGTAGTTCAAAAATTGGAAAGGTTTTCATATGTTATACACGCCTAATAGCACGAATTCAACTTTAACAAGTATAAGCTAAGCTTCAAAGCCCCCTTACATCTTAGAAGATATACGATGTTGCCCATGCGAAACGGAAGCTCTGAAAACTCTTCCTGGACTAAGCGATGCACTCTTATAACTTAAGGGACATGGTTCTATGGTTTGTTCTTCCATTTGTGTTTTATTTTCATTTTCTTGATTCACTGTTTTTGTATGTCTTCCCTACAATATAATTGATAACCTATCATCTGGGAATGGTTGTTGACTCTGTGGTCTGTACGATCCTGTAGTCGTCTCCCGTCTATGCCTCTCTTAAACCTATGAGTCCATTGTTTAATACAATAACAAACTAACAAAAAAAAATAAAAAAAATCTGTGTAATAATTTCATGTCAGGTTCATCCATTCTACCAAATTTAAAATGTCAAACTGTTTTGGATTCATGACCTATTAGTTTTTTTCTTGGCCGGGAAGTCATGAGCTAGAGCTTCCCATAATTCGTATGTTTCAAATGAACGGACTCTAGGATCTGTTTGTGTGCTCTTCTATACAAGTTCATTATTGTGCCCTTCAAAAAATCCTAAGTTACGAAGGATATTTCTTACGTTTTCATCCATTAAGTGCATATCCATGCCATATGCCTCATTGGTTTTACGGTTTCCAGACTTAGAAGCCTTGCCTTGATCACCTTTTGTCTATACTGCATCTTTTCCAGTGTTTTTCCTAGAAATTTCAGAGAGACAAAGATGGGAATAAGATCGTTATACGACACTGCTGAAGATATGAGAAACCAATAAGAAATCTTCTTCGTCTTCAAATCTTCTTTAATCTTTAATTAAACCCGCACAACACCACTTGAATCTCTTGTGATCAATCGCGTACATAAAAGAATCTGTTAACAATGGATTATCACAAGATCTCTTTAAATCTACAAACAGTTCTAAAGATCTCGTCGATACTTCGATCTAGTTCGAGTGAATCTTATATCAGAAGGGAAGATTCTCATGAATAAACAAACTAGGTGCAATCAAAGTTTCAACAACCGTTAGTCAATCAAATCAATCAAAAACTAATAACACTGCAATTATCTAGTTTCCCACCAACGGTACTCATAGAGCTTCTTGATCCCACAGAAGTCTTTAAACGAGCGATCATAAGAGATTTCGCCTAATTAGGGTACTTTCCTCTCCGAATAGACGGCTCCACCAGAAAAAACAAAAAGATGAAGTTTTCCTGGCTCTTAGGATAGTTTGCTAGAAATGCAAACTTATGCATTTATAGACCAAGGATGTTTGGACACCAAAGAATTTCCAAAACCGAAAATATTCTCAAGATATGCATTGAATGACAAGATTCGGTTTTCATAATTCCAGTAAATGCTTGTCCAATATTTTCCGAAATCTCTCAATAGAAAATCTCCAATTAGTAAATGCACATTACTAATTTTTATTCTCTAGAGATGTGCATTTAATTGCTGGTCATTAAATGCATATTGTTGATGGTGGTTTTTAGTTCAGGGATAAATTGTAAAACCCTGTATTTAATGCGCCATCGCTCTACAAAGAGGCTGAGCCATTTAAAAGTGACGAGTGCTCAAACTTCTCAACTTACATATGTATTGAGCAATTCAGTATGTATTGAGCAATTCAGTATATTTAATGCGCCATCGCTCTGCAAAGAGGTGGAGCCATTTAAAAGTGATGAGTGCTCAAACCTATCAACTTACATATTGAGCAATTCAACATATTTACGAAATTTATCCAGAATGGTGCGTGAAGCACTAATCCCAGATATTCTGTAAATTTTAACCTATTGCATTATTCACTAATGCATGAACTGCCTGGTATTTTCCCATGCTATGTTCCCAGCCGAACTTTCAATATTGGCATGACATGACGATTAATGTTCACTCGCAGCGGAGTAGCATGAATCTCCCGAAGTGTCAGTATTGAGACCTGCATGAAAACACTCACGTAGGCTACACCACCCTCTGATAAAGAGATCAGCGTGTTTACACACTTTTTAATTAAAAGTTAGCACGATCGAACGCGTTTAAATTCCTGAAGGAAAATCTAGACTGTCCATATCAGTCTTAAGAAATGATCACGGTCACACGATTTGGCCACACAATTCAACAAGCCTAGCCTACTCATAGCGGAACTAGGCGATCATCATGATAAACACCAGCGGGCCCACTAACATCCCGACCGGTCAAAATCACTTTAGCTCATCCGCTACACCCTTGAACGCTCACCAAAACATAGGTGATCGCGCTGTTTTAAAAAGAGCTCAAACGAGCTAAAACCGGCAAAAATGGTTTCAAACACATCACGACCGCCCAACTTAGCTAGCTTAGTTGGACGGCTTAGATTTTCCTTTGAACAATCAAAGAAGTGCTGGCATGTTCACCGGCGACCCAGCTATACCCATGATCGATCGACTTGCCCACAGTAAGCCAAGAGTGTATAGAATCGCTCGCCCAAAGTAGGGTGAACACGCTGCTTTAGAAACCCTAAATTACGTTTGCGGCAATAAGATACTGTTGCAAATCGATCACAATCGTCCATCTTTTCTGGCCAAAGTGGGTGGCTTAGATTCAATTTCAGGCGACCCAAAAGATATCAGTGCGCTCACTGGCGACCCGCTTTTGCATAAGGCCGATCGGCCTGCTCAAATTAGCGCCCGGCGCTTTCAATCGATCAGCCAAAATAGGGTTGGCCGCACGTCTCCTAAACCCTAAATTATATCAACGGCAGTATACAACTGCCGCAAATCATCTCGTTCGTCCAACTTCGCTAGCTTGGTCGGATGGCTTAGATTGGATTCTAGATGGACAACGGCGTGGCACTGTGATCAACGGCCACCCCTCTTCCATGAGGAGCGATCGGCCAAGCCATGGCTTGCTCATATGGCCTTCGAACGATCACCCAAAAGAGGCTAGTCACATTGTTTGCATAATCCAACGATAGCCATCAACTGCCGCAAATCATCTCAGCCACTCAACTTGGCTAGCTAATTTAACCGGTCCAGGTCTAATCTGGATCGACCGATAGGATGTTAGAATGGCCACCAGCTACCACTCTCTCATAGGGACCGACCAGCCAACCCCTAGGATGCGCGCGTAGCTCCTACCAACTCCCTGAAAATGGCTGGTCATGCTCCTTTTAAGACATTAAGATCTGCGACCAACTCAGACGATCTTTAAAACAACAATGCTTTATACGCATCAATTATAAACGATGCTTCATAAATATTTATTTCACAAATAGTTTATTATTTGACCTAAAAGCACTATGTGCTGTTTTTAGCGGCGAGTCTCACGACTTGATCCACTTACTCGAGACATCAAACATGTCACAAACTGGGGGATGCTCACTGGGGTATTGGTCTGGAAGTTTACAGCGTGCGGCATGCAACGTGCCCATTACGAGAACATGTTAGGAAAGAACGGACGGTTAACAACAATAAGAGTAATGGGTGAAAGTGTGACCAGTTTTCCCTCATAATGGAAACGTGGTGATCACCACTTTTTACACAACCCCACTTCTCCACTGCTTAATCACATCCACTCCCTAAGAGATCAAGGGGTGCTCGAACATGACTTGTATAAATAGGATTTCAACCTATTTCGACAGAGGAACACAAGTGTTATCAACACAAGTATCCAGAAAACACCGTGAACTGATAGCTTACATTCTGCAAGCCAGTTCTACATTCTGATACAAGTCATAAAACAGCCACACCTTTATAATTCAAAATTCTGATCTCAAACACCTTATTCGCTTCCCTCCCTAAGAGCAACCCTTCTCCTTCACTTTGTGACCTAATTGAATCTGGAATGGCCATTTCTTAGTTTAGGCTAGAGTCTTACAGATTGATCTCTCGAACTTAAAAGTACTCATGTGCAGTACATTTGTTTAGGGCTTGAATTCGTTTCTCATCAACACACCCAAATTTACCAAAAACAGCAGAATCAGTTTTTACCCCAAAACACATATATAACCAAAAACCTTAATTAAAAGATTCTCAATTAATTTCGGTACAGGATCTCGTTGAGTACTAAGGAATATCTTTGAAAAATAAATGATAAGAGTTACTGTCCGTGTTCAAAGGTTGTTGACATCTTTTCTCTGTAAATCATTTTTCATATTTACATTCTTAGAATCGGTTTTACCACACTTCCAAACAAGTTTAGAATTGATTTACCTGTATTCCAAGATTACCATGTGATTGATCAAATATCAAATCACATACATGGGTTCAATCGATTCTACCAATCACTAGGTTCGGTTATACCCTCATATAAAAACACTTGTGATCGGTCACACAAGTTACCGGGACCGGTTACATCAGTTACCAGGATCGGTTATATCAATTAACAGGACCGGTTACCTATACTCATGGTATTGCTTGTGGTCGGTCACACCAGTCACTAGGATCGTTACACCAATTACCAGGATCGGTTACACCAATTACAAGGATCGATTACACAACACTCTGTGATCGGTCACACCAATTACTAGGATCGGTTACACCAATTACAAATAATCATACCATCTCAGGTGATTACTTAGGATCGGTTACACTAATTAATCAAAACTAGTCATACCAAATCATAAGTAAGGCATTGCGATTAGCTGTACCAAGATACATAACAAAGTTACGATCGGTTCTACCATCTCACACATATTGGTAATCCAAAGATTTGCAATGAATAGCCGTACCAATAAGTCTAGCGATTTCCCTTTCGATTCATAAAACAAGTTCATGAATGTATTTCCTTTAAACAAATATAAAACATTGTTTCCTAGGATGAAATATTCACCATTACCCATTCACATAATCATAACAGCATTCATAAGATTATGTCGATGTTATATCTACGAATTTCAAACGATAAGCGTTATACTTCGTAGTCTAATTCCCTAATACTATGATCATGTGATCATGTCTCACTACTAGAGTAATATATCCAATACACAGTTTCGTAGTTATGTTTTAAATATAGCATGACTTGAAAGATACGTTAGGAATGAAACAGTTCAATTCAATATTACTAACCTCAAGAGGAAGGATGATATCGTCGTTGTAGCTCGTTACTTCTTCACATTCTTCAGGTCTTCAAGTAATACTTGTATGTCTCAACATTCCTAGACTTTCTAGTTTAACCGAAACGAAGTTGTCTCTAGTACATAATCAAGCGACTCTTAGATGAGTTTTGACACACTAAAATATGACAACCGAACTTGACATAACAACGCTTGGTGGGTTCAACCGAGCTATGCTCTAACAATCTCCCCCTTTGTCAATTTTTGTGACAAAACTCTTAATATATATGGATAAACAAATTACAAGAATTCATTATACATATGCTTGATTCCAAGTTTCAAAAACACAATATTCTGCATATATTCAATTAATAAATGCCGTTGTTTACATTTGAATAACAAAGCTTATACTCCCCCTAAAGGTAAGATAGGTAGATATTCAATCCGAACATCTTTGTTATTCCCCTTTTTGTAGTCAAGATAACTACAACAACAATATGATATGTTTCTCCCCCTTATTCAATGCTTTACTCTTTTGTTAGATATAACGTTTAAGCACAATTGTCCTTTCCTTAGTGAATGTAAATCACTTGTTTACTCCATATATTTCTCCCCATTTTTGTCACAAAATGAAAAAGGTCCGAGCAAATAAAGGTCAAACCGAAAGGATCTTACAAATCTAAAAGACATGTAAACAACCTATAAGAGTTAAGCACGAAGGTTTCACATACCACTTTAGATAACCAATATTAAAACCGAAACTACAAGTAGTTTAGTTTTAATATGTTATCAAGGAAACAATTGCCCGAAGCAATTTTCCCTAATATTTTAACAAATTGACTAAAAAACTTAGTTCCCTTGTTAAATCGATTGTAAACATACAATCGCTTATTTTGATAAGACCAAAATAAAGATCAGAATTAACTTTATTTCTCTCATCAGGCTCTAATTATTCAGAAAATAACTTAGACCTTTCTCTTTAGACAAGACAAAACACTAGGTTAGTTAACTAGTTTTTCCTGTCAAGGCATTCGATTAGACCTGAATAACCGAATCCTTGAATTTGATAAGTCTAACTAAGATCAGAATTAACTTAGTTTCTCTTATCCGGAATCAAATTGGACTAAACAAATGATCTCGTATTTTGTTAAGCCATAAACAATACATACAAACCAAAATAAATTGACTTGCACAATTATTTTCTTAACCGGAAGTAACTGAAACAAACATATACATTATAGCACTGCAATTGCACCGAAATTTCATTAAGCGAAAACACTTGATACCCAAACAATAAAGAAGATACCAAACGATAAGCCAAATAAATTGACACATTTTTTCTTAACCGGAAATAATTGAATCATACACACACATCCATACACATCATAGTGGAATATATCAATTGTACCAAAATTTTGTTAAGCAAAAGAAAAATTTATGGAATATAAACATGCTTTTCTTAAACAGGAAAACGATTAACTAACAAATTTGTTACCTCAGATTCCGCATCCTCTTCTCCCCAGAAAGATATATCATGAAGCGCAAGTTAAAATAAGAACTCTCCCCCAGTATGTAGTCATCCTCTCGCAAGAACAAAAGAACAACAACAAAGGCAACCTTTACCAGAGAAAGGTTGAAATGGTTTTAACTAATGCGTGCCAATAGCAAAAGTTGAAAACCCCGAAACACAAATGTTATGCTAAACACAACTCATGAAACCACAAATTGATTCAACATTTTGTGACTTTTCACATATGAGTTTCAATCGGAACACCTTATGATCCTTTGATAAAGCCTACCAACATGGGCTAGAACTTAATCCCGCTAAATCAAAAATCCACACAAACCATAAGGGTCACATCATATGAGATCGAATATTAAGGTTAATAAAAACCGAAATCAGATATCCCATACACCGAAAACACATAGCAAAAATATAGACATTCATGCACAGGCTATGTAATCGGAAACTGTCACAAGAAAAATTATAAAATAATAATTTTATTCCTAAATAATTGATAGTTTTATTCAAAAATAGACCTTATACAATAATCGAAATAAATCAATAACTGATGTCTATTTTCTTGGATTAAGTGTTAGAGCATATAACTTAATCCCTAGTGGTGCTCTGATTGTTCACTGAGGTTTCTTCAGCGTTCAAGTTCTTGAGTCTTCTCTTTTCTTTCAGATGATTGAGTCTCCTCTTCAACAGATTCACCGCCACAATCAACTTCCAAAGATTAGACTCGAGCCACTCCTCATTCTTTATAGATGCTTCCAATTGTTCATGAGCAATTTCAAAATCTCGCATTAGGAAAAGCATTAGCTCCAAAGATATTTGATTCTCCTTATGTTCCTTTGAGAAGTAGCATTTAATCTCAGCAGGAAGGCAAGTTTCAAGCATCCGTAATTGAAAATCAATATCAATAGTATTTTCACCCATCTTGAACCGCAGACAAAACGTGGAGGAAAGAATCGGTTCAAAAGACGCTTTATATATCAAATAACACCTGGTTTCCAATTTTTAAAACACCTAACAAGGTATTTTTATTTGATAAAAATAGTCATGAAAATACTCAAATTCGGAAATAAAATCAAGAAGGATTTTCCAAAATATTATTGTCAAGAGAGCCCGAATATATCTTGCACAATTTTGTCACGAACTTTCCTAAGATCGAAAGTATTCTTCTAAAATAAAAAAAGTATTCCAAATATAGAAAAATACTTTAGTTGTTCATGATACAGATAGATCAAATATAGTTTTATACTTTTCTCATGTTCCAGTGCTCTTTTAAGAATTTCCCATTTATTTAAATTGAGCACAAAGTTGGGAAATTCCGATCAACAACCTTAGTTATTGAAGTGAGCACTTGATAGATCATATTTGTTTGTGGAACACGATCTATCTTGATGGTTTCAGACATCTTCTTTCTTGGAACAGTTCCAAGGATAGGTTTTGCCGATCAGTAAGTCACAACCTAAATTTCCTGAGTCATGAGCTGAGCAGAACTCTTATATTGACTCATATATTCCTTGGAATATGATAACATCTTTTGATGAGATTGTTTTCTTGATTTTGATTTGGACAAAGGATCATCAACAAAATAACATGATCTGAAATCATTTGTTTGTATGCATTTAAGATGATCTTTGTCCCTTTCAGAGAGATAATCCTTGTCACAATAAATGACAGTTTTTCTTGACCGGATATTAGTCACAGGACTATCCTTTGAAACAAGTCTCTTCTGATCTTGCAAGTGGTTAAACTTTTAGAATCCAGATGTTGTTTACTAGTTAAGAGATTCTGAGAGATAGAAACACATACCCTTGTCTTAACTAATAAATCTTTTCTGACTTTAGGATCATCGTCAGAATTTTCAGATTCAGTTTCAAGATAAAATAAGACTGTATTTTCATCTTGACATAGACTAGATGTGATTATCATCATGTCAGGAGGTTCATGAAATTCAATATTTTCTTGAGACACAGCTTCTTTATGAGACCTGGTTTTTATCAAAGATTCTTTGATAATTCTCTCGACAGATGGAAAATATATATTATCTTTTAGATTATATTTTTCAGCAAGCTTTATGAAAAATTTAATCTCATCACTGTCATCTGAATCTGGCTTGTGTGTCGCAAGTATTTGTTTTCTTATGAAGACATCGTGGTTAATATTTCTTAAGTTGTGTTCAACTAGTGAACTGACATTATGGAGCTGTTTATCATGAACTGAAAACAAATTGCCTTTCTGAAGTATATCATCTTCTTGCTCTACGTTAACTGAATCAGTCATTAGATTCAATTCTTATAGGTAGGATCTCACCAAACACAGATTGTTAGATCTTTTCGTGTTTGCCTGCTTTGATATCAATTGAAAAGACAAGGGTACCCAAATACACCATAATCTTTAATTTATCCACCTATAAGTCCTCTTATCGAAAGTGACTGTCTATGGAAAAATTCGAGACAATACTACAAATCGGTATTCACACTTTGTGTGATTGTCTATGGATACGAGATCGGGACAATAGGACTACCAAAGTGTGATTACTTGATAATAGGTTCAGACTTAACCAAACTCTATAGGATCACTATCAAGTCACGCGGAGTTTACGTTTGTGTATTTTACTTCTAATTATAATAAACAATTATAATTGCGGAAATAAAAAAGTAAAAGACACGGCAAGATTTTGTTAACGAGGAAACCGCAAATGCAGAAAAACCCCGGGACCTAGTCCAGAATTGAATACTCTCAGAATTAAGCCGCTATACAAAATCTAAACCAACTTCGTATAGTTGAGACCAAACAACTACCCCTAGTTCACTTAGTTTCCTCAGTATCCCTGCGCTTCCGACTTCGATGAGTGCACGCACTGGAACAATTCCTTTGGATCGTATTCCAAACAGTAAAGGAACAACAAATCTGTTTGGTAACAACTCTATGATTCTTTAAGATAAGATATCTCAAGTCATATACAAGAAAATTGGTCAAAAGCGACGAACCTCAACGTCGGAAAATATACACTATCGTCGCCAATTCTTTTTGCGACGAATATTTATTGTCGCACAAATTGTCAGTAAATGTGCGTCGCAGAAAGGTTACAGCGACGCAAATTTTGCTTTCCTGGCCAAATGTTTATCAGCGACAAAATAGTGTTTCGTGGCTGAAATACAAAATTCACCGACCAAAATATGTATTATCGCAAGTATATATTCATTAGCGACAAGAAATTCTTTCCGCCCAAAAATACATTTTTTGGGACCTAATCTTGTTTTGTCGGAATACGTCTTTATTCGGCAACCTAGTGTTTTTATCGCGTAGCCGAATATAAGTTATCGTACAAACAAGGATTAATTGTAATAGGAAAATTCCATAACGAGGAAAATTCCGGATATAAGTTGTCATACCTAGTTAAATGAAGTACATAACGAGGATTAATTGTAATAGGAAAATTCCATAAATTAAACTCATATTAACTTAAAAGATTATTCATACAAACATGCCAGCATTCCACCAAGATAAGAAAAAGAAAGAAATATAAGCTCCAATTAACAAAGTTCCGTTATACCTAATCTATCTAAACTGTTATACCTAAGCTCCAATTAATCTATCTAAACAATTTGATAAGCTGCGATTAATGGACACTTAGTGTCTTGCATACGCCTCCAATCCTGACCAATGAATGTTGTTTAGCTCTAACATATTCGCACAACGTTTCTGGTAAAACTACATAATTTGAACCTTTAGTCATCGAAGCTTAGCGCAAGGGTCTTGTGCAAGTAATTGGAACATCCCCAACCTGCAAATGAATCACACCCAAAGTCTTACTCAACAATACTCCACTTACCAAAAAAATATGTTCAGAAAATAGTTAGAAGATGCTACCGTTAAGAGTAGATCCCAAAGCTTTTCCCTTGCAATCCCCCTTACAAAAAAGTACTGCGCCCAGGAAGTCTCCCGAAGAACAAGGTTGAAGCCCAAAATTTCCTGTATACTGAAAATAATACTTATTTAGATGGTAATACTATCTTTATAATAAATGAAGATATAAAATGATGCAATAAAATCTATAGTAAGCAAGACCTAAATGCTTCAGCTATATCATATTAGTTGTCATTGCTACAAAATGTCCGACTGAAAGACGACAATGGTCAACTTGTAGATTGGAATAATAAAGTTTTGTGTTCAAACAAAAGTTCTTATTAGGAGTTGCCAGTTATATATGTTAGACAAATGAGGTAGGAGTCCAAAAACATAGAAATAACTTAAGAAGTCCACTAG
The DNA here is from genome assembly GCA_023531105.1 of Papaver atlanticum. Classification (NCBI taxonomy): domain Eukaryota; kingdom Viridiplantae; phylum Streptophyta; class Magnoliopsida; order Ranunculales; family Papaveraceae; genus Papaver; species Papaver atlanticum. Next base: position 1,475,974 of record JAJJMB010007312.1, read on the forward strand.
TTATAGTAGTCGTGCAACTAAAATGTAACAAAGTTCTTTTTAGGAGTTTACTAGTTATTTTAGTCTTCACCTGCTTCGGTTGACTGTTTCGGCAACCAACTGCAGTTGCTATCACATGTCCTGCTTCAGCACCAATACCAGTTACACCACCAATTACTTCTGGTCCACTATCCTGCAAAGTTTAAGTTAAACTCCATTACATTTTGAAAATCCACTAGAACCATTTTATGCTTGCCTTTATTTAACAGAAGGAAATGGAGAGTTGAGACTACAGCCACCATTACAAACTATCACTTGCTGGCTATTGGCTGAAGCCAAAACAATCATCCGTGAAGACATTCCAACAACTTAAAGCATAGTAATAAATATTTTTATGCAGAATAAAGATTTGTAGCAAGAAAATCACTTACTTTTTTTATCATCCTCACCCAGTGCCTTGTCCTTATTTCATACCAAGCATCTCTTTTGCACGCCAGCAAAAAGAACTCGAGGAGTTTTTGAAGGTGGTAATTTTCTGTTGTTACCCACTTGATGGTACATTTTTATTATGCCTTCCATCGGATCCAGGTTCCTACTCCTCCTGCAGGAATAATACACTATGTCAAAAACATATACCTCATATGAACAAGAATATTAGGCATTCAAGAAACTTCACTTCAGTAAAATAATTTTTTTTACATTTCAAGAGAAATTTTAAACTCCGTCACCATGATTATCAAATCAAAAATTTCTTTAAGATTTAGGGATTAACTTATCCCCAAACTAATATTATTGAGCGAGATTAAAACTACAGAGACCGGACTTACCTGAATAAAGATCCATGTTCCAAACAATGAATAAATCAAACCCCTCATCCGTGACTATCAATTCCCTTATGATACAGACGAGTTCCCATCTTTCTCTATTATCCTCTCTCGTTTCCGTCCTCTCTGTATCGTTTTACTATCCCACAGTTGGAAAAAATCAGATCAGAAAGCCATCGATATCTTGCAGATACTACTAAAATTAAAAAATGTAACAAAATCAAAATCAGACAAACTGATTTTCAGAGGTCCCAACTTTTCTGCCTTCTGTGTAAATGAAAACCCTAAACTGAAGATTTTCTCTAATAAGACCAGAGAGAAGTTGGGAAAGTTATCGAATGAAAATGAGAGAGGAAGGTTTCTTACTTTGGTTTAACTTATCCTTTCCATTCGGATCGTGGTATGTAAGTTATGATAACTAAGCCTTGTAATTCGGTAGAAAAAGCAAAACCCAAGCCTTAGCAGAAGTTCACGCACCCACGACTCGTTGTTTCCCGACTGTAGACTAACCCAAACTAGTCCAGACATCATCGATCTAAATCTAAATAGTAGTTATAGTCACCAATCAAAGCTAATAGCTTTGAAGTGAATATATTCTCCGTCCAGTCCGTCGAACGAGCCAAACAAATTTTAGTAGTCCCATACCAAACGAATAGGATCAGTAACAATGTGTAGGATTATCTGTTGATTATTTTTTGGTTGACGAAAATCTAACTCCTCGCTAAAGCACGACTATTCAGCTACCTAAATCAAGTATGTCCCTAAAATTGTATTTCGCCGACCAATAATGTTGTCGCTAAAATATAATTTTAGCGATAATATCGGTTTAGGTCGTTGATTATATGTTTTAGCTACAAAATCAACCTACGTCGCTGTTTATCTAATTTAGTGACAATCTTAGCTACGATTTTTCAATCATGTCGCTGAAACCATTATTTTGCGACCACAATTTTAATGGTCGCCGTTTATCATATTTAGCGATAAAATCTCATTTGTCGCTCAGAATTTCATCGCTGATGCCTTATTTTATTGTATAAGGCTCTTCCGTTTAAACTAATAAACTCCTTTGCCTGGTTAGATAATTCCAATCTCTATTACCGAAGTAATAAGACTCGGATTTGTAACAATCAAAATAGATCTCAAGAGAACTATTAGGCGTTACCGATCTCACGCAACTATCAATCGAATAAATCCGATTCTAGTTGGATCCCAGCCGACCAAGGTTTGTGCAACACAAAGATATGAGAAACCAATAAGAAATCTTATTCGTCTTCAAATCTTCTTTAATCTTCAATTAAACCTGCACAACACCACTTGAATCACTTGTGATCAATCACGCACAATACGGAGTCTGTTAACAATGGATTATCACAAGATGTCTTTAGATCTACAAACAGTTCTAAAGATCCCATCGATACTTCGATCTAGTTTGAGTGAATCTTATATCAGAAGAGAAGATTCTCAAGAATAAACAAACTAGTTGCAATCAAAGTTTCAACAACCATTAGTCAATCAAATCAATCGAAAACTAATAATACTGCATTTATCTAGTTTCCCACCAACGGTACTCGTAGAGCTTCTTGATCCCACAGAAGTCTTTAAACGAGTGGTCGTAAGAGATTTCGCCTAATTAGGGTAATTTCCTCTCCGAATAGACGGCTCCACCAGAAACAACAAAAAGATGAAGTTTGCCTGGCACTTAGGATAGTTTGCTAGAAATGCAAACTTAGGTATTTATAGACCAAGGATGTTTGGACACCAAGGAATTTCCAAAACCGAAAATATTCTCAAGATATGCAATGAATAGCAAAATTTGGTTTTCCTAATTCCAATAAATGCTTGTCCAAAGTTTTCGAAATCTCTCAATAGAAAATCTCCAATTAGTAAATGCACGTTAATAATTTTTATTTTGTAGATATATGCATTTAATTGCTAGTCATTAAAAGCATATATAACCAAAAACCTTAATTAATAGATTCTCAATTAATTTCGGTACAGAATCTCCTTGAGTACTAAGGAATATCTTTGAACAATAAATTATAAGAGTTAATGTCCGTGTTCAAAGTATGTTGACATCTTTTCTCTGTAAAGCATCTTTCATATTTAAATTCTTGGAATCGGTTTTACCACACTTCCAAACAAGTTTAGAATTGATTCACCTGTATTCCAAGACTACTATGTGATTGATCAAATATCAAATCACATACATAGGTTCAATCGGTTCTACCAATCACTAGGATTGGTTATACCCTCATATGGAAACACTTGTGATCGGTCACACAAGTTACCAGGACCGGTTACATCAGTTACCAGGATCGGTTACATCAGTTACCAGGACCGTTTACCATATACTCATGGTATTGATTGTGATCGGTCACTAGGATCGGTTACACCCATTACCAGGATCGGTTACACCAATTACTAGGACCGGTTACACCTATTACAAGGATCGATTACACAACACTCTGTGATCGGTCACACCAATTACAAATATCGATCATACAACCTCAGGTGATTACTTAGGATCGGTCACACTAATTAATCAAAACTAGTCATACCAAATCATAAGTCAGGCATTGTGATTAGTTGTACCAAGATACATAACAAAGTTATGATCGGTTCTACCATCTCACACATATTGGTAATCCAAAGATTTGCAATGAATACTGTACCAATAAGCCTAGCGATTTCCCTTTCGATTCATAAAACAAGTTCATGAATATACTTCCTTTAAACAAATGTAAAACATTGTTACCTAGGATGAAATCTTCACCATTACCCATTCACATAATCATAACAACATTCATAAGATTATGTCGATGTCATATCTACGAAGTTCAAAAGATAAGCGTTATACTTCGTAGTCTAATTCCCTAATACCATGATCATGTGATCATGTCTCACTACTAGAGTAATATATCCAATACACAGCTTCGTAGTTATGTTTTCAATATAGCACGACTTGAAAGATACGTTAGGAATGAAACAATTCAAGTCAATATTACTAACCTCAAGAGGAAGGATGATGTCGTCGTTATAGCTCGTTACTTCTTCATGTTCTTCAGGTCTTCGAGTAATACTTGTATGTCTCAATATTCCTAGACTTTCTAGTCTAACCTAAACGAAGTTGTCTCTAGTACATAATCAAGCGACTCTTAGATGAGTTTTGACACACTAAAATATGACAACCAAACTTGACATACCAACGCTTGGTGGGTTCAACCGAGCTATGCTCTAACAGTTGTAAAGATCTTCATCTGATGATTTAGTCTCAATAAGATCATCCACAAAGTTGCCTAAACTTTTACTTTTATCAAGTAGTTTAGTGTTCTTTTGTTCTTTGAATGCAATATGATTTCCAGATTTGGATATATGCTCATGATCAAAGATCTTTAACTTTCCAACAAGAGTATTTATGGAAAGTGTTTCAAGGTTATTTCCTTCTACGATGGCATGTTTCTTAGAATCATATCTAGCTGGCAGTGATCTGAGAATTTTCATCACAATGTCCTTTTCAGGAATAGTCTTACCCAACGCAAAAGATGCATTAACAATTTCATACACTTTGTGATTAAACTCATCAAATGAATCTTCATCAGCCATACGAAAGTTTTCCCAGTCATAATTTAGGTTTTGAGGCCTAGATTCCTTTTCATAGGTATTCCCTTCAAACACGGTTTCTAAGATATCCCAAGCATATTTAGACTTAGTGCAAGTAGTCACATGGTGCTGAAGATCTGGGGTAATGGCATGAATGATAGCATTTAAACCGTCATAATTTTGCTTTGCGGCAAGAATCTCAACTTCACTATATCTACCAATATCCTTTGCATCAGTTACACCGTCTATTGTAACCATTGGAGGATCATATCAATTAACAACACCAACCCATGATTGAAAAGCACGTGCTTGTAGAAAGGAACGCATAGCAATTTTCCACCATAAGTAATTCGATCCATCAAAGACTGGCGGTACGTTTATGGAGATAACACATCTGTCCATAGTGTCAGATTGCTACAAACACAGACTTATGAGGTCTTAGCGTGTTTGCCTGCTCTGATACCAATTGAAAAAGTGGGGGTATAACAACCACACCCAATAATTCGTTCGACAATATGTATGGACTAAACTCCAATATAATTCCAAGAGCACCAACTTAAAAGCGAGCTTAATCAAGAAAGATATCAAAGAGCTTTATCTCCATTTCTCAATACAATCAGCAAATCAAACAGATAGAAATCCGTGAGCTTCATCTCTATTTCTCAATACAATCACCAAAGGCCAATGTCCAAGAGTCAATCAAGTTATATCCAATAATCAAGGTCGGATTTATCAACTGATTGAACTACGCACAACCTGTGATATTTCAATTATATAAACAAATATAATGTGGAAATGAAATAAGATAGACACCAGAAATTTTGTTAACGAGGAAACCGTAAATGCAGAAAAACCTCGGGACCTAGTCCACCTTTGAACACCACACTGTATTAAGTGATAGACGCATTTATGTGTCTATTTTCATCTCTATTGTGTATATTGTTAGTACCCATTTTTGTACTAATTTTGGTATTTTATCCCTTTGTAGGTGTTTTTGGAGAAATAGGCTTTTGCGGCGAAATTGGCTCGAAAAGTTGTTAAAGGCACCTGGGAAGACATTTGCTATTTGGACTCTCATTTTGGATAAGGGGTAACCCATTTCCAAGCAGCTGCTAAGCACAGACCGGGATTGGATAGGGGGACACCTTCTTCACAGTTTAAAAGAAAAGTTTTGGCGGGAAAAATGGTTTTCACAGACGGATTTTAGGGTTGGAGTTTTGATCGATTTTTATGGAGATTAAAGGGATGAAATTGATTGGGTTTACTCCTTAGGACTACACAGGCGTGGTAAAGTCTTTGGATTGAACCCAAATTGGCTAGAGATCGAATTAGAGCAAAACAGAGGTGATGGAAGTTTTGGGTCTTTGATGAATTATTTTAGGAATTTCAGGGAGACTAAAGGCAAGATTTTCTTCCCAAAGCTTGATATCTATCTAAGGAAGAGTTTAGAATCAAAAGGAAAGCTCAGATACGCGTAGAAATCCTAAAACAAGAAATTGCCG
>JAJJMB010007312.1:1481888-1581636 GCA_023531105.1 Papaver atlanticum
GCAAAGGAATAGAGTCTATAAAAGAGCTAGTATTGTTATGAATCATCATATGAACCAATTGATTGTGAAGTTTGGTGGAATCCTAAATCCCAGTCTCTCGTAATATTGATATCATCTTTGTTTATTTGCTATTTTAATAGGAATATAAGTCTAGAATCGAGTCTTCACAAGTTCGAGTTGAACGAACTCTACTTATCACTTTTTACAACAACATAAAATCACATCATTAAGCCACTACAGACACTAGCCTACTACAAGTTAACTTCGGACTGGAATGTAGTTGAGCCCTAACCAAGTCTCACAACGATTAAGGTACAGTCGCGTTCCTTACGCCTCTAGAACCATGCCATATTCTGCGCACTTGATTCCCTTAGTTGATCTCACCCACAACTAAGAGTTGCTACGACCCAAATTCGAAGACTTATAAACAAATCTGTCTCCCACATATATGTTTATTTTTTATTCAGTTTTTGTTCCGTATTTTGATAAATCAAGGTTAACAGGAACCAATTGATAATCCGGTCATATACTCCCGAAGAATAGCCTAGAAATATCAATCACCTCACAATAGCCCAACTGATTAACAAAAAATGTTATTGCGGAATCACAAGAGTCTGAGACGAAGAACTGTTGTGATTACTTTTTATATCTTACTTATCGGAGATAAATCTCAAGTAAATCTTAGTGAAGATAAAACTCAATACGATGGAACAAGTAAAATCAGAATACGCAACTATAGAGAAAATAGTTGGATCTGGCTTCACGAATCCCAAATGAAGTCTTCAAGTCGTTAACCTAATATGGTTTTGGAGAAACCTAGGTTAAAGGAAAATCAACTCTAGTTTTCAACTAGGGCAGATGAAAGTGCCAGGATTAGGTTTTCCAGTTGCTAGAGTTCTCCTTTATATAGCCTTTCAAATCAGGGTTGCTTACAATCAAAGCTAAGATAGCTTAGTAACAAATCATTCAATATTCACCATTAGATGAAATCCTGATTTAAGATTCAAGCTAAGTCTGCTTAGAAATTAAGAAATCAATCTCAACCGTTAGATGGTCTTAGCTTGTTACACACAAATGAAATATACTTATATTTAGATATGGGTAACCGTACCTAAATGTGTATATTGGGTTGGCTCAATAACAGTTAACTGAAGTTAGCCATATGAACACTTTTGTCTTAACCATATTCATCTAACACTTCTAGATCAAATATGATGATCAATCAATCATGAAAGATAATCAAATGAATCTAAGTGTGTTTCAAATATAGTTGTTCAATTGTTCACTATCTCATAGAAATATATATATACCAATTGAAACAAAATCGGATTGATTCGTAATCGTACAAAGTACTTATACAAGAATCAATTCATGAACATTAAGTCATGGTTTCCAAAGTTAATTTGAATTCCTTAAATCATAAATGTTTTAGTTCATGAGTATGAGAATCATACATAACCGATTTTAGAACTTAACCACTATGCTCGCAAATTGGGTACGCGAACAGCAGCTCCGGACCTTGGCCTAGTCAAGGCGTTCGCAAACCCGGTTCGTGAACAACCGTCCCGGACCCAACTCAGGTAAACCCGTTTGCATACTAGGTACGCAAACAAGAGTTCCGGCCCTTCTCAGGTAAATTCGTTCGCATACTAGGTACGCAAACAAGAGTTCCGGACCTGGATCATTACAATACAGTTCACATACTAGGTATGCATACCGTGTTGTATCTAGACATGGGTAATTGTTCTACACTCTCATTTCAATTATTGAAACATCCTTGGAAGACGACAATGGTAATCCCACACATACTATTAGCTTCAAGTAATTTTCAAGTGATTGAATGATCAATACGAAACTTCCCAAGCTAACATCAAATGACTGTCTCACACAAATCATGTAAGATGTTCAAGGTAATTTTCACATGATCATCTTTTGACTTAATATTTAGTTTCCAACAAATAGATTGTTTCCAACTAAACTCATCAAGAATATGATGAACATAGTTAAAGCAAAAAGCTTCCAACACATATTTCGAGAAATAGATAAGCGAGATAAACTCGGCTCAAAATATCAAATGTGTATAATGTAAAAGTTTATATAGCTATACGACTTAGTCTCATTAAAGATAGAATAGAATAGACTTCTAAGTGATAGATAAGTTTTAGTCTCCACATACCTTTTGTTGATGAAGTTCCTCCAAGCTCCTTAGTAGATCTTCGTCTTCAATTGGTGAACGTCGTGAAGTCTAAAGCTCAACTACACATTCTATCCTAATCCAAGATATAACTATATGTAGACTAGAAATCAAGTATATAGTTTTGATCAACTAAACTTGACAAACAAGCTTGAGATAGCAACGCTTGCTAGTTCGACCGAGTAGTGCTCTAACAATAGTAATCTGCACTACCCGGAAAATATAGAGCATAGCTCAGTTGAACTCACCAAGTCTTGGTATGTCAAGTTTGGTTGTCATATTTTAGTATCAAAACTCATCTAGAGTCGCTTGATTAAATACTAGAGTCAACTTTTTTTAGGTTAGACTGGAAAGTCTAGGAATGTTGAGACATACAAGTATTACTCCGAAGACTTGAAGAATGTGAAGAAGTAGCGAACTACAATGACGACATCATCCTTCCACTTGAGGTTAGTAATACTGACTTGAACTTGTTTCATTCCTAACGTATCTTTCAAGTCGTGTGTGAAGGATCAGAAAATCTGGACTTTCTGCGAGCCGGGTTTCAGCCCGCTTAACAAACTCTAACTCTCTGATACGCCACTCAAGTAACCGGACCTGCAAATTATTCTCAGCAACTCGAATTCAAATTATCCAAACTGCATTATAAGCAAGCACTCTTAGCATTTATTCTCCAATTATGAGAGACGACCAGTTGTCAAAATTAATAGACTTATATGGCCAGTTGCCAATTCTTACAATTAATATGGCCAGTTGCCAAAATGGAAGATGGCCAGTTGCAGACTCCAATAATATGCGGCTAGTTGCCGATTCTAACAATTTATATGGCCAGTTTCCAATGCTAACAATTTATATGGCCAGTTGCCAAGGTTAAAGGATGGCCAGTTACCAACCCACTATCGGCCAGTTTCCGATGATAAAGGATGACTAGTTGCCAACCCACTATCTGCCAATTGCAGATGATAAAAATTGACCAGTTGCCAATATTGAAGGATGGCCAGTTGCCAACCCACTATCAGATTGGCCAGTTTCCAATGCCAAAGGATGGCCAGTTGCCAACCCACTATAGGCCAGTTGCCGATGATAAAAAATTTTTGGCCAGTTGCCAATGTTAGTGTTGCAATCATCTCGGAATAGATGGTATGAACTGCAAAGCATCAACCAACCCTTTTCAGATGAAATGAACAACCTTGCGGAGTTGTGCTGCCACTGCCTACGTACCCTCTCCGTTGCTCGAAGGATCAAGCATGACCGTAGTTCGTCATTTATTTAGATAATATGAACTACCCTCTGCAGTAGCAATTATCTCTTACTACATATCAGGTAAACTTATCCCACTTGCAATGTACATAACTGAAAAGACGAGGGTACCCAAGTACACCAAAATCTTTTAGTTTCAATCTATAAGTCCTCTTACCGAGTGTGATCGTCTATGGACAAAGTCAAGACAATACAACAACTTCAGTATTCACACTTTATTTGTTTGTCTATGGATACGATATCGAGACAATACGACTACTAAAGTGTGATAATTGATAATAGGTTCAGACTTAACCAAACTCTATAAGATCACTATCAAGTATATCGGAGTTAACGTAAAGTGCAATTTACGTTAAATTATATAAACAAATATAATTGCGGAAAACAAAAGTAAATCATACAGCAAGATTTTGTTAACGAGGAAAACTGCAAGTGTAGAAAAACCTCGGGACCTAGTCCAGAATTGAATACTCTCAGAATTAAGCTGCTATACAAAACAATTTGTTAGAGCATAGCTCGGTTGAACCCAACAAGCGTTGGTATGTCAAGTTTGGTTGTCATATTTTAGTGAATCAAAACTCATCTAAGAGTCGCTTGATTATGTACTAGAGACAACTTCGTATAGGTTAGACTAGAAAGTCTAGGAATATGAGACATACAAGTATTACTCGAAGACCCGAAGGACGTGAAGAAGTAACGAGCTACAACGACGACATTATCCTTCCTCTTGAGGTTAGTAATATTGACTTGAACTGTTTCATTCCTAATGTATCTTTCAAGTCGTGCTATATTGAAAACATAAATGCGAAGATGTGAATAAATATTTTACTCTAGTAGTGAGACATGATCATATGATCACAGTATTAAGGAATTAGACTATGAAGTATAACGCTTATCTTTTGAACTTCGTAGATATGACTGTTGATGGGAGTAAACGATTTACTAGTGTTTTAGGGTGTGAAGAGACGACCGTGCGGAGGAACCTCCTCGAACCGAGCAAATTGCTTTAAACTTTTGCAAACAGATGCATTGCAAAGAGTGTTCTTTGAATTCGAGAGATCAATCTGTAAGACTCCATCCTAAACCAATACAATGGCCATTCCAGAGTCAGTTCGGTCACAAGCGAGATGGGTCGATCTGTAGGAGGGAAGTTGAGAAGTGTATGAGATCAATGATAATCAAGGATTGTGAATGTGTTGTGTATTCTACATGACGAAAATAAGTTCTAATGATTGAATTTGCTCTGTTGAGAGTAATTTCTTAGATGCTGAGTTCTTGTTCTATTGTTTCAACCATGGGTTCAGAGACTTATTTATATTGCAATAAATAGTAGACACGTTGATCCCAATAAGTGTGACGGTTGCTGGAGTCAAAGAGTGGGAAAGTGGAAATCGTGCTAAAACCAGTTACTCATCGTGCGGAGGCTTGGTTGATTGTCCACCCACTACTTCGTTAACTCCTTCAACCGCTTACACGACTTGGTCACATTCTCATCGTGAGTGAACACATGTGCCGTAGGCCGCCAGACCAAAACCCTAGTTAATATCCCCCATGTGACGCGATTGATGTCTCATGATTGTGGAGTCTGCAAGGCAGACGTGTATTTAATTAGTCAGCTGTTGACTTGATGAGATGATGAGTCTTTGTGTTGTTGAGTCGAGCATGACTTACGAATGCTCTAGGATTCATGAATTGAACATGTCTGTTGAGACAGATGTATAATTGTCGAATGAATGTTGATGGTTAAAGTGAACAAATATTGCCCGTTCGATGAATTGTTGAATATTGATAGTTGAACCAATACTCCTAGTCCGTGAAAATATTGCTCGTCTTAGCAAATGTTGCTCGTTTGATGAATTTTGGTAGCGGGACCAAATAAAATATTAATTTAAGATACTGGCAACTAGACCGAGTATAATCAATTGAAATGTTGATTGCGGGATCAACATAAAATTATTAGTTTTTGAACCTGCTCAGAATTATGCTTTGCAGAGCCTTGGACTCGAAACCTTAATTTTGATCAATTGCTGATTAATTGATGATTTATTGAAAATCAACCACGGAGTGAGAGAGAGACCGACTACATGGGATGACGGGCCAACCATGTAGCTCCCAGATGCTCGAGTGAGCCAGCACCAAAGTCTCCTGAAGACCAGTTGGTGAAAGGATGATTAAATGCTGGTTTAATATATCATTTATTGAAATAATGCTCGTTTGTGCATTAGGTAATAAAACCTAATTATGGAGAAGTGAGGGACCAACCAAGAAGTCATGGAACCGTCCCTGGTTGTTCATGGGACTGACTGACGATCGTTTGATGAAAGTCTAAATTGTTAGGAAAAGTTTGAACCTAATATGAACAAATTAGGTCAAATTATGAAAATATGTGGGACTGGCCTCTTGCAAGCCAAAGGGCCAACCTTAGTCGGTCAAGGTAACATGCCCATGTCACCATAGTGTCTGTGTCTCAGTCCTGAGAATTTTGATATTTTCTGATGCGTGTTTGAGCAACATTTGAGAAAATATGAAGAAATCAGGGTTTTTGCTCAAACTGAGGAACTTCATAAGGTGAAGGAAATAATAATAATAAAATAATGAATTACAAGGTGTGGGACTGGCCACAGCTAGGGCATGGTCGGCTGGCTAGTAAGCCCGGTCCCGTGACACCTTTCCTAATTTTATATTATTTCCATGATGTGAAGGAAATATCATGAAATTGAGGAGTTTGTATAAACGAGAGAGTTTTCTCAAATGAAGGAGTTTTCATGAGATAAAGGAAATAACAATAATAATAATAATAATAATAATAATAATAATAATAATAATAATAATAATAATAATAATAATAATAATAAGGGATTACAAGGTATGGGACCGGCCACGGCTAGGGCATGGTCGGCCGGCTAGTAGGCCCGGTCCCTGACACCTTTCCTAATTTTATATTATTTCCATGATGTGAAGGAAATATCATGAAACTGAGGAGTTTCATAAGATGAAGGAAATAATAATAATAAAATAAGGGATTACAAGGTGTGGGACCAGCATGGCCGGCCGGTTAGTAATCCCGGTCCCGTGACACCTTTCCTAATTTTATATTATTTCCATCATGTGAAGGAAATATGATGAAACTGAGGAATTTTGCTCAAATGAAGGAGTTTCTTGAGATCAAGGAAAATAATAAAATAAGATAAAATAAAGGAAGAGGCGTTGGACCGGCCCCATCGGCATGTCCGTCCAGCCGGTGGGCCCGGTCCCCTAGGCACCTAAATTAATATATATTTTTATTATTATTTTATTCCCTATTTTGCATAGGTTTCCTCGTTCCTTCGTATTTTTGAATGCTCGTTCGTGCATTCAGGTGCTCGTTAGTGCATTATTGTTGAGTACACTTGCACCATTTTCTCGGGGCTTATTCGATGGTGGTTCAGATGCCCGTACGTTAAATTTTATTACTAACTCATGGAATTCTGCTGGGAAGAGCCATGAATTGAAGTAATGAAATATTATGAAAACGTAGAATATTTTCTAGGAATTCGACTAGCGAATCTTACGACTAGAAATAATTAATTGATTAATTGATGGCTCTATACTAGCAGGCAAGATGTCTAGGAGCGTTATAATTATTCGAGAATCGAGGTATGAGCAAGTTGAAGCGTAATACTCGATTTGAATGTTTATTCTGTAAAGTAAGGGAACATTGCGACATCCTGAAGACGTTATTTCTATATACTAGTGATTGATACATCTAGGAGCCATCCAATCATTTCGATTCTATACATAAGTGATTACTGAAATTGCTTAGTTAATGAAATATGACGTGGTCTCAGTTGAGAGACTGCATATGCATGCTCTTAAAGGCAATACACTCAGTCAGAGGTTCTTAGGGATGTTCTGAGAGGCAATACACTCAGTCAGAGATCATCGTGGCATGAGTTTTCATGCTTTAATGAGAGATATGAGTCTCAATACTCATCTGATTTCAAGATCAGGAATATGTAAGATTATGGTTTTAGGATTTTAACCTTTGTCGAAAATCCACCATCAACATTAAGTCCCCTGCTAGTTACAGAAGAAATAAGTAATTGAACTTAGTCGTAAGAAAGAATGTTGATGTCGTGTACGAGCGAGCCACCGCTTGAACGGAGATCCCAGTAGCATGATAGAGAATCGTCTAACGAGCATAATTTGGTGTAGCACCGTTGATTTGGTGATGGGACGTCTAACCTTGGTCGATTTAGGATTCACGGGTCCAGGCCCAAGAAAAGAAATCCTTGTGAAATTAGGTTATGGAAATAAAAATTGATATAAAAGGGATAAACACTTTTTTTTTTATCCTTCACACGACCGACCACCACCTTCATTTCTTCTACCTCTCACGTCCGAGCAACAGAGGAAAGCAGGAAAAATTTATCGGAGCTCGTTGCCACCGTCCGACCACCGTCGCCACCGTCCGGCCGGCACCGACCTGGAAAGCAAATAAAAAATAAAAAATTGCTGTTTCATGAGTTTTTCATGCCTTATTCATGTTAAAATTATATATACATATGCATATGTTGGGGTGAGTTTTATTAAAAACCCTTGTTTTAGGAACGAACGTTCGTTCGTTCGTTCGTTAGTTTAAGAAACGAGCAACAATCCATAACTTAGGAGAGATTTTTTTTTTTAATAGACCTGTGTCTAATGAAGAAAATTTTGTCTATGAGCTTTCATGAAAACCAAAACTTTATTTAATGTGTAAACTTGCACGAAAATTGGAATAAACTCTCGTTTGAAAGACGATGCTCGTACGAAGGAAATTTTTTTTCTTGAATACGTGACATACTCATAATTATTATTTTTTTACGTGAGTTTTTCACGTTATATATATATGTTATTATTTGTTGAAAATCAAAAATTGATTTTGAGTAATCATCAAAAGTAGACAATTATTTATGATAAAATATTGCCTTGGTGTGAGATTTTCATAACTTAGTGGTGGATGTTCACACAGTGGAAATTATGTTCATGATTTTATGAAAAATCAGGTTTTGATTTTCGAAAATCAAAGTTTTGCTCATTTTTGCAGGTTCAAAGAAACGAGCAAGTTTTGAAGTGTTAATTCTTGTATCACAATCACTACTGTTAGTGGAATCGTAAACAGGTAAGAGTTAAGAATTACCATTTTTGTAGATGCTAGTACGAGCATTTTTATCATACAATTGCATGATTTCAACGTTTTATTGAGGTTTGCATCTTGTATGGATGATATACTGAAGTAGAGTATCATGTGGATGTCACAGCTATTTTGCAAGGATGTCTGATTCCCAGGATAATGATACCCCTAGAGATGATGCATGTATGGATGAGACTTCTATTGGCGAAGAAGGAGAAGAAGAAACACCTGGAATAGAAAATATTCCGAATACAGATGATGCGTTCTTCATGGTTCAGCATAGGCCTGAAAAACGTCTCAGGACCCCAACATTTCGTCTTCTGATAAATCCCAAGGATATTTCTTAGAAGAAATTGGTGACTCCTCGGGCGGTCATCCGATTCTGTCTTCAGCTAGGACATTTTTCTGCTTCAATTATAGAATTTAAGCTTTCTCGACGACCTTTAGAAAAGTTTTCTGGATGGGCAAGGCATATACTGGGTTTTCCTCATGTTCGAGCCATGCTGGATCGTGTGCAGGTAACAAGGGCTATTCAAGCATCTGGAGACTTGTTTATTTTTCACGATGTTTGAGGTATAATAGCTTTGCTTGCTCGCTGGTGCATTCCGACCCATCACCTTAGAGGATATAGTTGCTTTGTTGCATCTCCTAATCACGGGTGTTAGAGTACTGCTCGGTCGAACTCGCATGCGTTGCTATCTCAAGCATGTTTGTCAATGTTAGTGATCAAAACTATAAGTCTTGATTTCTATCCTATTTATAGATGTCTCGGACGAGGACATAGATTGTGTAGTTGAGCTTAGACTTCACGTCGTTCATCATTTGAAGACGAAGAACTACTAAGGGGAGCTTGTGGAACTTCATCGACAAAAGGTATGTGGAGACTGAAACTCAACTATCACTTGGAAAGTCATTTCTACTATATCTCCTATATTGAGACATAAGTCGTATTACGATATAGTTTTCTATTATGCACATTTGAGATTTCGAGCTGAGTTTATCTCGCTTACATATTTCTCGAAATATGAGTTGGCAAGCTTTCGCTTCGACCAAGTTCATCTTATATCATGTGAAAATTTCCGAGTAACATCTTACATGGTTTGTGTATGTTTTAGGGTAAAAACTGATTCTACCGGTTTTGGTAAATTTGGGTGTGCCGCCGAGAAACGAATCTAAACCCTAAACAAATGCACTGCACGGAAGTACTTTAGATTCGAGAGATTAATCTGTATAATTCTAGCCTAAACCAAGAAATGGCCGTTCCAGACTTGCTTCGGTCACAAAGTGAAGGAGAAGGGTTGATCTTAGGGAGGGAAGCGAAGAAAGTGTTGAGATCAAAATATTGAATTTTGAGGGTGTGGCTATTTTATGACTTGAATAAGAATTTGGATATGGCTTGCGGAATGTAAGCTATCAGGTTTTTTTGTTGTGTTTTTATGAATACTTGTGTTGTTGTAAACAAAACTCTGTTGTCTGTCGAAATAGGTTGAAAACCTATTTATAAAAGTCATTGAGCACTCTTGATCTCGTAGGAAGTGGAGACAGTTAAGTAGTGGAGAAGTAGGGTTGTGTAGAAGTGGTTTACCATCACGTTCCCATTGTGAGGGGAAACTGGTAAGCCTTACACCCACTATCCTCTTACTGCTATTTAAACGTCCGCTCCTTCCTGACACTTTCTTGTAATGGGCGCATTGCACGCCGCACGCTGTAAACCGCCAGACCAATACCCTGATGAGTATCCCCCAGTTTGTGACATGTTTGATGTCTCGAGTGTTTCGTGGAAAAATGTGCAACAAGTTGCTGAGTGGGTCTAATGTGCAAGACCCAGTTATTATGACCAATCGTACGCAATCTATAAAGCATAATGGCATAGTGGCGCCTACACAGTGGCACAGTGGTAATGTGGCGCCTGTGAGTGGCACAATGGCAATGTGGCGCCTATTAATGGCTAAGTGGCGAGGTGATGCCTTCCAATGGCGTAGTGGCAAGGTAGCGCCTGCCAATGGCGTAGTGGCAAGGTGGCGCCCGCCAATGGCGTAGCGGTCAAAGTGGCGCCTGCTACATCTTGGCATATTGGTGTTGGATCCAAAAATGTATTAATGATATAAGCTCTATTTTCCACATCGAACTTAATGCCTAGGTGATGCTATTTGGCATGAGACGGCGTAATGCCCCTGGCCAAATTAGGGTTTGGCATATCAAAACGCTAAGTAGCGCGACTAGGTGGCGCGGCACGACGACATCTTGGCAAATACTTCCTTGGCCGTTTTGATCGAAAAAACATGGCAAGGCCATAACGTGGGCATGTCCATGGACGATCATGGGTAATCATAATATGGTGCGGGAGCCATTCTTTAGGATCTCCTGGGTCCCACATGGCTTGTGGCATGTTGTGGGCCAGAGTGGTATAATTGGGCCACGACTAGAAAAATAGGGTTTCCCTTTGGTTTGACCAAGGACATTGGCATATTGCTGCCGCGGAATGGCATGGCCTGCCAATTGGCATATTGGCGTGATTTGGCAGGTTGGCTAGACAATTGGCATGGCGCCTGTGATGATTACCAGGCGCGGTTTGGGATGGCTTGTAGGCAATCCCATCACTTTGGCGCGAATTGAAGTAGCGGTTTTGGCACGCTGCTTGTGGTGGCATGGTGATGCCTATTTGGTCGCGTTAGGAAGCTGCTAAACTTAATAAATCAAGTGGCCATATTGTACGGCCGTGATTGTTTTTTGGAGACTGGCTTGAGCCGTCTAGATTAGATTCCTAATGTAATTAGGCACATCGACCCACCAACTTCCAATCTTTATTAAAAGTATGTGTGGCGGGTTTTGAGCGATCTGATTGGTTGATGGGAGAGGGGCCGGCAAGGGAAACATGGAGTGCGGCCAACGGCCACAGTCGGCACCTATTGGGGCGGATTGGCCGGCTATGTGGCGTGGCCACACCTCCTTTGTCATTGCTCCTATTTGCGACAGTTCCTCTTTTGTTTCTTGTTTTTCTGGTAGGATTTTGCTCCTACTAGCTCCATAGCGGATCATTTTCCTAGATTTCCTAGGTTTGGCCTCGACCAATAGGGTTCGAGATATTTGCACAAGGCGCAAAAGACCTAATTTTGCCAATTAATTAGGCCGAAAACTTGAATCTTGTTAGTTATCACAAAATTGAATTTTTTTAACAAATTCTGTGTGTTGACACAAAATTCTTTTATTCTCAGAGAGCAGTTAGCGCGTCTTCTGATTGAGCATTTTCATGCAGACCTTAATTTTGATACTTCGGGAAATTAGTACTACTCAGCTGAGAGTGAACACAAATTGTCATGTCATACCAATTCTAAGGGTTCAGCTGGGGAACATAGCATTGGAAAATACTCAATAAACCATACACTAATGAGTAATATAGGCGAGAGTTTACAGAATGTTTAGGATTATTGCTACATGCACCATTCTGAATAAATATACTGAGTTTCTCAATACACGTTTGAGTAGAGTGGCCCGGGCACTCATTACTTTTAAATGGATCAGTCCTTTGGCAGACGGTGCATTAAACACAGGGTTTTACAATTTTATCCCTGAACTAAAAACCACCATCAACATTAAGTCCCCTGCTTAGCACGTAACAGTGACATTGTTGCGGGGTAAGCACTATATGGTGACAGATAAAGATAAAATCGAAAAGGCGAGACATGTAGAGATTACCAGGAATAGTCTGACCTCTCTTTGGCAATAGGTATGGGCGGCCGGTGATCTTGGAGCGCTGCTTGTTCGGCCTTGGAGCGGTGATCCTGGCGCGCTGCTTGTTCGTCCTTGGAGCGATGGCGCCGTGTGGCCAACTGCCTTTCTCCGGGCGTGGAACAAAAAGGAAACCCCGTTTCTATTCAAACTCCTAAAGCGTTATGCGTATAAAATGGGATCGTCCCTTCTCTTTTCCTTGTTTTGTTTTCTCGCCCGTTTGTGCTTCCTTATTTTTTTAATACGCAGTGCTCCACCTGTGGTAACTGTCCTTCATTCATCGACGCGATCAACAACTCCATCAGCAAGGTTGTGTCCGCCAGCAGCAAAGTAAGCATTTCGTTTCTCTTTTTTTTTTTTTTTTTTTTGCAAGTGTAAACTCTTGTATTGGCTGCTTTTATAACTTATGAAACTCCGTTTGATCCCAAATAGATCTTATTTGTTGATAGTGTTGGACTTGAACATCAGTAGCGAAGCGGCAGTAAGATCACAGCAAGGATAGCGGGAATTTGAGGTAAACACCGCTGCTGCTTCTTCCTCTTTTTCAGAAACCTAGTTTTAGGTTTTTGGCCGCGGGTATAATTCCTACGGCCAAATTTTGTTCTTCCCTGTAGAAGGTCTTGCTATTGGCACGCGAGCTCCATGTTACCTCATGTAAACCCAACCATTAATGACCGTATTGAGTTTCGACAAAATTTTGCACATATGGTTTTGCCGATGTAGTGACCTTTTGTATCTTGTTCGTTGTAGTTATTCAAAAGAGAACTTAAGAGATTCTTGTTAAGATGTCACCTGGAGATACTTCTCTGGCCAGGCTGGGAAGTATTAACGGCTCGAAAAATAAGACAAATGTGGATGATGAGTTCTTCACAGAGTCTTTCATAGTTGCAAGAACACACCCCAGCCATGTAATGACCCTCTTTACTGGTTCGGAAAATGAAGAGACTGCTCAATCGATTTCTCCGGAGCATGTGATAAGGTTTTGTCTTCAAAGGAACGAGTATCCGGCCTCTCCTATTGATTTCAAAATTTTCCATAACCCATTGCACGCTTATGATGAATGGATGAAATACATGATGAGTAATGACAGTGTCAGGAACAATTTGATTAAGGCGCAAATTGTGGATGCTGTCATGGCATCTGCAACACTTTGCATTAGAAAGGATACTGCAGGTTTGAATACTTTCATTTCTAGATGGAACATGTCCACCCATACGGCCATATGTAGATGGGGCGAGATGACTATCACTTTGGAGAGTGTAGTTGTTCTGTTGAATCTTCCGGTTGTAGGAAATCTTGACTTTAGCTTATCCGAGGAAGAAGAAACAATGCATGTCGCTCTAATTGAAAAGTATGAAGAATATAATCGGAAGGGGAAGGATGAGAAATGCTTCTATACTTGGTGGGTGTCTGAATTGTTCCCAGCAAAACCGAAACCGGATCAGGAATTGAATGATACGCTCAGTGTCGCTTCCTTTTTATCCTTGTGGCTATCTAGGGATGTTTTTGATGATGGCTATGGCAAGAAGGAAATAAGACAGAAACTCGTCAAATTTGCTATTAGGCTAGCGCAGGGTATTGCTTCCCCATAGGCAGCTTGTTCCTTGGTTCCTTATATACCCATCTAGATTGTCTAGCAGCGGATATGTATGCCTCCAACGGATGTATGAAGGTGGACTCATACATTCACATTTCCTTTCTCCAAGCGTGGTTGTGGGAGCATTTCAAAGTTATGCTCCTAATCCTGCGACTTCACTTTCTAGCACATTTGGAGGAGCTAGGATACTTCGTTGGTTGAAGAAACGTGCAAGACCTGGCTTAAGGCACGTCGATTTTCTTGACAATGTGTATGCAATTGAATTTCATCCCTGGGAACCATTTCACGTATCTATAGTCCATCCCAATACTTTTGCATCCACTCCAGGCATAACGTTGCATTCTGACGGAAAGGACATGAGCATTGGGGAAATCGTGTTCATGCGAAGCTGCATACCTGGATATGTCCCATCTTTCTTCAGAGGATATTTTGAGGTGGTTCCTTATAATATTGACAGAGATGCTCGTCAAATGGGCTTTCATTAGGGAATTCCGTTCCATCGTCCGTCGACGCCTTCAGACGATCTTTTGCCATCTTTTTTGATAGTAGCGTTTTCGCAACAAAGAAGAGCTTCCCATTCTTGCTTCCAGAAAGAAAACCGATGATGACCCCCAAGTATAAGGAATTATGGCAAGAGAAGTTTCTCGCTCTTCATCAGTTCGTGCAGAACATCGTGAAGAGTCCTCGTGGAAAGCCCTTTTCCAAGACCTTAGAAAAACATAAGTTGTTGAAGACGCTCCCTTCACGTAAACGAAAACTTTATGACCAAGGTGAAGATAGTCCCCAGAGAAAGGAGAAGAGGTCGAAAAGTCGAGAAGATGGTATTCGGTCAGGTTCAACAGCCTTAGTGGTCTTCAACTCTTCAAATATGCAGGTATGTATGCGTTACTTTCTGACCAGGCAGATTTTTTTTGTTTTGCTAATTTCACTGAGTATCCTATTTTTTTTTTAAACCAG
This sequence comes from Papaver atlanticum, assembly GCA_023531105.1. Taxonomy (NCBI): domain Eukaryota; kingdom Viridiplantae; phylum Streptophyta; class Magnoliopsida; order Ranunculales; family Papaveraceae; genus Papaver; species Papaver atlanticum. The sequence goes on from JAJJMB010007312.1 coordinate 1,496,778, forward strand.
GGGGAAAGAGCATGAACGTCTTTTCCAGACTTGCCCGTGGTGAAAAGGCGGCGCTTCAAGAAGAAGAATCCAGCGACGCTGAGTCTTCTGAAGGCGGGGATGAAGGAGAAGAAAGTTCGGGATCCAGTAGTGATGAGAAAAGCGCTTCTGAGTGTAATAGCGAATCTAACTCTTCCAGTGGGGCAACGAATAAATTGGTAAGTCTCCCACACACTTTTCTTCTTTATTCATTCTTTGACGTGAAATAAATATCCAATTGGTGGTATTACAGAAAGAAACTGCACCTGGGGATAACCCTGGGATGAAGACCAATTATAATGCAGATGTGGTTGCGCCCTCGACCATGTAATATGTAGATAACCCTGAGATGGGGATTGATCATGATGAGGGTATCATTGCGCCTTCAACAGTAGAAACCCTATCTGTGACTGCGGGCGCAATTGTTTCCAGAGAACTTTCTGGAGTTGAAGGAGCCGCACTAATCAAATATACGGCTGCAGGTGCTATCTACGACCCTCCTTTCATGGATACCTTTACTAATCATGTGTTGATTGGAGGATTCAGCGTACCAGCTAAGTATGCGGAGTTGTACACTCGAATATGGGAAAAGTATGGACACATCGCTACGACCAGGAAGATTGATAGTCGCTTTTCATTGGTTAAGCGTGTGGAAACCTTATCTTCAATCCAAGACATGTGCAGTGTGACTAGACATACCGTTTCTGGAGATGTAATCTCAAGTTGGGAGTTTCATCGGGACATGTGTGTGAACTTTGAGTTTAATGTCTCCTGGTTCTGTGAAGGGTTTTCCGAAATCAAAAGGCTGCAAACTGAAATGAGCAAGATCCCCTCCTTGGATTTCATTAATCAATGAGAAGGGAAGTTCTAAAAGTTATCCCAGGAATTGAAGTTGAAACAGGCTGCTCTCCAAAGCATGAAGGACGCTGTCTTTAAGAAGAATGAATTGCTGCTGAATGATTTCCCTTGAATGCTTTTGTTTTTTGAACCTTTCTCCTCTTAGATTTTTTTTTAGAAGGCAAGAGACGCCTCTTTTGTGGTTGGATTTTCTGGTTTTGAACTAGTAGGTAATTGCTTTGTGAAAATGTTTGAATTGTTTTTTTTTCTGAAATGATTTTGTGGGTAATTTTCTGAATGATATTTAGATAACTAATAAGTTGGAATCATGAATGAATAATGCAACCACTTTAGGAGAAACTGTAAACATTGCATGAAAAGGGAAATACTAAAATGATACGATGTTTTTCAAAATAATCGGGTTATTGGCTCCCATTATCAGAATAACACTGGCATCTGTGTAAACTCTCCAACAAATTTCAAAACAATTGGACGTGCAAACGTTGTTTTATGAAACTTGCTCGTCTGCGAAGCTTCCCAGCAAAACCGAATCTTCTTAGATAACTGAAATTATTTCAAATCGAAATCCATTATGTGACGGAGCCATAACAATAAAAGTCCCCTGTCGCATTATTGTCCTTGCAAAGTCTGGAATCATATGAGGCGTCTATGTAATAACATCTTCATGTCGATTCGCAGTAAAGTGGAGGATCTTCAGTGCCCAGGCATAATTCTCCCGAATTTATTTTTTCTTGGACAATGCACTTTAGGCCATTGCATTCACTTGTAGGATGATGGATGAACCTGTGATAGTGGCAATATCTTGAGTCTAACATCTCTTGATCAGTTGGTGGGCGCCATACGGGCGGCAACTGAACCACTCCATTTCGTACCCAAACTCCAGTAATCCAAAAAAATTCTAATAGGGAGCGTAAAACGCGGGTATTTCGAGTATGGCTTCTCTTGTGTTGGAAACTGTTGTCGTGGAGACTCTTGTATACTTTGACGCGAAGATCGTTTCGAGGGTGGAGTCGAGACTGCGAATGTTGACTCAGGTGCAGGTCGTTTAGTTCGGCAAATTTGTTGAAACGCAAGTCCTCTTGAGGGTTATGCACTAGTGACGGTAGCGTGAAGTGGTTGGACTAAATACTGTTCATCGGTGCAGTTCTTCATGGATGTCTTGGTCAATTTCCCCTTCCTCTGGCGCTTCTTTATTTAGTAAAGTTAGAGCAGCCGTGGATGCAGGCTGTCGGATGACTTTCTAAACTTCCGCAAGAGTTTGTAGGTATAAGTTTTCCAATAAAGCTTCGTAAGCTGGCTCCTTACCTTTACCTTGCAAACATTGTTATGCACCTGGCGGGTCTCTTCCTTTGGCCTTGTGAAATTGCCTCAGCTCTTTATCATTGGCTGGGTTTAGTTGGTCATTTTCCTTTTACTCCCGTCCGATGCGGCTGCGTACTCTATCTGCATTTTTGTTGGCGGAGGCACAGACCTCAGACAAGGACTCGACACCTTTTGTGTCACTTCTAAAGATGGTGGAGTTCTCCGAGCTAACGTTCACTGATCTTTTCCACAATCGGCTTGCCATGTTCTTTAGTACACGAAGCGTCTCATTTTGCAACTTGACAATATTGGTTTGATTTGAGATAACGTATTCTAGCATCTCCACCATATCTTTCATAGCTATCGGATCTCGAGCATTCGTGGTTTTGGAAGAGTTTGGCTGACCCGGGTACATAATAAGATAGAAAGTTGGAATTGGCGATTGAAATGAGTTTTTGGTTAATGATTGGCTTAGGTCTAAAACCTACCCTTTCGAAATTGAGAAAACTGGAATGAAAATTGATAAACTGATTTTGCAACCGAGAGATTAACTACCCACTATGGTCGCTAGTTGTTTTGGGATAAAAACTGATTCTGCTGGTTTTGGTAAATTTGGGTGTGCCTCCGAGAAACGAATCTAAACCCTAAACAAATGCACTGCACGGGAGTACTTTAGATTCGAGAGATCAATCTGTACAATTCTGGCCTAAACCAAGAAATGGTCGTTCCAGACTTTCTTCGGTCACAAAGTGAAGGAGAAGGGTTGATCTTAGGGAGGGAAGCGAAGAAGGTGTAGAGATCAAAATATTGAATTTTGAGGGTGTGGCTATTTGATGACTTGTATCATAATTTGGAACTGGCTTGCGGAATGTAAGCTATCAGTTCTTTTTTGTGTTTTTATGAATACTTGTGTTGTTGTTAACCAAAACTATGTTGTCTGTCGAAATAGGTTGAAAACCTATTTATAAAAGTCATTGAGCACCCTTGATCTCGTAGGAAGTGGAGACAGTTAAGTAGTGGAGAAGTGGGGTTGTGTAGAAGAAGTTTACCATCACGTTCCTATTGTGAGAGGAAACTAGTCAGCCTTACACCCACTATCCTCTTACTGCTATTTAACCGTCCGCTCCTTCCTGACACTTTCTTTTAATGGGCGCATTGCACGCCGCACGCTGTAAACCGCCAGACCAATACCCTGATGAGTATCCCCTAGTTTGTGACATGTTTGATGTCTCGAGTGTTTCGTGGAAAAATGTGCAACAAGTTGCTGAGTGGGTCTAATGTGCAAGACCCAGTTATTCTGACCAATCGTACGCAATCTAGGAAGCATAATGGCATAGTGGCGCATACATAGTGGCACAGTGGCAATGTGGCGCCTGTTAGTGGAACAATAGTAATGTGGCGCCTGTTAATGGCTAAGTAGCGAGGTGATGCCTTCCAATGGCGTAGTGGCAAGGTGGCGCCTTCCAATGCCGTAGTGGCAAGGTGGCGCCCTCCAATGGCGTAGCGGTCAAAGTGGCGCCTGCTATATCTTGGCATATTGGTATTGGATCCAAATATGGCTTAATGATATTAGCTCTAGTTTCCACATCGAACTTCATGCCTAGGTGATGTTATTTGGCATGGGGCGGCGTAATGGCCCTGGCCAAATTAGGGTTTGGAATATCAAAACCCTAAGTAGCTCGACTAGGTGGCGCGGCATGGCGGCATCTTGGCAAATAATGCCTTGGCCGTTTTGATCGAAGAAAACATGGCAAGGCCATAACGTGGGCATGTCCATGGACGATCATGGTTAATAATAATATGGCGCGGGCGCCATTCTTTAGGATCTCCTGGGTCCCACATGGCTTGTGTCATGTTGTGGGCCAGAGTGGTATAGTTGGGCCACGACTATAAAAATAGGGTTTCCCTTTGGTTTGACCAAGGCCATTGGCATATTGGTGCCGCGGAATGGCATGGCCTTCCAATTGGAACACTGGCGTGATTTGGAAGGTTGGCTAGCCAATTGGCATGGCGCCTGTGATGATTACCAGGCGCGGTTTGGGATGGCTTGTAGGCAATCCCAGCACTTTGGAGCGAATTGCAGCAGCGGTGTTGGCACGCTGCTTGTGGTGGCATGGTGATGCCTATTTGGCCGCATTGGGAAGCGGCTAAACTTAATAAATCAAGTGGCAAAATTGTATGGCCGTGATTGTTTTTTTAGACTGGCTTGAGCTGTCTAGATTAGATTCTTAATGGAATTAGGCGCATCGACCCACCAACTTCCAATCTTTATTAAAAGTGTGTGTGGCGGGTTTTGAGCGATCTGATTGGTTGATGGGAGAGGGGCCGGCAAGGGAAACATGGAGCGTGGCCAACGGCCACAGGCGGCACCTATTGGGGCGGATTGGCCGGCTATGTGGCGTGGCCACACCTCCTTTGTCATTGCCCCTGTTTGCGACAGTTCCTCTTTTGTTTCTTATTTTTCTGGTAGGATTTTGCTCCTACTAGCTCCATGGAGGATCATTTTCCTAGCTTTCCTAGGTTTGGCCTCGACCAATAGGGTTCGAGATATTTGCACAAGGCGCAAAAGACCTAATTTTGCCAATTAATTAGGCCGAAAACTTGAATCTTGTGAGTTATCACAAAATTGAACAAATTTAACAAATTCTGTGTGTTGACACAAAATTCTTTTATTCTTAGAGAGCAATTAGCGCATCTTCTGATTGAGTATTTTCATTCAGACATTAATTTTGATACTTTGGGAAATTCGTGCTACTCAGCTGAGAGTGAACACTAATTGTCATGTCATACCAATACTAAGGGTTCAGTTGGGGAACATAGCATAGGAAAATACTCAATGAAGCATACACTAATTAGTAATGTAAGCGAGAGTGTACAGAATGTTTGGGATTGTTGCTACATGCACCATTCTTAATAAATATACCGAGTTGCTCAATACACGTATGAGTAGAGAGGCCCGGGCACTCATTACTTTTAAATGGCTCAGTCCTTTTGCAGACGGCGCATTAAACATAGGGTTTTACAATTTTATCCCTGAACTAAAAACCACCATCAACAGTGTGATCCAATCATTTGGTGTAGACTTGGAATGTTTCGTTATTGATTATTTCAATATCTTGAAAATTGCTTTGATGCTAATAGTGTGTGAAAACGGCTATTGTCATCCTCTAAGAAAGTTTGAATGATTGAAATAAAGAGCTTAGAATCATGTAACCATGTTTGGATATAAACATAGTGTGTTATCACATTTGTGTATAAGTCCAAAACCGGGAACCTGAAGTATGCGTACCTATACGCGTACTGGCGGTTGTTGGATGTCTGGGCAAGTATGCGTACCCGTACGCATACTGGCAAAAGTCTCACGTCCGTGAATTTCTGCTAGAGTTTGGAATGTAAATTGGTATGCGCACCCGTACGCGTACTGGCATAACCAAGCTCGGTCCGGCTACTTAAGTATGCGTACCCGTTTGCATACTTGAGTTGGTTACTTTCTAAAATCGGTTGTGTACATGAACTTAAACGTTTATAAAATAAGGAATGCAATCTTTTTAAACCGTGGCTATAATGTTCATGTATTGATTCGAGTGAATCAAACCGATTTTGCTTCAATTGTGTTCTTGTATACTTCTATGAGAATATAGCAATTGAACGGCTCTTTAACTAGTTTCATTTGAGTCATTTGAACTAGTTATGGTTAAGATGAATAAGGTTGATATGAGAGTAATCATATGGCTAACTTCGGTTAACTATTGTTGAGCCAATATGGTGTACACGTTTGGGTACGGTTACATAAACCTAAATGAGGGTACATTTCATTTGTGTGTAACAAGCTAAGTTCGACCTAACGGTTGAAAGATATTAGCTTGGTTGAATCAGGTTTTTCATTTAACGGTGAATATTGAATGCTTTTTTACCAAGGTAACTTGGATTGCAAACCCTGATTTGAAAACTATAAAAAGGAGAACTCTAGCAACTGGGAAAACTAATCCCCACACCTCCTGTGTGTTACTAGTTGCATAACTAGAGTCGATTCTCCTTTAACCTTAGGTTTCTATCGAGACCCTGTAGGTTAACGACTTCAAAGACTTCATGGGGATTGTGAAGCCAGACCCAACTATTTTATTTGTAGTTACGTGTTCTGATCTTGCCTGATTCTATCGTATTGAGTACAATTAAAATAATTGACTCGAGATTAATATCTCCGATAGGCAAGATAAAAGTAATCACAAACATCTTCGTCTCATTGTTTGTGATTCCACAATATCTTGTTTCGCTAGTCGATTAAGATTATTGTGAGGTGATTGATAATACTAGGCTGTTCTTCTGGAATATAAGATCGGTTTATCAATTGGTTCATGTTCACCTTGATTTATCAAAAGACGGAACAAAAACTCTTGGGTATTTCTGTGGGAGACAGATTTATTCAATCTATAAACTTTTCTGTGTGAGACAGATTTGTTTATCAAGTCTTCGACTTTGGGTCGTAGCAACTCTTAGTTGAGGGTGAGATCAGCTAAGGGAATCAAGTGCGTAGTATCCTGCTGGGATCATAGACGTAAGAAATGCAACTGTACCTTGAATCAGTGTGGGATTGATTAGGGTTCAACTACAGTCTAGTCCAAAGTTCATTGGTAGTAGGCTAGAGTCTGTAGCGGTTTAATACAGTGTGGTATTCAAACTGGACTAGGTCCTGGGGTTTTTCTGCATTTGTGGTTTTCCTCGTTAACAAAATTCTGGTGTCTGTGTTATTTCTTTTCAGCATTATATTTTGTTATTATATAATTGAAATATCACAGGTTGTGCGTTTAGATCAATCAATTAGATAATTCAACCTTTGTTGTTGATATAAATTGATTGACACTTGAACATTGGTCTTTGGTACCATTCAAGTTGTTTCACATAATAATCAGGCTCGCGGATTTCTATCTGTTTGATTTGATGATTACATTGTGAAACAGAGATATTAAAACTCTTTGATATACTTTTCTATAGATTGAGTCTAACTGTCTTGTTGATTCTATAGAAAGTATATTGGAGTAAGTCCTCTAAGATTTCCAAACGAATTGTTGGGTATGGTTGTTAGACCCCCGCATTTTCAACGGACAATCTTCCTGGAAGACTTTTAGCAGAGGAGATGGCAATCTCTAACATCTTGACAGCCGAAATGGAGGAAATTCATAAAGTATCCAGCAAATATTGTTATGCTCACTGGTTAATACACTGGTGGCCGAGAGATAATTCCCCTGACAGGCCTGTCAATGGTACGTTATCGATCGCTGCTTTCTTATGTTTATGGATGTCCAGAGATATATTTGAAGATAGTGGAAATTTGTTAAAGCCGTTTGTGATTCCCTTTGCTATTAAGATGGCCCAAGGTAAGCAACTTCCAATCGGTAGTCTATTCGTGGGCTCCTTGTACTCCAACTTAGACTCCTTAGTTATAGACTCCAGTGTCTCAAACAGCTTTATGAAGATTGAATGTTACGCTAATACGATGTTTCTCCAAGCTTTAATGTGGGAACGCTTCAAGAATTATGCACCCATTCCTTGTAATATCCTACAAGGATCGAATGCTGATGCTCGTCATGTTTTCTCCGAGAAGGATAATGCCAGGATTTTGCGCTGGTCTACAAAGCAGCCCCGACTTAAGACACGTCACATCGATGTGTTAGAGAATGAGTCTGAGTTTAATTTTCGTCCATGGGTGTCAATTCCTTCTTATATTTCTCAGTTAACAAATTTAAATGCTGGAGAAAGTATTACTTTGAAATATGGTGCAGATATGAGCGATGGCTAGAGGTCTTTTATGCTGAGTTGCACTCCTGGTTACCTAGTATCAGCAATATATGGAGACTTTTCAGTGGAAGAATACAACATCGATAGAGCAGCTCGACAAATGGGTATGGATCAGTTTGTTCCGACTTTTCGAAGGAAGAAACCATCGGTTGAACAACTTAAGACCCGTTTAGACTGCTCGCATGTGGAAGGAAGCAATTACTGGTTCCCTTGCTCTGAGCGAATTACGTATGTAACTCCAGGTTACATAGACTTTTGGGATCAGCAACTTGAGTGCTTACATGATTTCGTGATGGCTGTTCAGCCTTTGGTAAAAGATCCTCTTTCTACTGAGATGATTTCCACGAAACCAAGACTGAAGTATCTCTCTGGCGGTGATAAACGAAATACACCTCCAGGGTGTTCACAAGTATGTATCCTTCTTATAATCTTCATAAAGACATAATAATTGTATTTTGATTATTTCATCAATTTTACCAAAGGATGGTCGTATCGTGAGACCTCGGATCGATATATACTTCTCAGAAATGAAAGAAATCATTCACGGTGGAGAAGCCAAGAGCAAGAATTATAAGATGTTACCCAATACCATAAAGTCCCCAGTTGTTTCTTTGGTGAGTTTTTAGTACTTATTTTGTCGTGACTTCTTCTTATCCATGTAATTAGGATTACAAAACTAATGTTTGTTACTTCGTTACAGAACTTTTCTCCGTAAAGTATCGATGGTTTCCAATTCTACAAACGGTTCCTGAATCGAGTGTTGAAGAAAAAGTTGATGTAAGTATCTCTTTGCACGACCAATTATGATACTTCGTGAATGAAATATTAATTGTTGTGAACGTATCCAGGAGGATATTCTCATGGAAGTGGAGAATACTGGTGATGCTCGTCCGCCTTCAGAGAATAGTGACGAAGAAGATTCCCAGAGCTTAAGACCAAATGAAAACAATGATGCTCCTAATGTTGATACTGGCGATTCTGGCTCTTCGAATGCTTCAGAGACCACCCAAGTAAGTATCCATCTTCTATTTTATTCATAGAAGCATAAAATTGCTGATTTGTGGATGAATGCATTATAATCCATGTGAACGAATGAAAAGTTTCGTCGAAATACGTCATTGAAAATTCAGAACTCAGTTTTTAGCAAAAATGTTGTAGAATCTTCATCCAATGTCAGATTTAGCAGTCTACCCATGTTTCTTCATGCCCAGAAAATTTCCCAACTTTTCCAAAGAAGGTTTTTGAATTTTGAGCATGTTTAGGGGTCGAAATCGATGAAACAGTAAACCTCCAAGAAGTTTTCAGAAAATTTTCAGCTGACATGTAGTTGGATGTTTCGGATACATCTTTTTGCGAGCTTATCCAATTGATGTGAATTTTGGATATGTTGTAGAGGACATCTGTACGAAGAGAATGACATATGACTCAACCTTATATTCCTTACCAATTGCTCCCAGTTCGTCTTCTTGTACAGGACAGTGAAAAATTGACCCAGACGAAGTTATTTGTAAAACGTTTTTCTCATGTCTTCACGTTATTTGCTTGTGTATTGAATGCACAATGAGGAACTTTGATGATGTTAGATTACTTACATCCTGAATATATGATTTCCTTTGATTTACATGCTTAGAGCGCTCTAATCTCATGTAATCATCATATTAGGTGCCGAATGACGAAGTTGAGAATAATCGAGTTGCCGACGATGGTACGAGCGATATTATGAATCAAAGTGGAGACACAAATGTTTCTGCACCTCAAGGTCGTGAGGAGGTCCTCACTGAAACTATTAAAGAGACCGAAGCTCAGGTCATCATCACTCCATGTACAGAAGAAACCATGCCACGTATGGAAGAAACTGTGATAGACCAAACTGATCCTGCTCCATCGATGGAGATAGAAGAAGCTGCTCCAATGATAAAAGAAATTTCTCCAGAGATGGAAGAGACTTCTCTTGAGATAGAAGAGATTGTTCCAATGGTGGAGACTCGTATAGTGGTGCATGAATACCCTAGTGCAGGAGTTGCTTTTGAACCTCCATTTGGTGAGTTACTCCCATACCACGAACTAGTTGGCGGATTCTGCGTTCCTACTGGATATGCAGGCTTGTACGAGAAGATATGGAAGAAGTTTGGTCATATCATCGTTACCAAAGACCCTAAACGTGCCTATTCTTTGACAATGAAAGTAGGTGTTATCTTGCGTGTTATAAATGATATATGCACCAGAGCTATAAATACTGTTACTCAAGATGTACTCTTTGATTGGGAGTTCAACTTAGAGAATTCTGAGAGACTCGGCTTCAACGTGAAGTGCCTTCGTAAGAAGATAAATGCTATCAAGGATTCATACGAGAATAACATACCCTTTCCCAATGATGCTGTGATGGAGAAGGAAGACAAGATTGCTAGATTGACTGAAGAGCTGGAGTTGGAGAAGGCGGCTTTACAAGTATTGAAAGATGCAGAGGAGAAAAAATCTTACTTCGCTGATTTTCTTTAATTTCCTTTCCATGATCTCTTGAACTTTTGAACTTCCGAGAGATGTGAGGTTTTATTTGATTTTGATTTTTGATCGGTTTTGGATAAGTAGATGATTGAGGATTTTATTTTGGATTTGATAGAGATTTTCTTTAAGTAAAATGAACTTTGATTAATTGTTGAATTCAAATACTGAATGCAAGTATTGCAAACGTTTTGGAGGAATTGAAATAAAATGAAAGAAAATCCTAAATGCCAAATTCAGATATTTTGGGCGTTCATGCCTTGAACCCCAATATATCTTAGGCGTCAAATGCTTTGAGCCAAGTCTCGTGTATTACTGCCACATTCGCCTTGCCATCCATGTTGATTAATCTGTAATATCCACCAGCAACATACTTAGAGATCATGAAAGGTCCTTCCCAGTTGGAGTTCCTTGTAGAATAAAGATTACGCTTAGTTGCTTTGAGAACTAAATCTGCTTCATGGAACTTGTTAGACTTGATCGTCCGCGCCCTGAATATCTTTTGTTGGTTCGGAACTCCTCGTACAGTGGGATTCCACATTTGTGGATCCTTCCAATCTTGTAGCACATATGGACACTCGTGCAAGGGAGAATATCTAGGATACTGCTTGTTGTGTTCAGTCATTATTTCAGCAATGACTGTAACAACGAGATGCTCGACTCGAAGAGGCTCCGCGTCTAACCACTTGGTGAAATATTGCTGAGGTGAGGTTATCCATTCATAACATTTTGCAATAGCTAAGTTGTTGGTGGAGTGAAGCCTCCGGACCAGAGCAACATATTTGAAAATTGATAATATGTACGCATGAGGGGGAATAAGCTTGCCTGAGTGCGGAACCTTTTGATAAAAGCATGCGCATTTTCTTCAGGTTTTTGTGTTAGCTCCCTCAAGGCTTTGATTTCTTTCAGATGCTCGAACGATTGAGTATCCTCTATTTCTTCCGAATCGGAGCTTTCTTCCACAGAGAAATATGCAATTGAAAGTGTTGGAGTTACCTTTTCAGCATGAATCCACGTACGTCCGAGGATCATTTCATATCCTGAATCTTCTCGGATTATGTAAAACTTGGTTTATGTCTAGGTCGAGTTTACCTTCATCTTGAGAGTAATGTAGCCATAAGCATCTCTGAGCACCCCTTCATGATCCATGATTGAGATTGGAGCATGAATAGATTCTTGTCGAGTGATACCAGCAGCTTTGAGAGTTTTCAAAGGGATGACATTGACAGCAGTGCCAACATCAATCAACGCTCGTTTGAATTCATTTCCTTTGAGATGGACTGTGGTGAGAAGTCCCCAGTCATACATCTCCTTGTCTATTACTGGAGGCTCAGGGAGTGTCTCCTGAATTGATAAATGCTTCCCTGACATGATGTGATTAAATGCAACAAACATGTCCTTCCTTTGCGCCTTTGATAAGTACAGCAATTCACAGACATGCTCGATTAAGGATTGAACTGCTTCCTTGACAGGTGGTTCAGAGAGAGTGAAGGTTCTGACCGGGAGAGGGTCTCTGTGTACTCCTTCAGTCCCCAAGATAAGCTCTCATGATTCGACTTTTTCTTTAAAGATGCGCTCCAAAGTCCTGCAGTCGCTTGTGGGATGATTGAAGAATCTATGAAAACGACAGTACCGAGGATTCTCCATTTCCTCTTCAGTTGGTTCTTTTCTGACATATGGTAACTTGATTGCACCATCTTGGATCCAAACCTCCAGTAGTTCAATCACCTCTTCAATGGGAAAAGTGAAGTTAGGTTTTTCTTAATCAGTTCCTGTGTGTTGGGTTGGATTTTGTGCGTCTCGAGTTTGATTATCTTTCTTTGGTGCTTTCGGAGGAGCTGAAGAAGCGTGCTTGTGTTATGACTCGGCTTTCCGTTTTCTCGCTTCTGCAACAACATTTTTGGAAGGTTGGAGGTTGTACTGTTTGTTGATCAAACGCCTGCTACCTCGAGTTTCTCGTGGTTCCTCAACTTTTGTAGCTTTTGCTCTTTCCAGTAACGCAGGTGTGGTAGTTGCTGATCGCTTAGCCGCTTCATGAAGTTCTGAAAAAGTCTAGAACCAGAGATTTTCCAGTAAAGCTCGGTAGACCGGGATCATTCCGTTGATGCACAAGTCTACAAGTTGTTGTTCTGTGACGTTTGGATCGTGGCAATCCAAGGCTTGAACTCTGAACCTTTTCACATAGTCATTGGGATGTTCATTGCTCCTTTGAAACATCCTTCCTAGATCAGAGAGAGTGACTTGCTCTGAAATGAAGAAATACTTTCTGTAGAAAGCATTAATCATCTCTCCCCAACCGGTGATACTTCCTGGTGCGATGTTGTTGTACCAGGTGTATGCTCTTCCTGTAAGAGACTTTGAAAATTCCTTCTTACGGAAGACATGGTTATGCTCATGTTCACCCAGTGATTCCAGAAACCGAAAAACATGTTCTCGAGCATTGCATGTTCCATCATAAAGGGTGAACGTTGGAGAGTTGTAAACTTTTGGCAGAGGAATCCTTTGTGTAGCAGCAGGGTATGGAGGTTGCTGACGGTGGACAGATGACGTCTTATCTTTTCCACGGTTCTCCAAGAGGCGTTCCAAGTCTTCAAGAGTGATGAAACTGAACGGTTCCTTCGCCGGTGGGTTATCTGCAGTTTTGTGAACTTCATCATCATCTACCACATGAATTCGAGAGATCTCAGGATCAGCAGCCGGAGATGTTTCTTTGGCTTTTCCTTTCTCTGAACTGACCTGAGTTTTTTATGATATTTTGTCTGTGAGAGTTTTGAGATAATTGCACAACTCATTCTGTGTTGTGGCCATGTCAGTCTGATTCTTAGCGAGAACTTCCTGAACCATTATATGATCAGCTATGGTAGGTGGATTTTCTCTGATTTCTTCGAGAGACCGGCCAAAGAGAGGGTTATTTCCGATGTTGGTTTGAGGAGGGCTGGTATCAGTAGCGCCAATGTTAGAAGCAGGAGCCACTGGAGTACCACCATTGTTTTTGGTAGTGCTAGCATTGTTTGAGCTAGGATTTGTAACTGAACCTGACCTAAGATCAACCATCTTGATGAATTAACATTGCAACCGAGAAATTAATCTCCCACCATGGTCGCCAATCTATTGATGGGAGAAAATGATTTACTGGTTTTTTAGGAAGCGAAAAGACGACCGTGCGGAGGAAACTCCTCGAACCGAGCAAATTGCTTTAACCTTTTGCAAACAGATGCACAACAAAGGGAGTTCTTTGAATTCGAGAGATCAATCTGTAAGACTCCAGCCTAAACCAAGACAATTGCCGTTCCAGAGTCAGTTCGATCACAAGAGAGATGGGTCGATCTGTAGGAGGGAAGCTGAGAAGTGTATGAGATCAATGATGATCAAGGATTGTGAATGTGTTGTGTATTTTACGTGACGAAAATAAGTTCTAATGAATGAATTTGCTCTGTTGAGAGTAATTTCTCAGATGCTGAGTTCTTATTCTGTTGTTTCAACCATGGGTTCAGGGACTTATTTATATTGCAAGAAATAGTAGACACATTGATCCCAGTAAGTGTGACGGTTGCTGGAGTCAAAGAGTGGGAAAGTGGAAATCATGCTAAAACCAGTTACTCATTGTGCGGAGGCTTGGTTGATTGTCCACCCACTACTTCGTTAACTCCTTCAACCACTTGCACGACTTAGTCACATTCTCATCGTGGGTGAACACACGTATCGTAGGTCGCCAGACCAAAACCCTAGTTAATATCCCTCATGTGACACGATTGATGTCTCGTGATTGTTGAGTTTGCAAGGCATACATGTATTTAATTAGTCAGTTGTTTACTTGATGAGATGACGAGTCTTTGTATTGTTGAGTCGAGCATGACTTACGAATGCTCTAGGATTCATGAATTGAACATGTCTGTTGAGACAGATGTTTAATTGTCGAATGAATGTTGATGGTTAAAGTGAGCAAATATTACTTGTTCGATGAATTGTTGAATATTGATAGTTGAACCAATACTCCTAGTCCGATAAAATATTGCTCGTATTAGCAAATGTTGCTCGTTTGATGAATTATTGGTATCGGGACCATATAAAATATTAATTTAAGATACTGGCAACTGGACCGAGTATAATCAATTGAAATGTTGATTACGGGATCAACATAAAATTATTAGTTTTTGAACCTGCTCAGAATTATGCTTTGAAGAGCCTTGGACTCGAAACATTAATTTTGATTAATTGCTCAATTGATGATTTATTGAAAATCAACCACGGAGTGAGAGAGGGACCAGCTACATGGGATGACTGGCTGACCATGTAACGCCCAGATGCTCGAGTGAGCCAGCACCAAAGTCTCTTGAAGACCAGTTGGTGAAAGGATGATTAAATGCTGGTTTAATATATCATTTATTGAAATAATGCTCGTTTGAGCATTAGGTAATAAAAACTAATTATGGAGAAGTGAGGGACCGACCAAGAAGTCATGGAACTGTCCCTGGTTGTTCATGGGACTGACTGACAATCGTTTGATGAAAGTCTAAATTGTTAGGAAAAGTTTGAACCTAATATGAACAAATTAGGTCAAATTATGAAAATATGTGGGACTGGCCTCTTGCAAGCCAAAGGGACAACCTTAGTTGGTCAAGGTAACATGCCCATGTCACCATAGTATCTGTGTCTCAGTCCTGAGAATTTTGATATTTTCTGATGCGCGTTTGAGCAACATTTGAGAAAACATGAAGAAATCAGGGTTTTTGCTCAAACTGAGGAATTGGTGTAACTGGTCCTAGTAATTGGTGTAACCGATCCTAGTAACTGGTGTGACCGATCACAAGCAATACCATGTGTATATGGTAACCGGTCCTGGTAATTGACGTAACCGATCCTGGTAACTTGTGCTACCGATCACAAGTGTTCCATATTAAGGTATAACCGATCCTAGTGATTGGTAGAACCGATTGAACCCATGAATGTGATTTGATATTTGACCAATCACATAGTTGTCTTGAAATACAGATGAACCAATTGTAAACTTGTTTGGAAGTGTGGTATAATAGACTCCAAGATTGTAAATATGAAATATGATTTACAAAGAAAAGACGTCAACATACTTTGAACACGAACAATAACTCTTATCTTTTATTGTTCAAAGATATTCCTTAATTACTCAAGGAGATCCCGGTCCGAAATAAATTAAGAATCTTTTAATTAAGGCTGTTAGTTTTATATGCTTTTAATTACCAGCAATTGAATGCATATTACTAGAGAATAAAAATTAGTAATGTGCATTTACTAATTGGAGATTTTCTATTGAGAGATTTCGGAAAATATTGGACAAAGCATTTCCTGGAATTATGAAAACCGAATGGGCATTTATTGCATTTCTTGAGAATACTTTCGGTTTTGGAAATTCCTTGGTATCCAAACATCCTTGGTCTATAAATACCCAAGTTTGCATTTCTAGCAAACTATACTAAGAGCCAGGAAAACTTCATCTTTTTGTTGTTTCTGGTGGAGCCGTCTATCCAGATAGGAAAGTACCCTAATTAGGCGAAATATCTTACGGCCGCCCGTTTAAAGACTTCTGTGGGATCAAGAAGCTCTACGAGTACCGTTGGTAGGAAACTAGATAATTGTAGTTTATTAGTTTTCGATTGATTTGATTGACTAATGGTTGTTGAACTTTTATTGCACCTAGTTTGTTTATTCTTGAGAATCTTCTCTTCTGATATAAGATGCACTGAAACTAGATCGAAGTGTCGACGGGATCTTTAGAACTCTTTGTAGATCTAAAGAAATCTTATGATAATCCTTTGTTAACAGACTCCGTTCTGTGCGTGATTGATCACAAGAGATTCAAGTGGTGTTGTGCAGGTTTAATTGAAGATTAAAGAAGATTTGAATACGAAGAAGATTTCTTATTGGTTTCTCATATATTTGTGTAGCACAAACCTTGATCGGCTGGGATCCAACCAGAATCGGATTTATTCGATTGATAGTTGTGTGAGATCAGCATTCACAATATATCTTTTTGAGATTTATTTGGATTGAGTGCGAATATAAACTTGGGTACTTCGGTAGTTATTGGATAGATTGATCTAACCAGGCAAAGGAGTTTATTAGTTTAAACGGAAGATCCTTTGCATATGACTTGAGATATCTTTATCTGGAAATAATCAATAGAGTTGTTACCAAACAGATTTGTTGTTCCTTTACTGTTTGGAATACGATCCAAAGGAATTGTTCCAGTGCGTGCACTCATTGAAAGTCGGAAGCGTAGGGATACTGAAGAAACTAAGTGAACTAGGGTTAGTTGCTTGGTCTCAACTATACGAAGTTGGTTTATATTTTGTATAGCGGCTTAATTATGAGAGTATTCAATTCTAGACTAGGTCCCGAGGTTTTTCTGTATTTGCGGTTTCCTCGTTAACAAAATCTTGATGTGTCTTTTACTTTTCTATTTCTGCAATTATAATTGTTTATTATAATTAGAAGTAAAATACACAAACGTTAACTCCGCTTTACTTGATAGTGATCCTATAGAGTTTGGTTAAGTCCAAACCTATTATAATCACACTTTGATTGTTGTATTGTCTCGATCTCGTATCCATAGACGATCACACAAAGTATGAATACCGATTTGTCATATTGTCTCGACTTTGTCCATAGACAATCACTTTTGGTAAGAGGACTTATAGGTGGATAAAATAAAGATTGTGGTGTATTTGGGTACCCTCGTCTTTTCACAATTTCCCAAAGAAATTTTCCCTAATAGTTTAACAAATCGACTAAGAAACTTAATTCCCTTGTTAAACCATGATTGTCAAATAAGAAAAATGTTTTACGCGTACACAATCGGTTTATTTCGATAGGACCAAAATAAAGATAGGAATTAACTTTATTTCTCTCATCAGGCTCTAATTATTCATATAAAAACTTGGACCTTTCTCTTTATACAAGACAAACACTAGGTTAGTTAACTAGTTTTTCTTGTCAAGGCATTCGATTAGACTTGAATAACCGAATCCTCCAATTTGACAAGTCTAACTAAGATCAGAATTAACTTAGTTTCTCTTATCCGGAATCGATTTGGACTAAACAAATGATCCCGTATTTCGTTAATCCATAAACAATACATACAAACCAAAATAAATTGACTTGCACAATTATTTTCTTAACCGGAAGCAATTGAAACAAACAAAGACATTATAGCACCGTAATTGCACCGAATTTCGTTAAAAAACACTTGATACCCAACAATAAAGAAGATATCAAACAATAAGCCAAACAAATAGACACAGTTTTTCTTAACCGTAAAAAATTGAATCATACACACACATATCCGTACAAAATAATGGAACATATCAATTGTACCGAAATTTTGTTAAGCAAAGGAAAAATATATGCAATATAAACAGGCTTTTCTTAAACAGGAAAACGATTAACTAACAAATTTGTTACCTCAAATTCGGCAACCTCTTCTCCCAAGAAAGATATATCATTAAGTGCAAGTTCAAATAAGAACTCTCCCCCAGTGTGTTGTCATCCTCTCGCAAGAACAAAAGAACAACAATAAAAGCAACCTTTACCAGAGAAAGGTTGAAACAGTTTTAACTAATGCGTGCCAATAGCAAAAGTTGAAAACCCGAAACACATATGTTATGCTAAACACAACTCATGTAAACATAAATTGATTCAACATATTATGAATTTTCACATATGAGTTTCAATCAGAACACCTTATGATCCTTTGATAAAGCCTACAAACATGGGCTTGAACTTAATCCCGCTCAATCAAAAAGCCACATAAAACCATAAGGGTCACATCTTATGAGATCGAATATTAAGGTTAATGAAAACGGAAATCAGGCATCCCATAAACCGAATACACATAGCAAAAATATAAACATTCATTCACAGGCTATGTAATCAGTAACTATCACAAGAAAAATTATAAAATAATAATTTTATTCATAAATAATTGATAGTTTTAATTTTAAAAGTCCTTTCACATGTATTAGTACATTGAGTAGCCTAATTTTAAATAGGAATTTAATCTTATTTTTGCTTTGCATGCCTTTTTAGAGAGTTCCTTTAGAAGGTTCTCAGATTCTGTTAGATTCTGCATAATCTTCAGGCCATCAATAATTAGCAATAGATGTGTTAGAGCACTGCTCGGTCGAACTCGTAAGCGTTGCTATCTCAAGCTTGTTATCAAGTTTAGTTGCCAAAACTATAAGTCTTGATTTCTAGTTTACTTATAGTTAAGTCTCGGATTAGGATAGAAAGTGTAGTTGACCATTAGACTTCACGGTGTTCATCGATTGAAGACGAAGAACTACTAAGGGGAGCTTGTGGAACTTCATCAACAAAAGGTATATGGAGACTTGGACTCATCTATCACTCAAAAGTCTATCTACTCTATCTCCTATTTGAGACAAAAGTCGTATAGCTATATAGACTTCGATTATACACATTTGATATTTCGAGCTGAGTTTAACTCGCTTACATATTTCTCGAAATATGTGTTCGTAAGCTTTCGCTTTAACCAAGTTCATCTTATATTCTTGACGAAAGTCAAAAGATGATCATGTGAAAATCACCTGGTAACATCTTACATGATTTGTGTGAGACAGTGATTTGATGTAGACTCGGAATGTTTCGTATTGATCATTCGATCACTTGAAAATTGCTTTGAAGCTAATAGTTTGTGTGAGACAGCTATTGTCATCTTCCCTGAATGTTTCAATACTTGAAATGGAATTTAGAACACTTAACCATGATTGGATAAAGCATAGTATGTGTACTTGCATATATGTAATCCAAGTCCGGGAACCATAGTATGCATACCCGTATGCGTACTGGTTGGTTTAGTGAAAGTACGGGAACCTTATAGGCATACCGGTACGCGTACTGGTGTGAGGTTCAGTTCCGGGAATTTCTGCTGAGTTTGGAAGGTATGCGTACCCGTTCGCATATAGGCGAACCCAAACTTAGACCGGCCACTTAAGTATGCGTACCCGTTTGCATATTTAAGTAGGTTATGTTCTAAAATCGGTTTGTTCATAAACTAATACATTTATATAATAAGGAATGCAATCTTTTGCAAACCGTGGCTATAATGTTCATGAATTGATTCATGTGAATCAAAATCGATTTTGATTCAATTGTGTCTTGTATACTTCTATGAGAATATAAACAATTGAAAGACTCTAGAACTAGTTTCATTTGAGTCATTTGAACTAGTTATGATTAAGATGAATAAGGTTGATATGAAAGTGTTCTTATGGCTAACTTCGGTTAACTATTGTTGAGCCAACAAGGTGCACACTCTTAGGTATGGTTACTCATATCTAAATGAAATCACTTTTCATTTGTGTGTAACAAGCTAAGTTCGATCTAACGGTTGAAAGATATTAGCTTTAGTCTAATCAGGTTTTCATCAACGGTGAATATTGAATGCTTTGTTACCAAGGTAGCATTGATTGCAAACCCTGATTTAAAGACTATATAAAGGAGAACTCTAGCAACTGAAAATCCTAATCCCCACACCTCCTGTATGATACTAGTTGCGACTAGAGTCGATTCTCCTTTAACTTTAGTTTTTTCTAAAACCCTATAGGTTAATGACTTAAAGACTTCATTGGGATTGTGAAGCTAGGCCCAACTATTTTCTCTGTAGTTGCATGTTCTGATCTTGCTGTTTTCTATCGTGATTGAGTACTATCTTTTCTAAGATTTGCTTGAGATTTAATCTCCGATAGGCAAGATAAAAATTAGTCACAAACATCTTCATCTCATCGTTTGTGATTCCACAATATCTTTTTTCGCTAACATACAATTAAGATTATTTTGAGGTGATTGATATTACTAGGATGTTCTTTGGGAATCTAAGTCCGATGTATCAATTGGTTTTTATTCACCTTGATTTATCAAAATACGTAACAAAACTCATAGGCATTTCCGTGGGAGATAGATTTATCTATTCAATAGACTTTCCTATATGAGACAGATTTGTTTATCAAGTCTTCGACTTTGGGTCGTAGTAATTCTTAGTTGTGGATGAGATCAGCTAAGGGAGTCAAGTGCGTAGATTCCTACTAGGATTCAGAGAGTAAGGAGCGCAATTGTACCTTGATCAGTGTGAGATTGGTTAGGGCTCAACTACATTCTAGTCCGAAGTTAACTTGGAGTAGGCTAGTGTCTGTAGCGGCTTAACACAGTATGGTGTTCAAATCTGGACAAGGTCCCGGGGTTTTTCTGCATTTGCGGTTTCCTAGTTAACAAAATTTATGGTGTCTGTGTTATTTGTTTTCCGCATTATATTTGTTTATATAATTGAAATATCACAGGTTGTGCATAAGTTCAATCAATTGTGAATCCAACCTTTGGATGTTGATTATTTGATTGACGCTTGGATATTGATCTTTGGTACCATCCAAGTTGTTTCACATAATAATCAGGCTCACGGATTTCCATCTGTTTGATTTGATGATTACATTATGAAACAGAGATATTACTCTTGGATATACTTTTCTTAAGATTGAGTTTGATTGCCTATTTGATTCTCTTTAAAGTATATTGGAGTTTTTCCATACAGATTGCTAAGCGAAATATTGGGTGTGGTTGTTAGACCCCCGCTTTTTCAATTGGTATCAGAGCAAGCAAACACGTTTAAGACCTTATAAGTCTGTGTTTGTAGCGATCTGACTATGTGGACAGAGGTGCTATCTCTATAAACGTACCAGCAGTCTTCGATGGATCGAATTACTCATGGTGAAAAATTGTTATGCGTGCCTTTCTTCAAGCGCTTGATTTTCAATCATTGGTTTATGTTGTTAATGGCTATGATCCTCCTATGGTTACAGTAGACGGTGTATCTATTGCAAAGGATATTGGTAGATATGAACCTAACGAGATTCTCGCTGCAAAGCGAAATTCTGACGGTTTAAATGTTATCATACATGCCATTACCCCATATCTTCAGCACCATGTGACTACGTGCACTAAGTCTAAAGAAGCCTGGGATATCTTAGAAACTGTATTCGAAGGAAATTCCTCTGAGAAAGTAGCTAGGCTTCAAAACCTATGTTCTGATTGGGAAAACCTTCGTATGGCTGATGAGGATTCATTTGATGAGTTTAATCACAAAGTGTCTGAAATTGTTAATGCATCTTTTGCGTTGGGTAAGACTATTCCTGAAAAGGACATTGTGATGAAAATTCTCAGATCATTGCCAACCAAATACGATTCAAAGAAGCATGCCATCGTTGAAGGAAATAACCTTATACCTTATCTAGAAATACTCTGGTTGGGAAGTTAAAGATCTTTGATCATGAGCATACATCCAAATCTGGAAAGGATGTTGCTTTCAAAGCACAAAAGAACACAAAATTACTTGACAAAAGTAAATGTGTTAGCATCTCTTAAGATGATCCTTCTGAGACTGATTCATCAGATGAAGATCTTGACAAGTCAGTCTCTTTGATCACAAGACAGTTTAGAGATCTTCTTTTGAAGAGAAGTAAACGGTTCACTAGAGATAATCCTAAGCCATCAGTTAAACCTCATAATCGTGTTCCTCCTAAAAACAGGGATACTGACGATACTGATGACGACGATATGCCACAGTGCTTTAAGTGTAAAGGTTTTAGTCATTTTGCAAATGAGTGTCCGAATCGTAGAAAATACACTGGAAACAAAGGTCTTGCTGCAACTCTTGATAAAATGTCTGATCACTATGATTCTAATGAAGACGAAAATTCAAGTGTTGCACTCCTCTGTGAAAATATTGATTTTGATAATTGTAGTAATACGTACATCAACTTCGATATTCTCCCAGGAGAAACTTCAACCACTTTGGAGGATAAAATGGATTTTTCTTTGTCTTCTGGAAATTTTATTTCTAATTTTTCAGGTTCTACCGTTTGTCTAGTAGCCTGCACAACTATGACGTCTGAACCATCCTCCATATTGACATGTTCTTATTGTACTCTCAAGGGTCATGAACTCTCCAAATGTTTCAAGTACAAACATAAGATAAGATATGTAAATAAATTTCAAAGAAGAGCAAGTTGATTAGCAAACAAGCTCAAACTTGTTCAGAAGTTGTTAGAGCATTGCTAGGTCGAACTCGCAAGCGTTGCTATCTTAAGCTTGTTTGTCAATTTTAGTTGCCAAAACTATAAGTCTTGATATCTAGTCTACTTATAGCTAAGTCTCGGACTAGGATAGTAAGTGTAGTTGATCTCTAGACTCCACGGCGTTCATCATACAAAGACGAAGAACTACTCAAGGAACTGGTGGAACTTCATAGAAAAAAAGGTATGTGGATACTTGAACTTATTTATCACTCAAAAGTATATCTATTCTATCTCCTATCTTGAGACAAAAGTCGTATTACTATATAGACTTCGATTATACACATTTGCTGTTTCGAGCCGAGTTTATCTCGCTTATCTATTTCTCGAAATATGTGTTGGTAAGCTTTCACTTTGTCCAAGTTCATCTTTACTCGTGACGAAAGTCATGTTGATTATTTCAATATCTTAAAAATCGCTTTGATGAAAAATAGTTTGTGAATAACAACTATATAACATCCTCTAAGAATGTTTCAATGATTGAAATGAGAGTTTAGAACATGTAACCATCTTTGGATATAAGCATAGTGTGTTTTCACATTTGTGTAAAAGTCCAAAACCGGGAACCCAAAGTATGAGTACCCGTACGCGTACTGGCGGAAAGTTCACGTCCGAGAATTTCTGCTGGAGTCACTATTCATCCACAAAAAACCCATCAAAACAAAAGTAATACAAAAACTCCAAATAAGAAAAGTAACACAAAAACCCCAGAGGTGTTTTTGCCACCACTAACTACTACTACTAGCAACCAACACCACATCCACCAACAAATACTTGCACTACCATCACCATAAAAAGCACCACCACCAACCAACACCACCACTAACCAGAAACAGTACCACCAAAATTTGGTTTCATCATAAACTTACTGTTTCATCATTAAAATCTTTGGTTTCATGATAAGCAAATAGGAAAAAATAAGTTGAAACCAAATTTGGTTTCGTCATAGAATTTGATAAAACCAATTTTGTTTGGGGTTTTTGTATCAATTTTGTTTAATATGGAGTTTTAATGGATCCCAACATTTGAACGGAGTTTTTGTACTCCAAATTTGGTCACCTTGGTGTTTTACTACTAGTTCTGATTAGAAAATAAAAGATGTGAAACATATCTAGTAATGGAGTTTTCGAATATGCTTCTACAGAGAATAAGAGAAAGGTGCTCTTGCTAAATCTGGATGTGATTTGACCAAAATGGTCGAATTTCTAATCAGGAAATAAGAAATAAATATTCTATTGGGGTAGTTTGATTTTGGATGTTCAGAACGAATCTCAAGAAGAAAAAAAAGAAACACCGAATGAGAAAGATTGATGTTGTAACCAACTAAACTTCACAATTATGTCAACAAGCTATTGCGATCTTCTTCTTTTTTTTTCAAAGTTAGCCTTATATGAATTTGAACATCAGTGTGAAACTCGGGTAGTTAATAAACATTTGAGCTCCAAAAGCACTTTATCATTTAGTTACATCTGAAGAAATTCAAAAGCTTTATACCAATTTATTTGATCTGATTTTTTTTTCCTAAAGATTTGTTTGTTTTATTTAAAACCTTGTTATCATATCTTCGATTTCGAGGTTTCTTTGTTTAGCGTAGAGAAATTTTAGACATAATAGTCACACATAGAAGAGATAGAGAAAAAGAAGTGTTAATAGCAAAACCACAAGAGAAAGTAAAAGCAACTCTTTGACGTTACCAAAGAAATTTTAGGAAAAAGATAGAGAATAATAGGAAAAAGATAGAGAATAAAAATGAACAACATGAAACCACCTGATATATTTGGACGAATCAGAAGAGCCGGAATGTGCACCCCAGTTTTAGAGGGGTGCACAAATTTGGACTCAAAAAGTTTAATGCTAACAAGAAGCAAATTCATAAGTAAAATATTGCCGTAGGTGCAAGTTGACTTTTCTACCAATGGATACAGTAGAAACTTCATTAAATAATACTCGATTATTTAATAAATTCTTTTAAATGATATTTTTAGCCGGTCCCGAGTCGAGGACAACATTCCAAATTAATAATTCGCTAAAATTATAAAATAATTAATTTTGATTATCTATGTAGACCCCATATAAAATACAAATTAATTACTCATTATATATATATCAATACATTAATAGTTTATGGAGATTTTTTGAAAATTGATTTTTTTTAATAGGAAAGATGAATATTATTGATGATTAAATCGTTACATCCAGCTCTTCTCTGATAAGAGTTTTAAACCAAATAGGGAAACAAGAAAAACAACTTAAGTTTGCTCTAGTTGATCTGGCTTTTTTAGCCAAACAATTAGCAACCTCATTCGACTCTCTACGCACATAAGTGCACTTTCAACTCTGAAGGTTTCCTAATAAAGTTTTACAGTCACGAATATTGTTATTGGTCCATCTCACAAAACTATCATCTCCATTAATCGCTTTCACAACGTTTAAGCAGTCTCCCTCCAAGTGTTGGCATTGAATATTAGCTTCTTGCGCCATCTTTATTCCTTCCAGCATTGCAAGTGGTTCTGCCTGCTCCTCATCTTGAGTTATCCCAGCTGCTGATACTGTACCTCCGCATAATCCTCTTGCAGAGAACATAGTTAGTCCAATACCCATATGTTTATTTTCCTTAACATAGGAACCATCAAAGATAAATTTAACAAACCCATCCTCTGGCAATTGCCAGGGTCTTCTACTTCTATCTGTAGTTGTACTAACAAAACCAATTCCAAGACTTTGGGATTTGCTCACCCAATCAGTAATGTCTCTATTAATCACTCTCACAACATTCACAATATTAACATTAGCATTATCAAACACCACAACACAACGATATTTCCAAATGTGCCAAAGTGTGAAGCTAACAATCCTAATACATCTAGCCACATTTGAGTTTCCACTGTTGTTTTGGCTTAACCAACCAATGAATAGTTCATTTACCTACTTTCCATCAACTAAACCTACAATATTAGCATCAACAATAGACCACGGGTTTCTAGAAACATGACATTCAAATAACAAGCGATTAGTAGTTTAAGCACAAGTTCCACTCAAAGGACAGATGTTAGTCACATCAGGAGTAAACCTAGCTAATTTACTCCTAACTTCTAGACAATCTTGGACACACCTCCACAAAAAATGTTTGACCTTCCACAACTTCCAAAAAAAATCCAAGGAAAGGCATCAGTTTCCTGGCCATGCACCTCATCCATAATAGCTCTATAGGCTGTTTTAACACTAAAAAGTCCGTTATAAGATGGTTGCCATCTTATTATGTCTTTACCTGCACCTGGTATTCTTATATCATAAATATCCTTGATAGTATCACTATCAAAAAGCACTCTTAACAGTTCCACATTCCATTTACCTTCCTCCTGCAAGATTAGCTAATCAACAGTTTTCATATTTGTAGAAAAAAAAGTAAAATCAAGTAGTTCAGTTCTATTTGGTACCCATCTATCTTTCCAAATCTCTATGGATTTACCATCCCCAACCTCCCAACAATATTGCTTCTTTATTAACTCTAACCCTCTGCAAACCCCTCTCCAAACCCAAGAAACTAACCCTTCATTAACAGCATGCAAAGGATAACTATCTGGGAAGTACTTATGCTCAAAAAAATTGACCCATAGGGCATCGGTTCTGTCAAAACTCTCTAAGCAAGTTTAGCTAATAGTGTTGTGTTAAGGTGTTCAGTTTTTTTTATATTCAAACCCCCTAGAACTATTGGCTTAGTGACATTATCCCATTTCCTCAGAGTAATACCTTTATTATTACCTTTTTTATTCCAAAAGAACCTCCTTTATATGCCGCCTATTTTATCTGTCAATTTTTTAGACATGGGGAATACAACTAGATGATGAGAAGTAAATTTCCCTAAATTAGATTGAATTAGGACTGTCCTACCAGATTGGTTCACATACTTACCCTTTCAATTTGACAAATTCTTATCAAAACTATCAAACAGGTGATTGAAAGTTTCGATTTTGTCTCTATGAATAAGGAGAGGTACACCTATGTACTTTATCTTATAAACCTAGCTTCTTAATGTTCAGGATGTTCACTATCTAAGTTTTAATTGTTGGATCTATTTTAGGACTAAAAGC
Source organism: Papaver atlanticum (assembly GCA_023531105.1). Classification (NCBI taxonomy): domain Eukaryota; kingdom Viridiplantae; phylum Streptophyta; class Magnoliopsida; order Ranunculales; family Papaveraceae; genus Papaver; species Papaver atlanticum. Next base: position 1,523,461 of record JAJJMB010007312.1, read on the forward strand.
AATACCTGATTTCTCAAAGTTGATGGCTTGTCCCGAATACTTACTGAACATCTTTAACATATTATCCAGATTCCTAGCACCTTTCACATTAGCTCTAGCAAAGACAAGCAAGTCATCAGCAAAAAATAGATGACTTACAGAGGGTGCATATTTTGTTACTTTTATCCCCTGTATCTCATTTCTAGATTCAGCATTAATAAGCATCTTAGATAAACATCCATGCATATTATAAAGAGATAGGGTGACAAGGGGTCTCCCTGTCTAAGACCCCTTGTGCGGTAATAAACCTCACCTGGAGCATCATTCAAAAGAATTGATGTTGACGCAGTTGTCATACATTGCTCTATTAACCTGCACCAATGATCATGGAAACCCATTTTTTTCAAAATATCAATAACAAACTGCCATTCAATTCTGTCAAAAGCTTTTGACATGTCTAGCTTATTTTCCATTAGCCCTGACTTGTTCCTATTCTTTCTCATAGTATCTACCATTTCATGAGCTATCACTATATTGTCTGTGATCTGCCTAGAAGAAAGGAATGCTTCTTGGTAAGGACTAATAAATTTATCCATGACAGTTTTGAACCTACTTGCTAAGATTTTTGATATAATTTTATAGCTTACATTACTTAAGCTTATTGGCCTAAAGTCAGCTGCAGTTTTCGGAGAGCTATTCTTAGGAATAAGATAAACAAAATTATGATTCATTTATTGAAGTAGATATCCTGAACTAAAGAAACTTTGGACCATAGAGACGGTGTCAATTCCAACCGTGTCCTACATCTGTTGGTAAAAGCCAGGTGGATGCCCATCTGGGCCCGGACTAGTCCATGGCTGCATTTGCCAGACTATATTCTTGATTTCCTCATTAGTTGGTATGCTAATTAGAAAATCATTCTCAGAATCAGAGATACAAGGTTGAAGAACATAAAGGAAAGTATAATCCCTAGGTGGACTAGTAATTCTACTAATCTTACTAAAGTGGTCCCTAAGTTCAGTAGCAATCATACTCCTATCAGTCAACCAAATACCACTACTACTTTGCAAGCAATCAATTTGGGTTCTTTTTTTCCTAAACTTAACCTTATCATGAAAATACCTAGTATTTTTGTCATCAAATTTCGAGATATTTTATTTAGCTCTTTGTATATAATAGTCTTGTTTAGTACTATACCAATGCTTAAGAGATTTTTCAAGGCTAGCAAGGTTTCCAGCAACATCAATACTATTTATATTCATTTTAACATTTTCTATTTGTTTTTGAATATCATTGATATGATTCTTGAAATTACCAAAACAATTGCGATTCCATTGTATCAAAGCAAGTTTCACATTTTTCAGATACTTAGTATGCTTAAAAGCATAGGACCCTTGCGCACCAACAAACCAATTTTGGGCTACAACATCTTTGCAAGTAGTATCACTCAACCAGCAACGATTAAATCTATGAGGTTTTTTAGTAGGATTATCATCCCTACAACTAACAAGTAATATAGGCTCATGATCACTACCAATATTAGTCAAATGATAAACTATTGCGTTTGGAAATAATTCAGCCAATCTACATTAGCCAAAACCCTATCTAATCTTTTAAGGATGAGAGAATCTCCACTCCCGTGTTTACTCCAGGTATATGGGTTACCTATGTAATTCAAATCAAAAAGGCCAAGCCGATCTAGTCTCCAATTCACTTCATCCAACCAACTTTGAGATATCCGATTGCCACCAACTTTTTCTCCCTTCCTAATAATGAAGTTTAGATCCCTTATTAAATCCAAGGACAATTGTATCTAGAGTAAAGACTATCTAGATAATTCCATTGATTAACCCAACCTTCATTAGACAAAGCACCATACATACAGTTTAACAGAGTGTGCCCACTTCTAGAGTCCATATTGACCAATACATAAATAAAATTCCTATTCATGTCAACTAGATCTATATGTATACCATCTTTCCAAAAAAGGTATAAGCCCCCTGACAAGCCTATAGGGTTGACATACAAGTAGTTCATGAAATTATATTTGTAAGTAAGTTTAGTCGTTTTCTCATTCATGGTTTTTGTATCAGACAAGAAGACAATATCAGGGTCATTAGAACTAATCAATTCTCCTAGGTGTTCCCTTGTATGTTTATTTCCAAACCCTTGAACATTCCAAGCTAATTCCTTCATGTTATGATGACTAAGAATATCAAACTTTAACCCTAGAAAAGAGACATAAATAAACAGATTAGCACACCCACAAATTCCACAGCAAAGAAACCCTTTTTTGATCTACCTTTCCTTGGATTGCACCCTGAGAAAACAATTTTAAAACCCTAATTTCCACAGAATTCCTTCTCAAAGACAAATCTAATTTGTTAACTAAACCAAATTGGAAATTAACTAAATTTAAATATCGAAAAAAATAATTTAAAAATTGAAATTAAAGATTAGATGTTTTGCAAACCTGATTTGCAGTACTCATTCATGTTCCAGTAGCGGGGAGATGATAGAGGTTTCCAATCCTTTCTCCATTTTCCAAATCCACCATAGTCAAATCATTACCACCTGAAGTCACACCTCCTATCTCATTGTAACAGACTCTCTACTATTCATTTGAGTACCATGGTTGAGCTTCTGGTTTTGATTGCTTGTTTGAGAATTGTTATCAAGAAGAACGTAGTTGTCTTCGATTCCATCGTCTCTAGATCTTTTATTCTTCTTCGGGTCAGGCCCATCTCCATCCGAGTCTTCCAGCCCATTTGTGTAATTCATCCCATCAACACCATTCTCACCAGCCTCGTTCTGCCTCATTTTTTGAACCTTATGATCATGTTTTGCATGGAATTCCTGAAACTGCTATTCTGTCATGCGATATATGAAGATGTCCCAAGCAATCTCCTCACATTGTTCTTCATTATGTTCTAGCACAAAACAGTAAGGACATATCGTTCTTGGTTGTTTCTCGAAGTGATACTTAATCCAAACTTTTTGTTTAGTGATGTGGTTTTAAAGTTGTAGTGAAAGTGGTGAGTAAAGTTCGTTCAACTCGGGCTTGTGAAGGATTTTTTAGAATTAAATAAAATTGTTTCAATAATAATAAGAAAGTACCAAGACTCTGGATTCCACCATTGACCAATTATTTGATAAATTCTAATCAATATTCATGCAATATTTTTCTTTAAAGTGATTCTAATATTTGCCTCTAATTTGGTTCTTGAAGTAATAATTGTAAGCACGAAGTATGAAACATCAAAAGTATTAAAACCAAGCATATCCCGTCAAAACACTTCACAACTACTCAATAAAAACCAATTTTTCTTTTAAGTTCTATGCAAAAAATCATGTAAAATAATTGCAATAAATAATAAAAATAGAATTATACCACTTTTCATGGAACAATGGCTTCCTCCACAGCAAGTTTCGATATTTCCTTTTTTTTTTTCTGTTTCACGTGCATTCGATCAATAAAAGCTCTCCAAACTCCTCCCTTGATAGAAACAAGTCTTTAAGAAGAGTTTCCTTCCACTTCTACACGTAAGTTTCCAAGAATAAACCAAGAAACTTGCCCAAAATAAACCATTATATTTTTGGAAAGTTTTCGCTTCCAATTCGAGTTCTAGCCACTTTGGATCCATTCCAACACCCTTACCTTGCCTGTTAGGTCCATAGGAACAAACCCAATCAAATTCAGCCCTTTAATCTCCCTAAAAATCGATCAAAAATCCATCCAAAAAATCGCCTGTGTGTGAAGAGAATTCCCGCCATTTTCTGTTTTTTTGAAAACGTAAAGAAATGTGTCCTCCCCCTATCCAGTCTCGGTCTGTGCTTAGCAGCTGCCTGAAAATGGGTTACCCCTTATCCAAAGTGAGAGTCCGAATAGCAAATGTCCTCCCAGGAGCCTTTAACAACTTTTCGAGCCAATTTTCCCGCAAGAGCCTATTTTTCCAAAAACACCTACAAGGGGGTAAAATACCAAAATTAGTACAGAAATGGGTACTAACACTATACATAAAAGAGAAGAAAATAGACACATAAATGCGTCTATCATTTAGCAGCTATTAGGAGCCAAACACCTCTTTTAATTATTTTTCGTAAATCCACTTCAATTTTTGCAGTGATTACCCTCCCTATGATTGTATATCCTAGCTTTGAATCTTCATCAATCCTTCGCCCAATATCATTACACATTTTATCTATTATGCCTTTGTCAATATGCTCTAGTGAGAAGAGACCTATCATCAACACCGAGAAGACTTGATGTGTGAACAAATAATCCTCAGGAGGGATTGAAGCATCATATTTCTTCAGCACCATCAGGTAGGATTTGATAAACCAAGGCACCCTTTTTAATACCGCCTCTACATCCTCCATATTCTTGAACTTGAATACATATAAGTTGCGCCCCATTGTGTTAATCTCCACTTTCCTGAATCTCCTCCATATAATATTAACCTCCCTTTAAACATCTTCATATTCCACTCCATCCTTAGTGATGAGTTCAATGAGATAGTTATTCCATTTGTTTGCCGCTTTATCAACTTCCTCCACCAAGATTAGACTGCTTCTTAGACTCCTAGTTTAATCAAGGTTGATATTAGTCTCCTTCATCTTTCTAGTAATAACTGCCAACTGAAGTTTTGAGCTCTGCGACATTTTCTTTGCTTCTTTGTTGAGATTGTTGTGTGATAAAACCTTAACCTTCTTAACTTTTATAGTCTTAGATACAAAATTAGGGTTTCCTCCCTCATAACTATATTTTCAAAAAAGAAACTTTCTCCTTGGTCCGAATCTAATATTTCCCGCAGTTATTCCTGTCTCAATTTTAGGAAAGTGAAATTCAAAAAAATTTGAATTATTGATGAGCGTTTTTTCCTTTGGTGAGTTTCCAAATTTACCCTCATATGACTGAGATTTGCAAACGAATCTATGGATGAGAATCCAAAATCTGATGATTTTTGAAGCTTGAACATAGTTAAAGTTTTGATGAATGGCAGCAAAACCTACAGTTTTGTGTTTTACGAGTTCTGAGATGAATGCCAACAACAACACTGTTATTAGCAAGCCATAACTTGTAGAAGATCTGACTATTTCCATACCAGAGGTAAGGAAACCACCACTGATTCAAAGAAGATTTTATTTGAGAAACCCATGCACCACTGTTCCCCAAAACCACCACTGGATCACTAACAAAAGAACGAATGAGTACTGCACATCAAAAGAATTAGTTCTTCATTGATGAAAAATAATTCATCAAATCAAATCAAAACAGTTCCTTCAAAAAGAAAAGAAAATATTAATAAAACATATGTAAATCAAAACTATATCAAATGAAACACTTATATCAAATCAAAACATATGAAAAGAAAAGATAACATTGCTAAGAATTCAATGGAGAATAAGATATGACCCCAAGAGGAAATAAGAAAAGTCAAAGAAGGGAAAACTCTTTGATTTTAAATTAGACTGAGACACTGAAAAATGATTCAATTGTCTTCTGTTTTGTGTTAAAATCAATATCACATTGAATTTGGCTTAAACTTTTCTTATCATCGTAAGAATGTTTGGTGTTGTTTTCTCATAGCTCAACAATAAATTATTCAATGTGATTGCCGCTTTAACAACCTTGTTTCGTGAAGGGGGTCTATTATAGAACTTTCATCATCTTCTTACCCTATCTTTAATCAGTTCCCATAACGGTTTGCGTAACTTTATATTCTTCCAGATAATTCAGGACATCTTGACATTCATTGAATTGAGATCACCAAACTTTTGGATCAAATTTTGCAAGTCTTTAGTGATTTCACCGTCTAACGTTTCATCCGAATTGTTTAAACTTGTGTTATCCGTTAATCGAAGTTTATAATGAAACAAAGTGGAAGATTGAAGGGTGCTTTGAAGAACTCAAATATTCTACAGTATTCGGAAAATAATTATTTGATAATAAATTTATCTATAAGTTAATAAAATATTAATTAATATCCAAAATAACAATTATTAATTTATCGGTTAATTAATATCTCGCTTAATTAATAAATTCTGGTGGTCCGAGCAACATTAATTTATAAAGTTTCTACTGTATTTTCTTAGTTAGGTCCTCAAAGTGTGTAAACAGATGTAGTAGTTCATCTACTCTGCTAACTCCAATACCAATTATGCTAACACTATTTCCCAGCACGTATCGTCCTGTTTTGGTTGCGCGTCAATTTTGGAACATTCTAAACATTCCATTAGAACAAGTGGTTATCTTAAAGATAAAAAGTGATTCAAAAGGGAGACACCTTTTTAGGATTTGAAAAGAAGAAAAAATAAGGATGGCTGGATACATAGATGCTATTCGAAAATGACGAGCATACAGCAACCATATGTAGTGCCCTGAAGGACTGGGCCTAATAAAAAAAGGAAGAAAACTAACATTGTTAACGATGAATATCACACCCTTTCTGGTAAAACTTCGAAGTGCAGTATATTATCAGTATTCAGTCATACTTGGGTGGAGAAAACATGGTAGACATTGAGTCAACTTGGAGGTATCAAGGTCGGCACTGTAATGGAGCAATCGCCATCGTCATCTTATGGTTGTAGTTCCCACTGCTACTATACTTGATTTTTGCCAATTATAAAGTGAAAAGCTGCAACAAAGAACATAGCTAGTAAAGCTAAACGTGGAATATTTATTTGAATGATAACCAATATAAAAAAAAGAAAAACAAAGAAGAAGAAAACAAAAAGGTAGGGTAAAGTATCAGACTTCTCTCAATACCAACCACACTAAAGTGAAGAATCTTTTTAAGTGACGTCTAACTTTGAACATAAAAAGAATGAGCAGGATTCTCTTAACATTTGTATAAAGTGGGAGATCCATGGACACTCTTAGATGGACACTATCATACATGATTTACATCATTTTCATCGTAAAACCTAAACGACAATAAATTTAAATCTAACATTTTGATGATGCGTTCCTCTTATAAGACTCTACATTCTTACCAAAAACGGGCACAAATCGAGACGTATAAGACCACCATCTACCCCTTTGAATATCAGCCGTTAAAAGTCAACGGTTAAAATTAAATCCGTAGATGACGAAGTTTGGTATCTCGAATTGTGCCCGTTTTTGGTAAGAATGTAGAGTCTTATAAGAGGAACGCATCATCAAAATGTTAGATTTAAATTCATTGTCGTTTGGATTTTGCGACGAAAATGACGCAAATCATGTATGATAGTGTCCATCTAAGAGTGCACATGTATCCTCCCGCTTGTATAAATGAACCTACTCTATGATGTATAAATTGAAATCTATATCGTCATTATATCATCACTATTCATCAGAAAGCAAAACTGAAAAGAAGAATAACAAGATTACTAACATCTTTAACAGAACCAATCCACTTTTTAAAACAGTTGAGAGAGATATATAGAGTCTGATAACTTGGAAGTGGATACGTACAATCAAAAGAAAGCAGCCATTGATGGATGAGGGTAGAAAGTAACTTAGAAGTGGAGGGGACCAAACCCCAGCAGAGTAGTCTTTAAATATAATTGACGCACTTAACTTAGAACCCACTCTTTTTCATTCAACAAGTTTAGTGACGAAGAAAACAAAGACTGGAAATGTTATCTAGGACTAATCTTCAGATTGCCCTCAAACTGTTGCTGATCTTAATATCTGCTGTTTGGGTTTCTCTTTGGCTTCTCAAACCAACTGAATTATGGACAAAATCATGGCACAAAGCTGAAGATAATGCCCGTGAAACTGTTTTTGGATACTATGGTAGTTTCTCTGTCTCGTCTCTCACTTTCGATACTTGTTTCAGCTGAGCTTTTGTGAAACTGATTATCCTATCTCACGCAGGTCTCAATTTTGTTGTTTACTCATTACCTCTTACTTCAATGGCTATAACTGGATACTTATACTTGTATCTTTATGCTAAAAAACCACGTGGTTTACGAAGAAGCAGGTACAAAAATATTTTTATTTTATTTTATTTTATTTCCGAAGCTCATCATGTTTAATTGAAATCTAAATCTTGTATTGGATTACAGACAGAAAAAAATGTCAATTACAAAACTGTCCAACCCGTTTATAGTTTCTAGACGTCTTGGGGTAATATCTCTCAGTGAGCTACTAGCAGCGATGGTCTTTAGCATCTTTCTTCTATGGACTATGTATGCCCACCTCTCCAACGATTTCAAGAAAATGACGCCAAAAAAACTACTAAAGCTAAATATGTGGGTATTCCAAATCGATCTTAGTTACTTTAAATATACTATAAAATGTCAAGTAGCAATACCATTTTGGCATCTATTTTTCAGATGGCAATTTAGGCTCATGAAGATAGGGACCAGGTTGGGTTTGCTAGCAGAAGTATGCCTAGCACTTCTTCTTCTGCCCGTGTTAAGAGGGATGTCATTATTTCGGTTATTCAGAATCCAATTTGAAGCGTCAGTTAGATACCACATCTGTCTTGGGACTGCTATGATACTTTTCGCCACATTGCATGGTGCAAGCACCTTTTTCATTTGGGGTGTTAAACAGCAAATTCAAGATGAGGTACACAATTTAACTATCTAGTTTCAGTTATTCATATCTACTAAAATCGTTTAGAAACTTGCCATTTTCCTAACAAGTAAACAGATGTGGAAGTGGCAAAAAACAGGGCGGGTGTACCTTGCAGGTGAGCTCGGCCTTGTATCAGGATTAGTAATCTGGATCACATCACTTCCTCAAATAAGACGCAAGTGGTTCGAGATTTTCTACTACATGCACCATTTTTATGCTGCCTTCCTAGTACTGTTCTTGTTTCATACTGGAGATCGGCACTTTTACATGGTTTTCTCAGGGGTTCTCCTATTTGGCCTAGACAAGCTCCTTCGAATTATACAATCAAGACCCCCAACGGGTGTAGTATCAGCCCGCATATTCCCGTGCAAAGCTATAGAACTCAGTCTATCCAAAGACCCAAGTAAGTATGGGAGTGATTTTCATCTATCAGAACTAGTAAAACTTAAATTAAAAACGCATCCAATGTTTGCAGGATTGAAGTACAGTCCCACAAGTTTAATATACCTAAAAGTACCTAGCATCTCAAAGTTTCAATGGCATCCTTTTAGTATAACTTCCAGCTCAAGTGTAGATGATGAGAGAATAACCGTTATTGTCAAAAGTGATGGATGGTGGACAAGTTCACTATATGACACAATGGTTGCAGCAGTAGACTCCGATCCTTATGAAGTTAAATGTCTTCCTGTTCATATTGAAGGCCCTTATGGGCCAGTCTGTACCGATTTCCTAAGGTATGCCTACTTTTTCATTCTAGATGTTGAAAGCAGAAGTTAGAACCAAAAACAAATACAATCATACTAGATTTTCTATAGATCTGTCAATTAATAGCTTAACTAACAAAAAGAAGAAATCTTTAGACCTCTATGCGGTTGAGGTCACCAACTTGTAACAGGTGTGTAACAACAAGTTATCAAGCTAGAGAACAATTAGTAACAGAAAGATAGAGTGTTAGCTAATAGCTATGGTACCTCATTTGTTAAACTTGGAAGCAATTTCCGCTTGCAGATACGAAAGCCTACTTTTGGTAGCCGGAGGAATCGGAATAACTCCCCTTCTAAGCATATTGCGAGAACTAGCATCTACTGAAATTAAAACGAAGAGTACTCTTCCCTCAAGAATACAACTCATATATGCCGTGAAGAAATCAGAAGACATCAGTCTGTTAATCCCAGTTTCGCATATACTTCTAACCCAGCCCTTGGGCCAAACAAGTCTTGAAGTGAAGATTTTCATTACCCAGGACAACAGACCAATTAAAACAGTGAGAGAATTACTAAATGATCAATCTAAAGTGCAAACAGTAAACTTTGATTGGAAGGCTTTCGATAATACAGTCTCTGGATCCGAAAATTTACCATGGTTTGCGGCACTGGCAGGATTTTCATCCATCGTTTTCCTCGTAACACTTGTGTTCCTAAACCATGCGTTTATTCGCTCCAATGTGAAAGGATCGGAGAAGAAGAACCCATCTTGGATTACTGATCTGCTTCTCATTTGTTCATTCCTTATTGCTATAATCTGTGGTGCCTTAGCTACGGCCATAGTGAAACGAAGAACACCAAAGAAAGATCTTCCACTAGTTGCCATGAGAAAATGTGATCATATGGAACTCGGTCCCACGGAACCAAAAGACATTCTTGACAGTCATGAAATCCGTTATGGAGAAAGACCCAACTTCGACGGTACTGTAATTGCAATTTTTACTTTAAAGCATTCAAATACAATACACTATGAAAATTTACTAACAGAAACATATTGTTTGATATTTTGCAGATATATTCTCTCAATTCCCAAACCAAACTGGTGACTCCAGTATAGGTGTTTTCTTCTGCGGACCTGAGTCGATGAGAGAATCTGTTGCATTATCTTGCCGGAAATATTCACAAGGTTCCACCATTGATGGCAAAGGAAGGAAGCCTTTTTTCAGTTTCCATTCACTGAATTTCGCACTTTAGTTTTAGTTTCTCCTTTTGATAATTAATAAGGGAAAATCTATTTTTACTAGGGGGAAAGTCGACTTTGGGGTGGATTAAAAATAGCTAATTAACAGGGGGAAACCAATGTGCTATGTGATTTGATTATAAATTCTCCAGTGAAACAAAAGACGATCTGTTCCAAACTTCCAATACAATTTAAACATCAAGAAGAAAATCTCTTGCCTTGATCAACCTTTTGCATTTCTAAAGGTGGACACGTGAATAGTGATGAAGTTCCAATTTTCTAAACACACACACACACAAAAAAAGAAAAAGAAAAAAAAGATAGATGATTCATGATTTTGCAGATTCAGCTATGAATAAATTGCTTTCTTCGTATTTTTTTGGCAAATGGATGATTCTTGTAATCATTATCTTCCGAAGATCTAATGAATGGTTTTGATTTTGCTCATGTAACCACGAAAAGAAGACATGCTCATGAAAAACGGCGGAAAAATTAGATTGAAACGAAGTCGACCAAAAAGAAGAAGAAGAAAAAGAGGTGCGCCTCATTCGGTGCACTAAAGAATTTTACAAAATTAGAATCTGGAAAGCATTGATCATTTAGCACAATCACATATCTAATCGGAAGGCTTTAACAATATATACTCGACTACCCCATTGTTTTCATTTTGCTATTGCACGTTGGATCCAGCTTCGGTACATCTACTGTCTCACACAAACTTCGCTAAGTTTTTCACCAAACATGAATTCTCGACCTTGTAGTGTGGCTTATTGTGGTCGTGCAAGTCTGATAGCTCATTACCATGTTTCATGTCAACGTCTCTTCAACCAGCATAGAAGTTCCAACCACACCATAAAGAGACCTATAAATGATTATTGTTAGCAGAAAGTTTTTTATAAATCCACCCAAAAGTCGGCTTTCCCTCTAGTAAAAGTGGTTTTCCTCCTAACAATTATCCTCCTTTTCTATTCTCCTATTAAAAAACCAAAATACTTCCACCCGAACCTAAAAGAAAAAGGACTCATTTTCTTAGGCAGATTTGGTATGGACATGCCATAGTATATGTTAGTATCTGTCTACTTTGGTGTATACTAGTGCTTAACCCGTGCCGTAACGGCACGGGCATGAATTTAAGTTGAACTCAATTTTCTTATATTGTTCATGAGTCGTCTATTATGAGGAGATCACCCAATTTTTAGTTCACGCGGTGCCTAAAGTATCTGCTGGATTTTCTCTGTAATAAAAGTTTTATTTCTGTTAAGTATTACTCCTTCCGTCCAAACATATATAGTCAAAGTTTAAAATTTTAGTTGTCCCATTAGATAGGCGAAATATAAATTCCAATGTGATTTTTTTCCACGTAATGCCATTATCTATTATACATGGGTAATTTTGTTGGGAATAAGACAAAGATTAAGATATGATAATAGATGGATATCTATGGAATCAAGAAGATATTTAAAAATTATACTTCCGCCTATATATATTGGACAGGAGGAGTAATATATTTTCGGTAATATTTTTTACCATTGTTGCGGACAAACTTGTCTAATTGGTAAGCTCTTCATAATCAATACCTGTAAGATTTGTTTTTCACTCAAATAGTCTATGTCGTACGTCTACAAATTTTAAATTACGTAGTATGTTTTCATATTTTTCCTCAAAAGACTTGTACCTAGTTTGTAAATGATGCTCTCAGATAATGTTCTACTTCTTATTGATCTCAACTAAGTGGTTGTGTTAAAGTATTATATTGACTGGGCCGAAAACTTAGTACCTATAAATTCAGACGGGTACTCAGTATGTCATAGAGGATCCCCATATGTCATAGAGAATCCCATGGTGGTTGTTTATCTACATGGCTAAAACTTGGCGAGAAATATTAATTGTAAATAAGCCTTCACAATCAAAATGCTTGCTTGAGTGAATCATCGCCTTGCTTAATAATACGAAATAAAGTGAACATAAGAAACATTTATTATATGAGCAAAGAGAATACAACACCCGAAGACTAAATGCAGACACCTAACACACGGGAACCATCAAAATGTAAAACATTGTCCAAACAAACAAACACTCATAATATTATTAGTTCGGCATGACATGTAATTATGAAGAAACCCAGCTTTAAAGTAAGATGTCACTTCCTTCTCCATATCCCGGTGTCAGTCAAATTCCTCCCATTGATTTTGGGACCAGAAGCATCCGTTTCATGTACATTTGTATTTGGTTAAACTTATGAGCCACAATTTCAATAGCTTCACTTAATCACTGCTTACTTTTTTCTTTTCTTTTTTCAGTAGGTTACCATTTTCAGGCTTCATGCTTTTCTATTCCTCTTAGAGTACCTTATAAATTATAATGCTCCCATATTTGGAGGGCGTTGAATTTCCCTAGTTATCCAAATGATCTTGAACCTACATAATGATTTTAAAAGTGGTCATAGAAGTTTCATTGGAATAGTAAAATAGACTCGACACATAACGTTCTTGCATAAGCTTGGTGATGAATAGGTAAAAGAGACTCGACAAATATGTGCTTCACAAGATTGATTTCAATGTACAATCTGCATAAAAGGTCACAAATAAGTATCCATACATTTAAAAGATATCCAAACATCTTAAGAAATATAACAATCAAAATGTAAGGCTTGAAGCGAAGATTGTATTTTCTTTTTTCATGACTTTATGCTAGGATTTTAGATGTAAGATGACCATTAGATGGCATTTTTCGATGTTAACATCTCAACTATATCATATCTCATTTCAACTAAACACAAGTACGCTAGAAACATATTCCATGGACAGGAAAAAAAAAAAAAGGCTAAGTGGACGTACCAAAATAACCTCGTTTAATTGTGGGCCATGATTTTTAATTGGGGGCCTCCCACTAGAGGACAAAAAAAGGTCACCCAAACCTAATTTGAGTCACCCCTTATCCAAATATTTTTATAATGACTAATCTACCCTTTATCTAATTAGTGATAATCTCACTTAATTAGTGTTAATCTTACTTAATTAGAGTTTAACCATTTTTATTTATTTTTCAAATTTTTCGTTTGCAGTTTCCTCTTCTTTTTTTCCCCCGCACAAATTTGTATGAAAAGTCGTCATGGTATTTTTCAATTTTTTTAAAACAATGACGACTCAAAACAGTCGTTAATGTTTCCAATAACGACTCTAAGTGTCGTTACTGTTTTCAATGACGACTCCAAAGTGTCGTTATTGTTCACAGTAACGACACTTTATAGTCGTCATTTAAAGTGGTAACACCTAGAATCGTTAACGACTCTTAGAGTCGTTATTCAGAACATTAACGACTCTTTAGAGTTGTCATATAGACCACAACGACGCTTTGAGTCGTCATTGAAAACAGTGACGACTCTAAAGTGTCGTTATTAAGAACATTAACGACTCTTTAAAGCGGTCATTGATTTAAAAAATATAAAAAAAATAAGGGGTAAAACAGTATTTTCACAGTCGGTTTAATAAACCCCTGAAAATTTTGGGGTGCAAATAAAATGTCAAGCCCCAATTAATATTCATGGCCCCCAATTAAACGAGGCAAAATAAGTATTGGCTTTGCAGCAGATATAATTGATTCATCTGTGTCTAGACTATTAAAGATTTATGGATATGAAATTGAATGAATATAAGTAAAATATCAATTACACCTTGGGATCTCCTGAGAAAACTTCAAACACTTATGATTCTGATGAAAAAGCTTCGTCTCCGGAAATGCTCTGACCGGAAAAAAGAAAAGAAAAAGAGTTCGTATAAAAAAATTCCATATAAATTATTAAATTAAGAATCAATGAGAAGGAATAGAGTTAGGGTTTGGTTTTCCTCTGTAAGAAATTGACGGGTACTTAGAAACACCCAGATATATACAAATGTAAAACAACGTTATATCGAGAAACTAAAAATAGATGGGAATTATATTTCTCAACATTATACGAACTTTTTTATGGTGTTTAGAAAAAATGTGAGTCAAAATTTAGTGAACTTAATTGAAATAGGGATTCTTTAGCTTACCAATTAAAACTGTTTGGTCCCCCGATTACTTATCAGAATAGTTGGATAATGATATAGACGGCTGAAAGTGAAAACCTTCTTCTAGCGGGAAACTCAAATGAAACATCTTCTTGGGAAAGTGAAGTGTATTAATTAACTTTGGGATGCCTATGGATGGGCCTCAACAATTTAATGGGTGTAAGTTTATTTTTGTGGGAGCATCCGTAGCCGTTGATTTATCTTTTGGGAGAATAAATCTTGACCACCACTTACATAGGCAAACTTATCCAAACTTTGTTTTGTATTCTAGATATGGAAAACCAACAAATTTCAATACCTCGGTTTGCAAATAAGCCTATGGAACAAAATAGGATCAATAGTTACACATGTCTTTCCATTAATAGGGGAGTTCTATTTAATGATTTAGTTGTCCAAGTAGTGAGGTGCATATACCACCTTAGGTCGACTCATAAATTATTGAACCCCGGGATTAAAAAAAAAATCCATGTCTCTCCATTAACATGGGGGTTCTAATTTGGTGGAAACTTAAACGCAAATTCTAGTTTGTTTTGAGAATTCTGTAATATATTAATACATTTAAAAAAAAAAAAAAGAATACCTTTTGTTGATGATGTCCATTAATCTCACCGAGATTTTCACCTCTATCTCTCGCTCGGCGTTTCGTTTGAGCTATTGAACCTTTACTTTTTAAGGTTGAGATATTCATGATTTGATGGCATATGTGCTAAATCGTTGTAAAGAAAGAAAGATGGGTATCCGGAAGATTTAGCGATGATAACGATATCTGGAAAAAAAAATATTCACAAAAGAGGCTTGTTTGTAAACATGGTAAGATTCCATATATATACAACAAATTGTTAAAACCGTAAGCTTTCTAGTCGTCCAATTGAAAACTCCATCCGGAGCTTCCCAGCCGCTGGATCGGGGTCCCCATTGTACGACGTCCGTCTGATACCTTTTGCTATCATGGAGACAAAGGCAATGCTTTTTTATGATAACAACTGGGTATCCAGAGATGTTAATTGTTCAGTCCTTGGAGCAATGTGTATCGGCCTTGGGGTTACCTCCAACTACTTGGTTGAATTGTATGGTATTATTGTAGGTTTGGAGTGGGCTACTAGATGGGGAATTGGGCGTATTGTGTACGTTCAGATTCTTTTAGTGTGGTGGAAGCTTTCAGAAAGTCAAGCCTCCCTTGGTTTTCAAGACAAGGGTGGGTGAAAATTTGTAGACAATCTGAATCTATAAGGTTTATTCATACTTTTAGAGAAGTGAATTTTGCAGCGGATACTATGGCTAAGTGAGGTTGTTTTCTGGACAATGGAGAGGAATGCATTATGATGGAAGACCTCATTTTTTTATCTTCGGCTAAATGTCCAAATGTTACTTATTACAGATTTAAGTAGTTTATAAGTTTTTGGGGTCATTTACCTCTTTTCTTGTAAACTATCATTGTAAAGTTTGTTATATTAATATATTTTTGACTTATCAAAAAAAAAAAAAAAAAAAAAACTGGGTATCACCGGGACCGCCCTGACTCAAACTCTCCTTTCAGTCCGAAGTGTACATATTTTATTTCTTTGTAACAATATAATAAAAAAGAATACAACTTACTTAAAAAGACTACAACTTAGTCAATTATACAATAGATAACTTGTATCACTCCAGGGTACCCATACCTCTATAACATCAGAAAACATCTAATAACATCAGCATTAATAGAGCATCCCATATTTAGGCACACAGTTCCACGAAAAATATATCTCGAGAAAAAATATTGATCACTTGATTTAGTTTTATCAATATTTATCCATGGCTAGTTTTAAAACCGATCATCGTGACTGAAGACCGAAATAGAGAAGCCAAAAGAACAAATGGATCCATTCGGTAGCTACAAATTAGTTTAGTACGTAATGGTAATAACAATGAGAGGGAAAAAAATGAGGTGACTTTTTTCTCCACCAAACATATTTCAATATACTTAGAGATTGATAAAGAACAGAAGCGCTCAAATGGGGTCAACTCTATGAAAAATTAAAACATTGGTGCTATACTTTGAAAGTACAGTATGGTACGTAGTCATTTTTAGCAAAAAAAAACTGTGATTTACTTAACATGTGATTGTGAGCCTAATCTGGTCAAGTTAAGGCGAGACCACACAAAGGACATGTAGTAGAGTGCAGAGAATACACCAACGTGACACTAATGTATTAATATGTCTAAGCTCCTAGTTTAGCTAAAAGAAGTTGGTATATCAGCCTGCTCAATTTGGAATTTAAACAATATTCCAATCTATTCATTGATGATAAAATTAGTTAGACCCTCAATGATCTTCACATGTTATTGTTAATTTACTGAAGACACTACTGTTTGTGAATTTATAATACTCCCCAATCATGAAAACGCATATTATAAGACCACTCATGATGCGGTGTAGTTTATACATTCTGATATGAAAAATAATATAACACTTTCTCATTAAACACCTAAAATGCATCTGTATTGAAGGAATAAGAAGTTCTTCATCAAATACATGCCGATAGTAAAAATAATGGAATATTGTTTCCATTTATCATCCAAGATTGGTATAGTATCTCAAACAGAAAGAATTAGGCCAGTTTTTTTAAGGAAGAAAGCAGATTACTACATACTTAAAAGTGCATATAGTAGCACTATGTTTTGAATTGAGTTTGAACAGTAAATCATATTCCTTCAACAAATTGAGAAAGGTGTTAAAAGGATTGATAGAAACGATATGACAACAAATAACCAACAAAAAAAAATCATTAAGTAATATGATTCTATATGAAAATTTGTAGAAACTCATTAATAAAATTGCAGACGAAAAAATTTAACCCTCATAAAAGAGTAAATCAATAATCCCAAACAAAAAAAGGAATCAAAATCCCTAGATAGGTACATATTCATACCTATTTTAGTCTGCATTGGTGCATATAGTAGGTTCAATCAAAATAAAAATACATTAATACATGTTGATTAAAAAACGACATGCAAACAACCATAAATTTCAACGTAAAACTAGCATGACATTACCTTTTAATGCTATTTGACTTCTGCTAGCCATTTAACATGAAATCAAATCTATATGTCTTTGAATTGCTCTTGACTTCGCATATTCTTTCTTCAGTTTTAAACACTATAAGACCTTCTTTGCATATTATAATTCTTTCTCGATGCCAAATTCTATCCATGTTTACATTGTATTTTTGTTGCAGATCTTCTTTGAACGTTAACATCCAACATTTTTTTTTTTTTTTTTTAAATTTCGTTCATCTTCATTCTATATATTTGTTATGTTACTTGTTTGCCGAGGAATGAAATCACTTTGTCTATTTATTTTAGTATTTTCTTCTTCAAAACAATATCTATAAAACAGAAGTTTTCCATTTTTTTAATGCTGGAAAGATGTCTCTATAGTTCGTTTGCATTCGGCCCCTCATTAAACTCTGAAACCTTCCCGAAGGTTTTCCCCAGTAAATAAGCTTCAAGCATGTTACTGTCACGTGACAATAGATGAGTTGTAGAAATTTTTTCCTGCATTATTGATTTCGTCAGTGTCATATAATTCTAAAAATTGGCTAAACGTGATGTCACTCAAGTCTTAGTATGATATTTGATATAGTGTAAACTTTGTCAGCTAGCTCGTGTTTTTGTTTTCTCTTCTTGTTGTACATATATATGACCCTATATTGTAATGATTTTTAATTTAATTTCTTTTACGGGGGTTACTCAATAAATACTTTTGTAGATTTGTATAGATTTAAAAAGAGTCATGAAAAATAACAACTTTCAGAGAGTTCTACATAGTTGGAAAAATACTTGCAGAGTTTTGTAGAGTTGGCCTAATTCTTGTAGAGATTTGTAGAATTTTAAAAATTTGTGAAAACAAGATTTCTAGAGAATTGTATAACAACCAAACATGACTAATCTAGAGATTTGTATAGTTCTATAAAATTTATCCTATCAAAAACAATTCTTGAAAAACGTTGATTGCAAATTAAATTGAGCAGCAATCATAATCTGAAACACTTTAGCCATCAATGAAAATTTTCATTTCAACAAATAACAAAATCAAGAAGGTTTGATCGAATCATATGATACATATATATATATATATATATATGTATGTGTGTGTGTGTGTGTGTGTGTGTGTGTGTGTGTGTGTATGCATTTAGGATATAATTGAGAGAGAGAGAGAATGTGCAAGCACTTGCATCAACTTGAAATAAAATAATATCAAAAAAATAAAAGATAATAAATGAAGTTTTAAATTTTTGTAGAAGTCTTCCAAAATCTTTCATATTTTGCAAGACTTTCTCTAAGGAAAATATACACATAAATGTCATTCAAAGTCTTAAAATTTGGTAAGTATGCAAAGTCTTTAAATTCTCTTGTTTATAACGAGTAACACAAACTTTGAACGAGATTTTATAAGTATATAATGAGTAACATATATTTACAAGGAGTTTTCTAAAGTATACAACCAGTAATATAATACTTTTAAAATCTATTAAAGTCTCTGGAAATGACAAAAAGTATATATTGAGTAAACCCCAGTTAGATTCATAAAACTCAATTGGATAATACTGTGAAAATGTGGTCTTGTACCCATATCGCTCTGTATGTATATGTTGTTCCAACTCATATTTGCCATCGGAATCCATCATATTTATTGTGTCGTACCTAATATCGGTTGATTGATAATGATGTGTTCTTCATCTATCAAACTGTTTTGATTCGAAGTTTGAACTATCTTATTGTGGAGAGATATTTTTCTCTTTCTACTGTTCTCCAAAACCATATCATTAATTGTTCTCAAACTTCAGTTGTTATAATACTAAAACTCTGTCTGGGTGTATGTAGCGATAAACCTTGTTTGAGTGTATAAGAAATTCTAACTGATTTTGGAAATCATCTGGTTTTAGGAAACTGTATCGATTGTTTGATATATTTTTGTATTTTCTATTTAGGTATTTTGAAATTAGTGTGTCTGGTTGGTCTTAAACCTTAATACTTTAGCAATCAACTCAAAAAACCCTTGAGTATATTTGTGTTATGCGCGTGTATAATTGTGACGTTGTTTTCCCACCTCGGTAAGCTAGTTTTTCCGCTCGAAGTACTAACCTTGTAACTTGATTTTAATCATCGAAATTTAAAAAAAATTCACAAAGTCACACGGTAAACGGTTACTCGATAAATTCCTAAATAGTTATTCATCGAAACCCAGACATTGTGTTTCTCTTGGGGATAAAAAAAAACTATATTAACCATGAATTAGCTCCTTACCTTTAGCTTGTGATTCTTGTGCCCCGGAAGTGTCAGAACTTATAAAAAAAATTATAGATATATAATAGGTACTGGCCATGCAACCACCTATTCTCTATTCCATCGTTGGTTCTCTATATGGTCATGCTTAAATTTAGGGTGATGCTACCACCTATCTTTTATTGCATTGCTAAATATCCAAGCATCTTGATCTATACCCGATTATTGTGAACACTGCTTTTCCACTTTAGTAAATCCGATTTATTGTAGCAAGTACTGACTTGTAGGAAGTACTAACCCTGTAACTTGATAAAAAATTACTTATAGATGTATACCTTGCTACATTCCAAGTTCACTAACACTTGGAGATATTATCTTGACTACCCTACCTTATATTAAATGTGATAAGTGCTGGTTGCAGCGAGCAGTTGGAGCTCGACTGAACTACGACTTGTGGTCTAAGCTGCTGGAATCATACTTGAACCTTTGTAACATAGTTGTTAAGTAAAAAACTCTACCACAATGTGGTCAAAACTGTCGTCGGACTCCGGACACTATGGTAAACCGTAGAATATTTTCCCTAAGTTAAATTGTCAAGGAACTGATTCGCCCAACAATCTATAATAAGCACACCCGAAAAACCAAAAAAGGCTACTTGATTTTGCATAAGCATCGTTAATATAAATATTGCATTTCAGGTTCCAGTGAAGAACATCAATAATCCTTAAAAGATATAAACATATATTTATAATCCATGCATGCCAAATAATTCATTGAACAATAACCCGAAACATTATAACTAAAAAAGAAATCAAAAATAATGTAATTGAACCTAGCTTAATGTAAACGCTCGTACAAAAAAGAGTAATCAAATCTTCTAAGAATATCCTATTTTTAAAAGAAATAGATATATCCAAAACAATCCATTATTTCTTCAGATTAGTTTTCATAAAATCATTGGCCGCCTACTCTTCACCATCGGAGTCTACTTTCTTTTTTAGTTTGCGCCGAGTCTTTTTGACTGGTGTGTTTGGCTGCTTGGCTTCGTTTCATTACTTAATGCACGTTTTCCACCCATCTTAGATGTCTCCTTATCCCTATCGTTGCTAGTGTAACATTTCTTTCGCGACCTGGAGCCTATAGAGAAAGAGATCTTTACATGTAAAAAGTGATTCATATTCGGAAAAAAAAAAGTGCTTTAGCACCAATCACTTGCAAAGCTACCTGGTATTATATATCAGCAGCTGAATCTTCCATACGGGAACAGTTACTCGATGATTTGCAGATTCCACATTCATGCTCTCACTGTATTGCTAGGATAAGAGCAGTTCCTATGGAATGAACAAACTCAAATTTTGTTTATTTTGCTCCCACTATGGACTCAACAAACATGAAAAATGGATGTTCAAACCAACAAATTTGTTGGTTTGTTCATTGAGTTGGAACATGTAGCGCGCACTTGATGAAAGAGCGGGCGTTGGAATGAAAACGCGGCGTTGGAATGAAAACGCGGAGTTGGAAGGAACAACGCTGGAGTTGAAAGGAACAACGCCAGCGTTTTAAGCAAAAACGCCCCTTGCTTTTCTCTCTCGAAAACCCGGTTATTATATTTTGGGTTTATTTTTTATTATTTGATTTATTAGTTAAATAACATGTGGGACCCAACCCTTATTACTTTATATTAATAAAATCACCAGTGGGACCCAACTCTTATTAGGTTATATTAATAAAATCACTAGTGGGACCCTGGAAAACTAAATCTGTTCATTTTGCTCTAGTTTTCCATAGTGGATCAAACATTAAACCATGTTAACACATACAACGGATTCTAACCAACATACTCATGCTGCTAATTTATATCGTCGAAAACGCACACTATGAGTAAAATAAAAACTAAAACCATGATAAACCACAATTTTTTTCTTAAAAGAATACGTTAATAACATAAATAAATCAACAATCAAAATTTATTAAGAAATAGAACCGCAATTTGATAAGAAGATTGTCACTTATGTATAATCAATCAATAATGCGATTAGTTTGTCCATGAAATTTCTTACTTTGAAGATGGCGCTAAGATCTCTTTCACAATCCGGGGTTTCCACAGGTTTACCTTGTTCTTCCCTTCTTCTGCTCAAATCTCTAAAACAACAATTCAAAACAGTCAGTCCATCTTAAAGACATGCCGATTCAGGTGCTTGCTAGTGTTGGTTACTTGGGCCTACGATCGGGGCCAATCCTATCATTTCGGAGTTTTTCCATTTATCCGTGGTTATACGCAATATAAAGTTTTTTAACTTAATTTGATGACTGTCAATATGCAATAATAGTATATTAAATCATCTGCGTGCAATAATTTTCAATACCCTTAGTGAATATAAAATTTGTGGTTTTTTTAACTTATTTTGATGATAATCAAGATGCATTAACTGGATATTAAATCTTTTGTGTGCAACAACTTTTGGTACCCTTAGTCAATATAAAAATAAAATAGAGAATACTTTTAGTATGATGCACGAAATTGGAAATCAATTGAAGTTTTGATCCTTTTCATTTGTTAAGTTCAGTCTACTTAACTTGGCACTAATCTTAAATTTTTGCTACGTGTTTGATATTCACAGGTTCGTTATATTATTGAAGAAATAATTACACTTATCATAGAATATAAATAATGATAGTAAAATGAACATTTAGATATTAAATATCCCAATTGAGTGAGAGGGATATCCCTTCGCACTATCTCACTTTTTGGACCTAGTAATCGTGAATAAAAAACAAATGGTATATGACTTGAAGTTAATAATTTGGTTATATGTTCCTCCTACTAAGTTGTACTCACCTACCAAAATCAAGTCCAAGGAGCGGGCTCAACTTTTCGCTCAATATGTTGCCATTTATTTATGGCCATTGAGTGTAAAGTTTCTTAGTTCCGAGAACCGAGAACCGAAGCCTTTTTCCAGTAACAAGTACCAGGTAGGCTAGAGAGAGAATCTCCGAAAAGTTTAGCATAGTTTTTACGCCGGCTTGCCACGCCTTGCACAACCCACATTATGTAGGCAAAATCTTTGACACATTCCGTGCCGCAATGGTTAACCAGACAGGGGTTGGCACACCACTCTAGCTGGGTTTACGTATTCACGACCGTTAGATTGGCATACCCACATGTTCCCTTCCCAGAGAGGCATAGCAAGGAAAACCTACTAGCAGATGGTGTAACATGTTCGCATGTTGAGGGTATAGCTTATCGGAGAGTGTGACCCTGCGTGGTATCCGCATATAACTTAATATCCGAGGATAGTTCAGGTATACACCTCGCTCCATCAGATGCTCCATCGCGATAAAGCCTTAACGCTCAACCGTTGAAGGGACCGGTAGCCTATAAAGCTTCTTGGTTCAATGATGATTAATAGATAAGTTTTCTTTTACATTTTTAAGAATAATTTGGCCCACAATTAGTCTATTGATTTTTCATAGAGAGGGTTCCAACATGTTGTTACTTGTATCCGTAATTGCTTAATTTAGTTCATAGTCAGTCAAATATGATAAGTTTCAATTTTTAAAACAACTACACATAAATTAAAATTCAGTCATGTATCTACTAATATCTATAAAAGAGATACTTATTGAATATACTAATTAAATAATATAACAAAATGAAATATTCATCTCTTAATTATCATATTTTTACCAATCCGTTATACCAACATATTTATCTACTCATAATATTTATTGGTTACACTTACGATAATATTAAGAGGTTTTGGTAGAATAACTAATTTGTGATTGGAGAAAGACGAAAACTATAAATTGTTTCTGAATTAATCGAGCCTATTTTACATATGAATCGTGTAGCTTCATTTCAGGATGCAATGCACCATAAGGAAACAACGAAACATAATATAAGTTATTTCTTCCATTCAGGATCCCTTTCAGGTGTATGAATTAAGCTATTTCCTTGTTCAGTTATTATAAAAATATCTTGGGTGGCGATCTTAATTGTAACCTATCTTGTGGAAGAATAACCACAACTTTATTGGTTGTTGGTGAATTTTATCGTCTTTTGTAAGTACATGCATTACAATGTAACTATGATATTTTGTTTAGCAGATTTAATATCCCTTATAATCACGTGTGCTCGACAATACTGGGCACATAAATCATTAATTCTATAAGAGAGTTTTCTGAATAATCTTGAAAACATCTTAATACAACTGGAGATTTCTCTAATTCGGAATTGATGTTCAGAATAATGAATCTCATGGATAGAAAGAGCATGATTTAGGATAATCATGTGCGTTCATGAACTCTGAATTATCTTGTAATAATAACACTCCAGTTTTATGTTGAAGTTCCCCGTGTATTAAAAAGCACCTTGATCTTTGTCTTTAAAATATATTTTACCTAATTGTATCCAAGACTGGTAAATACATTTGATGCATCATGCTCTAGGATATAATTTGGAAATAATGTTGAACGGTTATCATCGTCTGTCATACAAATTTCTAAAAGGATGATTACATTCCCGTGGCATTTTTTTCCCTACAAATTTCTATTCATAGTTGGATAAATTTTCTTTAGTCTTTCTTTTATCCAATATATTCCAATGCAATGCTCAACAAAATAAACATGTAATATATAACAACTGCTCCAAGTAAAAATATACAATTATATTCAGAATAATTTTTAGTATTATCTATAATTTTTGTATCTTTATTTCTGTCTTCATCTGATGAAATATAAAAATCCTTTGAATAGCTAGTCTAATGTTAAAACTTCTTCGGTAGTTAATATGTATTCAAAATAGATTACATGCAATTGACTTCTTGCACACGTAAATACGTAAGTAAAGGTCAAAAACAAATTGAAAATCTATTAAAAATATTAATATTAATTTCTAATGTGCTAACGCCTGATGTGCTAGTATCTTAATCAATGGGTTTCATAGTAATATCGACAATCAAAATTTTTGACATAATTCTTACATCTGTTGATACATAGGTCTGTAATTACGCAACCATTTAAAAATTTGTTGATTGCTAGAAATAGCTAATCTACGTAAGAAATTGATTTTAATTTCTAAGCTAATCATCTTTATGTGTAAATTTTTAGATATCTACTGTGTATTCATTCAAATCGAGAATTCCAAAAATAGAAACTAACTTTGCTATAATATTTCATGGCAAAAAATAACAATATGAACATCGAACTTAATTTAATACCTCCCATAAACAGACATCTATTAATTATTAAATGTGCGGTCATTGGATACCTTTGCGCAATGCGTCTTAAACTATGTCTTAGTTGTAGAACTTCTCCCTTCGTTTTCGAAAATCAACCTTTATTTTGGGTATTTTCCCACGTATTTTTGGTTATCCATTATAAAAATCTTAATATAATTTATATTCGAATTTTATATGACTTTGAACTCTAATTATTTCCACTTCTAGTTAAATATTTAGTACATATGTCCAAGTAAAGTATTGATTTATGATTAAGTAAACTAAAAGTCAAGCTGCAAAGACATTTGATGAAAGTCAAACAAAGTAGATGAAATCGAGCATTAGTAGATGGTTCTGTGTATGAAACCCATTGCTTCATTTCAAGTTGCAACTTAATTCACCATAAGGGTACAACAAAATTAACATAATATAAAGGCAAATGTAGGATCCCACTCACAAATATGAATCAAGGAGTTTCCTCCATTCATATAGTAAAAATGGGAGCTCGATATATGTGACCACTTGTAGAAGTATAACTGAAACTTTATTAATTAATGGAAAAATGAAAATATTTTGGCCCGAATTATTTTTAAAATATCTTAACGTAATTGGCCGATTTTGTTAACTTCGACTGTAAAGATCATAATTATCAGGATATATATAGCATAGACATGCAAAATAATGAATGTCAACTATATAAATAAAGAGAGCATAATTAGGATCCTAAATTCGTGAACTCTGAATCATCTTGTAATAATAACGCTCCAGTTTTATGTCGAAGTTTCATAAGTATTCCTGAGCTCTGAATTTTCTTGTAATGATAATGCTCTTGTTTTATGTCGAAGTTCCAGCCACTGTTGCACTGATCATAACAATATTGGTGCATTTCCCTGTTCGTTTATCACCTCCCTCTCCACTGATTCGCATCATTCTCCCACAAAGTTACCTTAATATTGATCCTTCTATTTTAACAAAAATAAAAGAAGTTATTTGTTGGTCAACATCGTTATTATCTAGTATCCTGGCTTAAAGCGTTGACTTACTTTGCATTTTGGATTGTTATTTCCCTCTTTGGCACTTCGCCGGCCCTGTGGTGGCTATCGAAGGCTACAATGGTAGGACAAACTTCAATTTTCCCATAACATCTGCTCGAAATAATTCTGCTAGACACACGTATCTTAGAGTCAGATTGCATAAGTAACTGAAAGGTAATGCAATCCTTACTTAAATAGGATGTGGTGTAATCCACTTTTCTCGATGTAATTTCGAAGTCTGAAGTTCAACTTGTGTTATGAAAATCCCAATTTATCGTTGTCTAACAGCTTTACTTAAGTGAATTTTTTAAACCACAGAACATGTTTACTACCAATAATGCTAAAATTTCCCTTCGGAGACGATAAAATTAACTTCTCTATGGAATATGTATCCTTCGACCTACAACTGGCTCTCAAAAATACCTATGATATCCTTTGGGAACTTTGCATGTATCTGAGTTTTCCATGACATGTAATAAACTTATTTTCAGTTCAGTAATAACATAACGACTATAGTTCAACAAATCTTAAGTTACGAAGAATATTTCTTACGTTTTCATCCACTAAGTGAATATACATGCCATATGCCTCAATGGTTTTACGGATTCCATACTTCCAAGTCTTTAGAAGCCTTGCATTAAGCCCTTGATCACCTTTTGTCGTGAACAGGGTATAATGCTCTTTGCTGGTGTTTCTCCAAGGAATTATTAGAGATACCAAGATGGGAATAAGATTGTTATACGCCACTGCTGAATAAACAATGTCTACACATGCAAGTGATTATACATATGGGAATGCTTACAAACCATGGATAGTTATCTGAACAGTGTTCTGAGGCATTTTTAGCTGTAAGAGTATTTGTATGGCCTGTTTAACATGGAATCAAAACAAAGGTCAGAGACCAAAAAACCACATATTCACAGAATTTAAAGATAAATAAAGAGTAAAGAGAAGCATACCTTAGCACTTGTAACTCTAGTAGGGAGTAAGAGTGGTGCAGTCACTTCTGCAACACAACCTAACACACCAACCGTTCCTTATCGTATTAAAGAGCTTTCAAACCTCGCAAAACTTCAACCACCTAAATTCACACTGCAAGGAGTAAGAGTGACTTATTCACTTCTATAACACCACCTGACGATGTGCACCCATAAACACTTACCTAGCCAATGAACACCGAACGAGAATGACTTCCTTAGGGGAAAACCACCTGATTGCCATTTGTATATAATCATGGTCTAGTATCGATATATTAAATTCTTATTTGATGTTCTATTTTCGCTGATAAAAGGCTAATCATTGTTTTCCGTAAGAGTCATAAGATAAAGAAAATAACACTGATGATGAAAATATGACAAACTCTTAAGATACATCAAAAGATATTTTTGTTATTCAATACAGAAATTTCTCTACCTAACATAAGATTGTAGAATACATGTAACTCCAATGGCTATGCCTTCAAAAACTGAATGAAAACAAATTGCACGTGTCAGAAGCATAATATCGTTAAATGAAGAACTCTGAAACAAAACTTTAGCTGAATATGCGCTGACGGCAGAATCGTGCTTCTTCAAGAACAAAACTTCAAGAGTATAGCCAATAGTTTATTCATCCACTTCCCATAAAATGGTTGTTATCAAGTTGGCTGCAAAAAGAGAGAAGAACTTAGAAAACACGGTGAACTAATAATTCCACATCTTTGAACAAGAAGTACGTAACAAACTAAAAAGGAATAACAAATATTAGATAGTGAGGCACAGTAGACGCATAGATCCATTATTTTCTTAGTGCAGTCATTATTCAAGGTGAACAAATCTGATCTGAAGATAAACCTGAAACATCTCTTCACAAATTTGATCTGAAGATAAACGTGAATCACTTCACAAATTTGATCTGAACATAAAGTATTGACTACCTAGTCAAATGTTTACAACCATTTTTATTCAGAAAATAAACAAAATAAACATGTTCGCCTGGCTTAATGCAAAGCTTTATGTTCGTGTCTGCTGGAACCACACCAACCGTTATCACTCTGGCACCTATTGTTTTGCTTAGTATCTGAAAATAATTTACATAAACAGTTAATAGAGTTATACCATAGATTGTTTGGCACACTATTATACCAATAAGTAACATAATATTTAGGTATAAGCTAGATGTCAAAGGAGAATTGGTGAAGTGCTTTTGGTTTTCTTGCACTGCGCAAGACACATTTCAATGACATGTGCAATATGTTTCAAGAAAGTGATTAAAACTATCATATAAAAGTAACAAACTGTTTATATTTATATTTCCTCTTGGTATTAAGTTACAATTCAGAGTCATTCCCTTTTGGAGCTAGGCAGCAAAGAAGGCATATAAATAGCTAGGGTATGTCAATTCAATCACCATATTGTCAATTAATATTGAAATATCTGAAACAAAATCCTAATCATATTAACAACTAACCTAAATTCATAGGTAAGAATCCAATTGCAATATCTTTGGAGACATAGAAAATCACTTCTTATATAGGTAAACTAAAGCAGTCAGAAATTAACCATTGGTCCATTGCCCATAAATCAGCTGCAACAAATACACACACCTCCATATAAGCTACAGCAAGTGCTGAGACATAAAATGACCTACAAAAATAGATTACATTGAACAATTTTAACGGACTTAGATACAGTAGCATCATCTAAAACTTCAATATTATATAAATAAAAAAACAGATTCATACATTCATGCATCACTGGGTTTAAATGATCCATGGTTTTTCTTAATTAAAGCATAATTTAGAGAGACCCCCCAAGGCCAGAACCTGAGACAGTGCACAAACCAAGCTGTGTATATGGACCGTATACCTGGACCAATTGATATGGCAGCTGATATGTACAACTGCACATAACACTACATCATGTAACATAACCAAGTTCTGCACAAAACTTGGTTGGTAAACTGCTTCTATATTGTGGTGTATATAGATAACCACCTACTTCAAAGCAAATAATCACACAAAATATACTATCTACAGGACACCAAAAGTTTGGTTCAGAAGACATACAGGTCCAAGATACTTGATACATTGTTGGCCAAGCTTAGATCTAGCACACTCTTTGAGATCAAAAGTTTTAGCATCTCCAATGTCCAACCTACATTAATAAGCCAAATATTATTAACATAATGAATTCTTCGCCTTCTCGGTTCTAAATTATGTCCTGATTCAAACTCAATACCAAATTTCTTCCCCATAGAACCGAACAATAAGTAGTTGTTTTCCACAACTAAATTTTTTTCCCTATAATCCACCTAAAAATTACTCTAATTGACAAATTCTTATGAAACGAAAAAAATTGGGAGCCTGCAAAATTACTGAATTACACTCACCAACAGAAGAATGGTTGTCATGCATATCCATTAGACCACTCTTCATAATACAAATGCAAACTATGTCTGTATCTATGCCGCGAATCAATCTAACAGTAAAATGAAACAACAGATACCCAAAATTAATAACTCGAGCCTAAAAATGAAAGTTGTGGATATTACTGAGTTTTCATGAATTTTTATGCTTATAGCTTCAATCCAGTGCTGAAATGCTAATTTCCTTGCTTTTGCATCTTTAGTTGCTCCTTTACCAACCTGACCAAACCATATAAATTGAGAATTTTTCAACTTGGAATCAACAATTTCTTATGAAGTAAAATTCTGAAATCAAGTCCTTGGAGGTATTCAAAGCAACTCGATTCCACCTTGAAATAGGTGTTTCTGGCATATAGGAAAATAAGATTGTAGTAGGATTCAATCTAACAAAATCAATTACTTGCCACCAGCAAAACCACCACAAATGTCAAGAACTGACAGAACAAACAAAGGGCTTAGAGAAACGAACAATTATTAAATAAAGAAACAAAGGAGTTTATTAGAGTTAGGAAATTACCAATATTCTTTAGCAAGAACAACAGAATTAGCTAACTTACGCCGAGTCCTGTACCCTCTGTAAGCTTTCTGCATCTTCAACACAACTTTAATTTCCCCTCATACACTACACCAAATACTGGGATTAGCAACAACTTATCAGCTGTTGCGAATTTTCTGTTGCTAATTTTAGTTGCAAAAAATTCGCAACAGTTTTAACAGTTACAAAATTCACAACTGTTTGACTCAGTTGCGATTCGCAACTAAACCCACTTGTACGCGTGCGAGAAACTAGTGTGGTTGCCTACACTTTAAAACTGACTCATTATTCAGCTCATTCAGATACTGGAAAGTCTGACTCGGTTATCTTATCTATATTGACTATTATTATTATCGATCACCATTCATTCTTTCTCTACCTCTTTTCTCCTCTTCCTTGCTCCCCCCGGTGAAACCCTGATGAAACCCTAATATTGAAGTTCGTTCTTCCCCTTTCTGCTACCACCACCATCATTATCATCAACATCATAAACCCCAAAATTCTTTTCTTTCAAATCCCTAGAGATCTCTTTGTCTGCAGAATCCCTAAACTCAAAACCTAATGGTCGTCGTCGGGAAGATTGGGTTCGATTCGAGTTTGATATATATATAGCAAGGTGGATGAATCAGATGGGTTTTGGATAGAAATTGAAAGCCAAGAACTAGGGTTCTGTTCTGGTTCGATTTTGAAGAAGAGAGAAAAGGAGATGTTATGATGGAATCGTAGATGGGTTTATTGTGATGCCGAGAAATCAAGATGAGAAGATGACATCGGTGATGGAGGAGAAGTTCTGATGCAAACAGAGAAGAATTACAGCCTTGCTGTTGTTGATTTTGTAGATCACTAGAGGTGATTGAAGTATGAATGGAAGTTCTAATAGGTTAAGGAGATTGGGTTTTACCCGATTTCAGTACACAGTTAGATTTACAGGGCTGTGAAGATAATGGAGTTGATCTAGAGTTATAGGAGCAGGAATTGGTGGTATCTGATGTGGTCCATTTTAGTTCTGGTTCTCTTGTTTTTGGTTTTTGATTTCACTATATATGCATTTTATTATAAATGTGTCTTCATAACAATGGCCCAGTTTGGTTGTGGTTGTCTCTCAAGTCATGTCAATTCTATCTACTGTATGTTGCAATACAATCTAGAGTTAGACTCAGTAATTACCAACTTAGATTTTTCATGAGATTTGATTACGAGATCAGTAACAACTCATAATTCATTGGGTGTTGATATCTATCGAGTCGAAATTCATCAACATGATAAAAGAAATTATTAAGTGGTTAGAAATGTTTTTGTTTTTCCTTCAACTAAAAAATATTATTTGGTGTGTGATGTTCAATGAAAAATGTAGTAATATCAGTGGGACCTAAATCAAAGTGTATATGTTATGTCACATGGAATTTATTGTCAAATAATATTGGCATCTACGAGTAGTTAATGACTTGTTGCTGAAAAATTCTTGATTTAAGAGAACCTTTATCCTGAACAGAGAAAATATGAACTTTTATGGTTGGCTTTTTTCTAGCCAAACTTTATGATCCAGTCTGTGCGCTGGTTCAACTCCATTTTAACCACCTTATGTTGTTGTTGCACTACACCATCTCTTTGGTAACAACATTCTGGCTGGCCTAAATGGTCCTACCTCAACTTTGATTTAAATGGTGTTCTGATGAGAAGTCTTATCTTGCAATGAATTCCCATTTCTTTATAGGACCATCCATTTAACCCATACATTCTATTTGTGAATGATTTTTTCACACGTTTTCAGTTTTGCTGTCAATCTGTCTATGTCATCGGATAATTTATTTATTTTCCATATCATTTGAAGTTTGACGATGATAGATGTACATGCAGTGAATTGGTAGAGGAGTCATATCCATGGGTGGAGAAGAAAATCCTTCACTGGCCAAAACTTGCACCATGGCAACAGGCAGTAAGGGATGGTCTAATAGATATTGGAATGACCCCCTATAATGGATACTCGTATGAGCATATTCAAGGAACTGAAGTTATAGGTACAATCTTTGATGCAAAGGGTCACTGTAGCACAGCTGCCGAATTACTTGCTACTAGAAACCCTAAAAATCTCCAGGTCTTGATATATGCAACTGTGCAGAAAATAATGTTTGACAAAACAGGTATTATCTTTGTGCTACTCGCTAGTGTTTCAACATAAAATCATAACTAAAATGATTAATATGAATTCACATTTTGATGAATTTAGGGAAGCAACCGAAGGCCATGGGAGTGTTGTTCAAGGATGAGAAAGGGAATGTGCAGAAAGCATTTCTTAAGAAGAGAGCATCAAGTGAGGTTTTGAAATCTCTTTGTAATATACTTTTTTTAGTGATGTACGATTGGCTTAGTGCAGGTAGAAACTGAATTTGAAGATCTTTCGGAGGATGGCAAGATACAAGGATGGGAGAGTAAAGGTGGCAACATTTCATCTCAGGATTCTATAATCGATCTCGACTACTACATTACAGTGCATGCGTTAATGGACGTGGTACATATTAAAAGAGGTATATATGTCTCTTCTGCCAATGATTGATTGTTTAAAGTTTTCTTGTGTGCGCATCTGTGAATTAGTAGTACAGATAATTAATTTGACATTACTATAGTTTCGAATAGATTGTTCACATTCTCTTAATAGATTGTTTTGAATTTTATTTTTTTGGATGACCTGTTTTGTTGGATGTGTTCATGTTTCAGCCCACATGGCTGCAACACTCATTCTAATAGCTTTTGTCATTGTGAAGTAATGTATGCAACCTTACTAATTGATGTAATAATGGCTGGTACAGGCAATTGAGTGGATCGAATGGGGATTTCATTTCTCTTCTGCATCTCTACTGTTTTCATACTTTTTTTTTATGTTCCAGAATATAATCATACCTATCTGTTTGGTATGATCTGACCTATATCATATTTGTATACCAAAAGATACCCCGTTATTTCAACTCGTAATGTTGAATTTACCTGTTGATTGCAGATGAGTCGAAGAACTTTCTGGCTCGCATAGGTGGACATGAAAATTCTTTAGACACTGAAAATTTTGACAATCCTGGAGCTTAGGGTTTGGGCTTCTTACTATATATGGACATAGCCAGGACTGGTAATTTCTTAAAACTTTTCGTTATGTTTTGTTAGGATTTTTTTGACGACTGTAACTTCTAACTAGGTCTCCTATCTCTTGATCCTCCATTAATTTTATAGGTTCAAA
Organism: Papaver atlanticum; assembly: GCA_023531105.1. Taxonomy (NCBI): domain Eukaryota; kingdom Viridiplantae; phylum Streptophyta; class Magnoliopsida; order Ranunculales; family Papaveraceae; genus Papaver; species Papaver atlanticum. Next base: position 1,556,692 of record JAJJMB010007312.1, read on the forward strand.
TACTTGGTGTCAGTTGCATTTATTTATGAATAGAGATTGTCCTAGTGTTCCGAGTACTATCCATTTATCTGATCATGTGTGGTTGGGGCGTCTGGATGCTCATAAATTTTCTTATTACAATTGCCACGTGCAGAGTGAATTAGTACTAAGTTTTATCAGCTCAATGTTTTGCAGGGTGCAAGAGAAATTGGTGCACCTAAAGAAAGCTAAGGATAAACTTGATAAGTGAGTGGTCTCGCATGCTTGATGTCAGAAACTAGGATCTCTTTGAAAAAGTTCAAGGTTCTTCTCTATGTTCATCATTTTATTGTATGTCATTCTTTTGACACTACACAAAATTAGTATGTCATTGTGACTTAAAAAATGTTTCTATCTATACTTAGTGATGTGTTTCTTACTTTTTGTGTGTACGGAGTACATCATGGTATGTTATGGTGAATTAACATTAAGAAATAATACCTTTTTTGGATTAATTTGATTTCTAAATAAACAGGGGTGACTTGATTTTGTTACTGGGAACTCTGGTTTTGACCGGTCAAAACTTTTATTTTTTTCAGGTTAAAAAAATTTCGCAACCGCTATAATCTGTTGCGATCTTTCAGTTCGCAACAGCTTAAAACAGTTGCGTGTTTCCAATTCGCAACAGTTCTTAACAGTTGCGAATTTTTGAAGTTGCAACATTTTGAAACTGTTGCGACTGAAAATTTGCAACGGCAACATATACGTTGCAAAAACTGCAACATCGACTTTCGTAACAGAGCCTAACTGTTGCGACCCCGTTTTGCAACTGCCATTTACTGTTGCTAATCGCTAAATTTGGTGTACTGATGAACCATTGATCTCTGTAATGGATTTCATTTAAACCCAGTGATGCATGAATGTATGAATCTGTTGGTTTTTATAATATTTTTTGTTTTCATAACCAATGATCAAATTTTTCAGAAACATTTTTACTTTCCTCTTCCTTAGTAATCACCATTGAATTAACCATCTCTGTAGTCATACTTTGTTCTTCTTGTTTTCTCTCTCTTCTTCTTTATTATAACCATACCCGTCTCCACCTAATCTATATGTTGTAAAGAAGGTCCCATTAATACCTACCATCTATATAGAAAACAACATAGACAGTACCGTCGTTTTATGCCATATCCGACACTGCACGAAACAAACAAAACTAAAAGACAATATAATGCAAGTTAATAAAATTACAGATTCATCATACAACTCCATCATGATTATCAACACGAAAAATTGACGCGAAGCAATAACATCCCTTGTATGCACTGACTATATTCGTCTCAGATACTATCAAGTTGTTGTATATACACCCTGATATGCACCGACCAGACACATCATAGGCTCTATTAAAGTTTTTGTTATGGTACTGAACTTTACCAAATAAGACTTGTCATGGTATTTGTTTTCAACCCTAAATTCGAAAGAAAAAAAGTCTGAGGGGTATATAACAATTTCAGCACCCCAATCCATTCATGCCAGAGATAAGCACATAACACCCAAACAACCTCCTCATTCTTTCACGTTCATACACTGGAAGCTGCCGACTATGAAAACGAAAATGCAAATTCAAAAGACAACAAAGAAATCTTCATGGGATTTTCACCTATTACTGAGAACTATGAAATCAAAGGGAAAAGCGAACAAAAATGATGGGTCTCACCTCAATACCCGAATCTGATAAATATGATACTTTGAATTCAAATGGATTTGTTACTCTCTGTAACCATTTAGTTCAAACCGATAATTAGAATTTCATAAACATTTAATAAATAAATTAATTAAAGGTCGGTATAGGCAGATATGAAAATGCGGGGGTACAAAAATACACCACCAACTTTTTCGTAGGAAATCTATATGGACAAACTTAAACACAATTCCGAGAGTTCAACTTAATGAAACTCAATCAAGGAATAGTATCTAGAGTTGTATCTCTTTCTCTCACAATCAGAAAGTTTACAGAGATAAGTCTGTGAACCTGATCTGCGTGTGAGAGTACTTGGGTGATTCCAAAGATCAATTTCCCAAGTAATCAATCAAGTCATATCCAACAAACAAGGATGGATGTATCTACTTTGATTGATTAACGCACAACCTGTGATTTTTAATTATAAAGATAAACAATATAATGGGAAAAAGAAATAACACAGACACCATAAATTGCAAATGCATAAAAACCCCGGGACCTAGTCCAGATTGAACAGCAAACTGTATTAAGCCGCCACAGACACTAGCCTACTACTAATTAACTTCGGACTATAATGTAGTTGAGACCGAATTAAACCCTCACATCAATTCAGTTACAGTCGCGTTCCTTATGTATCTTGAATCCCAACAGGACTCTGCGCAAATGATTCCCTAAGCTGACGTCACACCAACTAACAGTTGATTTAACTCAATTGAAGACTTAGAACTAGTCTGCCTCCCACAGATAAACCTATATGTGTGATTTCCTTTTCGATCGTAGATCAAGGCGATTGGAAATCGATAACAATATACAAAGTCTATCTAACCTCAAAATCCGGACTTATGCAACCTGAAGTGCATCCTAGATTATTATTCACCTCACAAGTATTAAACTTGTGGAATCAACAAAGTCTAAGATGAAGAGAACTTTGATGATTTGTATCTATCTTGATTGATGGAGCAAGCTCAACAATCGAATCAATAGCTGGACCTGGCTTCACGAATCCCTATGAAGTCTTTGTAGTCGCTAAACCCTAGAAGGGTTATAGGAATAGGACGACTATAGTTTTGCAACTAGGACACACCAAGAAAAGTAGTGTCGGGATAGGTTGCTTTAGGTTTAAGCTAAGATAAGTTTGGAACCAAGCAAACAATATCCACCGTTAGATGAATCTTTGAGCCTGATTTACATAACAAGATATGCGTTCTGGTTAGGATGAACTATAAATGAACCGTGTACAAGACAACGCTCATGAATGGTTAGTCGAAACTAGCCAACTGAACTATAAGATTGAGCATTTTCATATAACACTTAAAACTTAACTCGAGTCACAATAATGTGATCAAATATGTTTATGGTGTTTTTAAAGATTATTCAAATGCTAATTATCTCGGAGATATAATTTATGTGCTGCATTTAGTCGACATGGTAAGTAGGTGTATAGGGTACAAATACTTAACCTATTCATAAACAGATATATCATGGTACGTGTACCGGTATGTATACCATAAGATATAACCGAGTTCCGAAGTTCACAGAACTTTTCTGGTACGTGTACCGGTATGGATACCAAACTGGTTCCGGGACCAACAGTTCTTTTCTATTACGCATACTGGTTTGCGTACCGATTCGGTTTCACGAGTTCACAGACTTTTTAAGGTGTGCATACTTATATGCATACCAAAAATCTGTTTGTTGAGATATAGCTACTCCGTTACGTGTACTGAGTACATGTACTACGGTTTCAGACTTGTAAAAGTTTTTCCAGTTTATAAGACTAATATGTATACTGTCTTATATCCGAATTTACAATAGTTCTATGTTTCTCTCTAAATCAATTCGAAACATTCCCAAATAACACCAATGACACATATCATTGTTCCAGACTATTTTTGAATGATAATCTTGAATCACGACTTTGATTGCGAACAATAAATTGTACTTAACCAAATTCATCAAGTATTAAATGTTCATTAAGCTTAGTCGTATTTCGAGAACTAATTACAAGATAAACTTGACTCGAAATTCTTGATATGCTTGTAATAGTCTAATTAGTTATGCGACATCGTCTCATAGATAGAAAGATGAATATAACTTGAGATATAGGTGGTTCAGTCTTCACTTACCTTTTGTTGAATAAGTTCTCCAAAAGCTTCGGTTGATCTTCGCCTTCAAACAGTAGAACGCAATGATGACTACCGTGATGTCCGTTTCTCAACTACATCTTCTATCCTAATCCGAGACTTAACTAATTGTAGACTAGAGATTAAGATATAGTTTTGACAACTAAATTTGACAACAAGCTTGAGATAGCAACACTTGTGAGTTTGACCGAACAATGCTCTAACAATAATTAATTATGAATAATTGGATCCTGATAAGCAGCCAGGTTAATCCTTTTTTCTTTTTTTTTTGACTTACCAAATCAAATAGCAAAATTATTTCGGGAAATTGTTTCCTTGATAAGGTGCTAAAACAAATTACTTAGGTAGTTTCGGTTTTAGTATTGATTGTTTATAATAGTATGTTTGAATTCGTGCTTAAATCTAATAGGTTGTATGAGTTCTTATGAACTTGTAAGATCCTTTAGGTTTGCTCTTGTATTTTTTCATGTCTTTGTCATTTTTGTGACAAAAAGGGGGAGAAATATATGGAGTATACCGGTGATTTACAATCACTAAGAAAGGGTTTATGCGCTGAAAAGTGTATATCCAACGAAAGAGTAAAGCATAGACTAAGGAGGAGAAACATATCATCTTGTTGTGTAGTATTTCATACTACAAAAGAGAAATAAAAAATAATATCTGCCTAGATTTCTTTTAGGGGGAGTAAAGCTTTTGTTATTCAAAAGCGTCAACAGCAGCAATTATTTTTGAAATTGTGCAAGTTTTTGTGCTGTTGAAACTTGGAATCAAGCGTATGAAGAATGAGTTAAGAGAATGTTATGTAATGTAATATCTATATCTTTTAATTCGTGTATTCTCCATATGTAACAGAGTTTTGTCACTAAAATTAAATAAGGGGAAAATTGTTAGAGCACTACTCGGTTGAACCCACCAAGCGTTGGTATGTCAAGGTTGGTTGTCATATTTTAGTATCAAAACTCATAAGTCGCTTGATTAGATTACTAGGGTCAACTTCGTTAGGTTAGACTAGGAAGTCTAGAAATGTTGAGACATACAAGTATTACTCTGAAGACCTGAAGATTCCGAAGACATATCGACATCAATAATGACATTATCCTTCCACTTGAGGTTAATAATACATGACTTGACTTGTTTCCATTTCTATATCATAAGCTTTCAAGTCGTTTATGATTGATAACATAACATGCGAAGTTATATACATGAAACTCTAGTATAAGATACTTGATCATCATTAGGGCTGCACAGAAAACCATATGGGCCGAAACCGGTTGTACCGAGCCGAATCGTTCATCCAACGGTCAGTGACGGTAGCAAAAATCATAACTGTTTATCCAACGACTCGGTCACAATATGAGCTAAAACACCTGTTGTACTGTACCGATTTCACCGATGTATTTCTATCCCTCCATCTCATTAGTCATATGTAATATTAACCTTCCATTCTACTGATCGCTGTCGTAGGCGTCAAAAATAACAAAATTTGATCGCTGTCGTAGGCGTCAAAAATAAATTACACTTTCTTACTACTCAAAATATATAATATAGCAAGGGCAAGAAAGGATCGTTCCCACAGAGAAGACTAGGTTGTCAATATGTTTCGGTTTCCTATATAAAACAAAGGGGGTTTTCTGATTTTATGAAACTAAAAATAAAATAAAAGCAAATAAAGAAATAAACAAGCAAATCAAGTAGAAGAGATATTAGTTAAGGATTCATCTTCATTCACAAACATGTTTTTTAACAATAATCTCAACTTAATCAAAAGCCCTAGGATACCATGATCGCAAGAATATCCCGCTAATTTCCTCTTGTCATCAACAAACACATTAAAAGATGCGTATATGAATTCTACCTAAGAGAACAAACTAACGTGTAAAAGAACTAATCAAGTTTAATTCCCTAGATGCATTAAGTTCTATGAAATCAGGCCAATCAAAGTAATCGAACGTGTAAAAGCACTAATCCGATTTAACAAAGGTTATGACTCACTTGTGACTACTAGGATGTATCACTACAAGCAATAATCACAACTATGCTACTTGTAATCAGTAATCTATCACTTTTGCGTATAATAAATCCTAATCTAGCAATAGAGATGAAAACAAACTCAATCGATTCTAAACTCGACTAAACAAGCATTCAAATCATGTAACAATATTACGAGTGAATCATAAGCGACAAAGTATGGAGACAAAACTAATTTATTGAACAAAACTCATGCTTGGAAATCCAATTTATTCCTTAACCAATGATAAAACTAGCTCATGATCATGGAGTTCATAACAAGAATAAAGAGAAGAGCCATGTTGTAAACCCTAAAACAAAAGTAGAAGCAAAAGATGATAATCCTAGAATAGGACCCTAGAGATTTTACATAACCTTCCCTTAAGATAAGACTTAAAAATCTCAACCAAGCTTGACCACTTCCAGCTCACTAGCAGCCACGGCCCAGTCAATACAGGCCCATGTAGATCACTAAGCCTGTCAGTCTTGTGGAACTGACAAGGCATTCAGCTCTAGCACCACCAGCTAATTCTTCGTCCCTGCAATACCAGCTCATTCATCCATCTAAGCTTCAGTTCCACAACCACATTCTCATATAAACCAGATCAACACATTTGCTGTAGCTCATTCTGCTCTTCTTGAACTGCAACATTCTTACCACCATAACTCAGCTGCAACATAACCATTAATCCCAGTGCAGCATATGACAGCAGCTCCAGTACCACCTGTGTACATCTTCAACTCCAGCTGCAATACCACTGCCATGAGCCACTTCTGATTCCTTCTCAGACCCATTACAGCAGCTCCTTGTCGTTTCCTCGGCATCAGAACTTCAGCTGCAACTCAGCTCAACTGCAACCTCTCATCCATCTTAAGCCTCCAGTTCCAGCTCATACCAGTCACAGCATCACCATTTTCACTGCATTCTCGCACCGCTTCTGCAGTTTCGAAACTATCTCAGGCCATACTTTCAGTTGCTCGAGTTCTTCCCTATAATGCAATCTTCTCAACTCCACAGGTTCAATAGCACTAGCACTCGATCAGTCTTCTGCAATCAGCTACACATACCCACTGCACAGCACCTGACCTGAACTGCCAGCTCCTCCATTCAACCACCAGCACCTGCTCTTGCTTGCGCACAACCAACACCAACACCTTGCTGCTCCTGCAGTTTCCTACAATCTCCATAACTAGCTGCTGCCTCTCAGCTTCCTCCTTGATCATTAACTGCAACAGCAACAGCTTAACCTGCAGCTTGAACTGCGACCAAACTTCATCTCAGTCATGAACCAACACCCCTGCAATCATTCATTGGCAATCATCTCAAGCTTAAGACTCCAGCTCATTTATCCCTGTAATTCCATGCAATCAACCCACACAATCCACTCAAACACAACCTGCAATACCAGACCCAAAATCATCTCAATCTTCAAATCCTGTAAAGACCCATCCTTCATGTTCATTTGAGAACATCAACATCATTCTCTGCCAAATACAAATCTGATTCAAACCCTACACAGATTCGAACCAATTCACAGCCAAACAATCACAAAACTCCATCACTACTGCTACCTGTTGCCCATTGAAACCAAACCTTCGATCCTAGCTTTAATTTCAGCAGTCAGCTCACTTCCACAGTCTGCAATGCCACCAGACTCCATCAGTTCCATCACCAGTTCTAGACAAATCCCATTCTCCATGTCCTTCCCAAGCTTCTATGTCGACAAACCCTGACTGCAACAGACTCATATATCAGAAACCCTAATTTCACAATCAGAAGTCCCAACTTCCTTCTCAGACGATTTCTTGTTCTCAAACTCTGTCAATTTCAAATTCAACTGAAACCCATTCTTAATCCATGACTAGCTCATCCATTCAACACAAAACAACAGCATCAGATCCGTGTTCTTCCCCTAATTCCTCCGGCACAAAACAGAACCTGAATTTCTTATTCTTCTCCATGGATGCTTCAATCAACAACTCCATATTCAAATCAGAAACTAGCCTATGAACACAGCTCAAATCTTCCCGAGATTTGTCGATCTCTCTTCCTTTCTCTGTATATTATTGAAGCTGCCTCTCCTTTCTGTTTTGCTTCTCGATCTCTCTCGGCAATAACAGCAGCCGTTTTCTCACCTCTCCCAAATTTATCTCAGGTGAAACCAATAAGAAGATAGACTCTGAATTTTAGGTCTTGTGTAGGAATGATTGTGGATATATGTACCCTAATGAGGTAGATAAGGGCCAACCAATAATTTCTCTAGACACCTGCTCATTAGATAGGGGCCACCAAGGTCAGCCCCTCGCTTCTCTAGACTAAGCCGCAATGGTTGTCTCCTTTCCCTCCATTGTGCTTCCACCCGCGCTTGCACATGAAATGGCGCTTTTGCTCTTTACGCTCCAAATGGCTCATTTCTCCTCCTTTCGCTCCAAATGACTCCATTGCACCTAATAAACTCAAAATCAATCATAAGATACATAATTTCCACGAAAACGAGCAAAGAAAGCATAAACAATAGATATAAAATCAAGGTGTTTTAGACACCTATCATCTACCTAACCCATGTAATCTTAACCTTCCATTCTACCTACCCATGTAATCTTAACCTTCCATTATCTTCTCTTCATTTCTACTACTCAGTTAGTTTCTAGTTTTCACCACTACCGACTATCCACCACCACCTTCATCGAATCATCTTACAACACTAAGTTACCTTCGTGATCACATCAACAAGTAAGTTTCTCATAAGTTTTTCTTTTTGTTTCCCTTGTTTTTACTTTGATTTCTCTATTTTCTTTGATGTTCCTTTTTCTTTTCTGATTCATAAGTTAAGGGTTATATTTCTATTTGATAATATTATATGTGGTTCTGATTGTTATTAAATACCCTTGTTGTATTCATTAATTGTGTTATTAATTATGCTTCTCCTGGTGTATGAAAATTTCTCAGCAACATAATTCTTCGTGTTCTTTCTAAATTCTCTGTCTAGTATTCTGTGACTCCAAGTACCCTTTATATACACAACAACACCAAAATAAATACCTAGAAAATATCTCAAAGATAATCTTTTTTTTCCTTCCTGCCAAGTTACAAAGATTTTATTATCTTTTATCTCTTCTTCACGCGTCTGTGCAGTTGTCAACCCTGGAAACTCGATAAATAAGAATCCTAAAAGAATATATCTTCTTATAGCTTACATAACTTCCAAATATAACCAAAGAAAATCATGAAACTTCCTCCTCTCCTGTTTATCTAGAATCAAAAGAAATCTTCATTTATTTCGAAATCAAATCCAATTACCAATCATGCTATATCGTAACAGGTTGATATCAAGTCAAATCTCTGGAAAAAAATCCGATTAAATCTCTTCAATAATTGATCCAGAAAATTTTGCAGATGATATAATTATTTTCCCGCCAAATTTCTGTGAAGTCGACGAAGTGTCCCTATCCAAAAAGAAGGTTCCCTTATCCAAAATGGGGGGCCTTTAGTAATTTTTATCAGTTTCCTTTATCACTCTTTGAGCCAATTTTTTCACAAAAGTTTATTTCCCAAAAACACCTACAAACACATAAAATAACACAATAAGTACAAAATTAAGTAACAATATAGAGAATTGAGAACACTCCTAGATTTGAACGAGTTCCACTTGGTCTTTGGCCCTTCTCCACTTGTATCGAACTTCTTTTATTGCAGTCAATTCACTTCTTTTGGATGATTCACCTAATGAAAGACAAATAGAAGAAAACAAGCATAATATACAATAATTTGCAAGAATATAAGCAATTACTAGCATGGAATGGACACTAAAAATTTATAAAATATGCACTTATCAACTTTAACGTTCCACAAATCCGAGAATTCATCATCAACAGGCCTTCAAGGTATGCATAAATCAAAGCCGCATGTCATAGTCATCAAACCCGAGCTACTATGGGGCCAAATAATTTTGTCCTGAGTATGCACAACAAAAGAGACTTCATCAATGTATTGTTGTATAATGTTGTGAAGTTCAGGTATATAATCATGGATTAACCATTTGTTGTCGACTATAAAATCTCTACTTGTAATGAATGTTAGTCGTATCAAGCTCCGGGTAATTACCATTAGGCGAACCCAAAGACCAACACCAATTTTCACGCTAAAAGTTTATTTTTGAACCATCTCCCACTAGCCAAAAAATGTTGTCATGTATATAATTCCATTGTCGATGAATACCCGGTCAAATTGAAGATTTTCTATACGAACACCCAGCTAAGAACCTCCCCTTTATAAAAGTGCACTAATAAGAATCTCCCGTCATGATTTTCATGTAGTTTTTAAGAGAGTAGCATGGTTCAGGCTAACCAAAGGTAGCCCACCTTGCGCAACCAAGCACAGTTTGTACCAAACATCCATAGTATAATTCACAATATTAATATCACTGGAACGAATAAAATTTCTCATCCAATTTTCGAGAGTATGAATACAGGCTTTAGGACATTCATTTACATGAAAGTTATCTAATGAAGAGTTAACTATTACAGACTTAACTAATTTTACTCTACCCATCATGGAGAGAGACTTGCCTTTCCAGGTAGCGAATTTTAATTTAATTATATGTCCACTATCAATTGAGTATTCCTCTTTCTAGGTTTACCTTGAAATATAGGAACACCCAGATAGCAAAATGAAAAAGAACATATAGTAATATCATAGTTAGTAGCACTGATTCTAGCTCGAGAAAGTATATGTTTGCTGGATAATAACGTGCACTTCACAGTGCTAACTTTTTAACCAGAGCAAGCGACATACTCCTCAAAAAGAGCCATTAGATTGCTAACATCACGTTGAGTACCTCTAGAGAGTACCGTTATATTATCAGTATATAAAACATGAGAGGGTGCAGTAGTACCTCTAGAAGAGGAGATAGGATAAGTTAGACCTTGATCAAGCAAGTGAGTTAACCCCCTTAAAAACCTACTACAAAACCCCATTTTTTGACACTTTTGACAACTAAAACTCCTTGCTCCTCGTGGGAACAAACTTAACTTCTACTATATTACTTGTTATTTAAGTGAAAATAAGATAATTAATTTGTTGCACCTACGACATGCATCACATCCCAAAAAAGGATTTAAATAAGTTAATTACGTTTCATTTGGAATTCAATCACGTTTAATGGTACTTGAAAATAACTTCCACCCAACTTGGCGCATTCTGGGATAAATTTAAACGAATACAAGACTCCACTACTTGGAGTGCAAAAACCAAGGCTTATTTGGTAACAAGAAATACCATTTTCAAAAATAAAAGATATTCATAAGTGCTCATTTCCGAAAATAGTATAATCTTGATATTTTTGGTTTATATTAACACAAATAATTCATAAATATATTTTTTTATTATTTAAAAAAATTATTAGTTATTAAAACATTGTAAAGAATTACACAATAGGTTGGTGGGTAGCCTGGCAACAAGCTGGGCACCAACAAACATTGTAAAAAAATTATTAGTCATTAAAACATTGTAAAAAATTACACAATATGTTGTTATTATAAACATAATATAAAATATACACCACATTAATACTTGAAATATCCATGTAGGATTACTACCATATTTAGCTAGTTGCAAATCCATGTGTACTTTGATAAATAAATAACTGACAACCATAACTCACATATATACAAATGCTAAGTATAGCAAATGAAATAAATCTCAAATAAAAATTTATTCTAAAATTAGCAAATGACAAGCATAACTTTATCACTAACTTTCCAAAGTTACATACTCGACATGATCAAGATGTAAACACGAAGTAATCAAGATGAACATCTCTTTGGGTGGAAGTAAGGTCTAGCCTTGAGTATCAAAGGAATGAATATGAACAATAATAGATTAGAGTCATGTTCTCATGTTCAATATTTCATGCATTTGAACTTTCAGACTCAACTTACACATATTCAGGAATCTATAAAAAACCAAGAAAGATAAAACAAGCAATCTAAAAATATGCAAGTCAGATCTAAACTTTTTTGCTATAGCTAGGAATATTATTTTCTGAATACAAAAACCCTAACATAAAAGTTGTGTTTTAAGGATAAATATTCACCCGATCTCATTGTTAACCTTCCCACAATAAGAACAATAGGTTTTGGCCACCCATATTAATATAGATTTACGACTGATTTGTTCTTTAGGTGAGGTTGTATTTATTTAAATGAAGGTTTGTATTTAGTCATTGAAACATTTCTTTTTATGCACTTGCCCTATTGGCACACTAGTTATTCATTATGCAATATATGTTTCATTTTTGCGCACTTGCACTTTTTGGTGCACTTGTTAAACAAAAGACTGTTTTGTGCACTTGCGCTTTTTCTATGCAAGTATCTAAAAAAGGGATAATATATAGTTCTTTTTGTGCACTAGTCATAATTTTTTTTATGGACGTGCGCTTTTTGGTGCACAAAAAAAAACATAGAGTACCTAGTACACCACCAACTTTTTCGTTTGTGAACCTATATGGATAGTTCTTGTACATTCAAATTTTAATTCCACAAGAACTAGTCTCGATAAGATACGTATTCAAGATTGCATAAACAATGAAACTTTTAAATGATCTAATTAAGTTACAAATCCACAAGGTCAACCTAGAATGGTCTTGAAACTTCGGTCCTAATTCAACAAGATAAAGTCATATATTATCTATATTTCAAGATCTGAATTCAATAAGAACAAGTCTTGTAAGATCTTTATTGATGAACAAAACCCGTTTAGGTTAATTAACATATTTCTTATGATATTTTAATTATATGAATTTTAGTAGTCAACAGAAAACTCCACAAAGGCACAGTTCGCAAACTATGAAAAGTAGTTCTCCAACTCGAGTGTATTTTGAGAGCTTACCAAAAACATCTCAAATTGCACGGTTCGCTAAATGCTAAAAGTGGTTCGTGAACTTAAGTGCAACTTGGAGATTAAAGATCGAGCTTAATTCGCAAACATAGACTTTTGAACAATTTAAGTTGTTCTAAACCTTTACTGCGGTAAGTCTGTTGAACTTTCATTGCTTGAGTTCTAGTTTTGAAATTAGTCAAGAACAAGCTCGAACTCGAAACTTCTTGTTTTTACATCATCAATTACTAAATCCAACGACATTTGTCACAGAAGATCAAAAGGTAGAAAACAATGAGTCAAATAGGATAGTCAGTCTTCACTTACCTTCGTTGAGGAAGTTCTCCCCGATGTTTTCATGTGATCTTCAGTTGTTAATCTTCAATGGTATAGATGAATTCTAAGATTCAACTACCTAAATCTAATCCTAGTCCAAGGTTGACTTAGAAGATTTAAATCAAGAAATAGTTTTGGTCATCTAACATTCACAACAAGCTTGACATACCAACATTTGTAGGTTCAACGAAACAATGATCAAACAATTAGTTATAAACAGAGTCGAAAGTTGTGAGGCATAAACTTGTGTCAATTAAAAAAAATCAAAAATAACATGACAAACTAGTCAATTTTGGTTGGATTTTGAAATACACCATATTTTCTATGAGAATGATAGCTTTGTAACCTCAACTTTTTGTATATATCCAAGATTAATTTTATAGTTAATTGAATCACGACTAACCATCCTATATGGACCAAATTTTGGACTAAATTCAACCGAGCTTCATTGACAACAAGCTTGACATACTAACATTTGTGAGTTCAACCGAGCAATGCTCTAACAACTAATTAAAAACGAACAATTAAAAATTGTGAATCATAAACTTGTGTTAATTAAAAAATGAAAACTCAAGACTATCTAATCTATTTTTGTAGGATTTTAAAATAAACTATATTTTGTATGAGAATGATTATAGCTCTGTAATCTCAACCTTTTAAAGAAATCAAAAACTATTTTTATAGTTAGTTGAATCAGGACTAACCAGATTATTTTGGACCAAATTTTGGACTAAACCATATTTTTTTCCCAAGAAAAAATGCAGCAACCCATCGCCGCATGTTATGATTAACATCTCATTTCAAATCCACATAAGCATGATACCCCATATATTAATAACCTCTACTTATTAATAAGAAATAATCACGGTCCCAACTTGGGCAAGTTATAAATAGTAATAACTATGTATTTTGATATTAATGGTTTTTTTTCAGTCCCGTATTAAGGAATTTACCTCGATATATCAATAATCGGTAATATATTGAAGAAATATAGATTTTGTTACGCGAATTTTATCATTTATATAAGTTCGTTTCCTAACATTGGATGACATTTTGATTTGTTGCAAGGAAATTAAATTGATGATTTATCTTCTACTATACCTAATACTATTTATAATTGTAGAAAACATCAAAAAAATTCTGGTAGCCTAACAAGTTCCTAGATACATACATGTACTTGTGTGAGTTAATAGAAATTCATATTTGGGTTCTCTCTTCTCTCTCTTTCTCCTCCCTTTCTCAAAAGAAAAAAAAAAAAAAAAAAAAAAAAAACTTTGAGCTGCCTTGCTCAGATTTGGTCTTTTTGGACTAGATCTGAGCAAGAATTCATTTTTCTTTCAAAGTTTTTGGTAGTAGGTAATGAATAAGATGTTTTTACATCATTTCTGATGTCTTTTGACATATTTCTTCGCCATTTTGGGCGATTTTTCTTCATCGTTGTGGTCCGATTTCTTCAAATTTTAATGGCTGGTTCGTGGCTTGCTTATCTCGATTCAAAAACATCGACGGTTCATCACTACATCGCTTTCAATCAGCATCCGTGTTTGTGTGGATCGACAAATTCATGGGCAAATTACTCCTTTGTTTTAGGAGCATCTCTTATCGAAGAAGAATTCAATCTGATTAAATGGTCGGAAATCATTTCCGGATATACCATCATCTGTCCCTTATACATAAAAAGAAATTGGATATCTTTGCAATTTATTGCTCTTTCTCTTCGCGATCTACTTGTAATTGATGTCCTTATTTGTATTAGGGTCTTGATTATCTTGTATTTTGATGTTTTTGTTATTTTTGTAAGCGAACATGTAATCACTATTTTGAATTGAATGAATTGAAATATGTTGATTGTCCAAAAAAAATAAAATACATATGCTTGTGTATGGAACAATAAATATATGTATGTACATTATCTAATAAATACATACAGTGAAATAAAAAATGTGCATTCTCTATGTGTACCTCACTATATCAATATTATAACCTCCATATATTAATAATTTTGTAAATTCCCAAGAATATTAATTAAAGAGGTTCTATTGTAAATTCATTAATTCATGGTTGTGAAAGCCGACTCTATTCCATCATCATTTTTTTATTTTTATTTTTTTGGATGTGACTACCTTTCCCTCTCCTTTTGTCTCAACAATAGCACTGCATGTATGACAAAAAAAAAAAATTGATCACTAAACTATGAGTATTTCATTCCATAAGAAACGTTTACGTCATGATTTTAAAGAAAAAAAGTACATCATAACATGAAATAAATACAAAGTAAGATACAAATCGCAAATAAATCGCGAAGAGAAAGAGCGATCTACCACGATAGCACCCAAATCTTGTACTTTGAGATTGGAGAAGAAATGGTACTCGAAATTATAATTCGACCATTTTGATAGATTTTCTTCTTGGAAAAGAGATGCTCCTATGACAAAGGAGTGATTTGCCCAAAAATTCTTCATGTGCAGCGACTAACCCGAAGACCTAGATCTATTTTTCTGATGAAGAAGAACTTGATCTTCCCCAGTGCCGAATCGCCGAAACCAAACACGAACAAATCGTGAGAAAGAAACAGTATAAAAGTGCATATAAAACCGCCCTAATAGCGAAGATAAAAATTGCTCCAATAGCGAAGAAATTATTAAAAACAAAGAAATAGCTCCTAAATCGAAATTAACTATCTAATATTACTAAAAACAAGAAATCTTTGCTCAGATCTAGCCCCTAAAGGACAAGATCTGAGCAAAGGAAGAAGAAGAAGTTGATGGGGGTTTTTTCTTTCTAATTTTTGAGAAGAGAGAGAAGACACTTTTCAGTTTACCTCCGAGTCACTCCTCAAGGTGTGTGCACGTATGATACATGTGTATCTTCCTCTCTCTAGGAACTAGTGATCCTCAAGACGGATTAAGGATATAATTGTAATTTAAGGAAGGAATACTGATTTTTAGGCAGTATTCTTAGATAAGGAAATATTCCTAAACAAGGTAATATTCTTAGATAAGGAAATTTACCTAGAAAAGGAATATTTCCCAGACAAGGTAATATTTCTAGATAAGGAAATATATACTTAGAAAAGGAATTATCCTTAGATAAGGAATATTCCTAGAACAAGGTAATATTCCTAGAAAATGAAATATACCTAGTAGGAAATATATTCCTAGAAGGTTTGGGAAACCGTTAAATCTATAAATAGAGATGTTTAGCTCATAGCTAAGACATCTAGAGTGTGGTTTGTGATACAGACTCACCTAGATCAAAGAAAGGAGGTTTGTGAGACAAATCCCTAGAGAAAGGTTTGTGAGGCAATTAATTATTGTAAAAGCAAGCTTAGCAAATATTTTAAGGTTATTTTCCTAGAGAGATTGTGAGCATAACAAAGAGAGAATTGAAATAGTTTTTTTGTTCATAATCTAGAGAAGATATTTTCTTCGAATCTGGTTTCTAGTGTGTTCTGTTTTCTAGTTTTCGTCTATTATTATTTTGAATTCCGCCTCTATAATAATAGTCACCAAGGTACAGAGATCAATACGTATCAACGTCACGTGAGCAACAAAGAACCTCGCTTATACATGTGTTTGTGTATGGAACAATAAATATGCATGTACGTCACCTAATACAATTATAAACACATTAAACATACAATAAAATTAAAATTTTGCATTCTCTCTGTGTACCTCTCTATATTAATAACCTCCATGTATTTATAATTTTGTGAATGTCGCAAATTTATTAATTCATGGTTTTGAAAACCGATTCTATTCCACCGTCGTCGTTTTTTTTTTTTAATTGTTATCGACTAGTTGGGAGACTAACAAGCTAAGCTCCAACAACGCATTACTACATTAGTTGAACAGGTTGCCGTGCTAGCCTACCAGCGAGCCTCATGAGGAACCAAGCCAAGTGAGCCGAAGCGGATAGGGGGTTGTGATTATGTCGCAAGGGGGGCAAGCTAACTCTAGCTTCCATGTCAAATTCTGTAATATTACGCCATCGGGGACTCGAACCTGGAACCTCCTGGAACGCGTAAAACTCTGTGGAATGGGGATGACCAGCTGAGCTAGGTGGCCCGTTATATCTTTCCCTTTTTCTTTTTCTTTTTTTTGTTTCTTTTTTTGTTTTGCATGTGAATACCTCACGATTTATAAAGGGGATACCAATATTATTTGGGCTGATACCATTCCATATAAAACAAACAAATATTAACAGATTTTGACCGTCGGATCGCTCAATTGGTATCACCCTCGTTAACAGTGGTATTCCTTTTATAAATCATGGAATACCTTACCCTTTTTTGTTTCCAAAACAACAGTACTGCATGTGCGACACTTTGCACTTTACCTCAGAGTCACTCCTTTAGGTGTGTGCACGTCACGTGAGTAACAAAGCACCTCGCTTAGTCTTTAGTCTTTACTAAACACAAACCAAGAAATTTCTTCTATCCTTTTTCAACATCTTTTACTCCCATGGAAAAGATTATTTTCTCTAACGGATTCTATCTGACCTGAAATTTTAATGCTAACAAATTTTATTTAATATTTCCCCACACCGTTTTGGTAGAAAAGAGTATATTCACGTGTCATTTCATTCCATACTCCACGTTTGTTAATGGACTATCCCCTCCTGCCGCCCCCCCCACCCCCCCACCCCACCCCACCCCACCCCACCAACACTTCCAAACTCCTGAACCATTTCCAAAACGTCTCTAAAAGCTTGATATTATCCTCATCTCAGTCTCTTCTAGTTGGGATTCTTAGGATTTGGGTTTTCATAATAAAAGAAAACCAAGTGATCAACCCAGAAAAACTCAGGAGGAAGAAAAATAAAATAAAATGAGACTTTACGTGTATGTACTGGAAGCTAAGGAGTTATCAACTTTGCAAGGAGCAACAAATGCGTTGGTGAAGTTACAAGTTGGTAAATACAAATCGAAAACAAGAGTTTCGAAGAAAAATATGAATCCAATATGGAATGAAGAGTTTGTGTTTAGGGTACATGATATGGATGATGAACTTATTGTTTCTGTTTATGAATATAACATTGAACAAGATCATGTTTTTTTTAATAATGTTCATGGTGAGTTATTGGGCAAGGTTAGGATTCCAGTATGGTCAGTAATTAATGAAGATAAACAAACTCTGCCTCCTACTTGGTTTTCTTTAGAGAGAGATAATAATAATAAACAACAACAATCTCTTAATGGCAAGGATTCTGGTATGTTTTCACTTTACTTTTTCCTCTTTCTTTCAAGTTATAATTATATTCATGTTTAATTTTTAGGATTCAAACATTTTAGGATTGAACCTAGAATTGGGTCTTTTTACATTCAATTTCTATGCAATGTGATTATGTTTCGAAATGGGCGTTTCTATAGAAGGCAGTTATAAAAAGAACGGTATTCGAAATTATGTTGGGCACGGGTATCTTTAAGGAATCATGTTAAGAATTCGATGTGTAGACAGTTTGATTCATTCTTCCTTTATTGAAATATCTTATAATGTGTTTGTAGTATGTACCGAGGAATAAAATAATTATGATTGTGAATCATGTTAAGTTGTTTGAGTAGTAAAATTCCAATACAATGCTATTGTAAACATGCATTATTTTGCTGAACGAATTTAGGTAAGGTTCTTCTCACACTGTCATTGCGTGGAGGAGACAATAGCCCTGTTTTGCCTTGTCCTTCACATTCAAGGGAATATGTTAGCTCTCCGGAACTATTTCATGATATTTTAAACACTAAAGCTGTATCCCGGAAAATCCCAGAAGGCAAGCATTTGATGAAGACGATTGCTAATCGGTTAGAAAAGATTTTTCATAATCATAAGCATGACGATAGTCTTAAATCTGATTCCAGAAATGAGGATTATTCATCAGATATATCGTGCACAACTTCTGATTATGAGGACTGCATGGATGAACCTCTTTCTGCTATGAATACTTTTGAAGATAGCATGGAGTTGATGGAATCTAGAAACGAAGAGCGGGATGTGCCGGCAAATTTCATGGGAATTCTGCTTGATCAAACATATATGGTTTCGTCAAAAGATTTGAACATGTTTCTTTTCATGCCCGATTCACAGTTTCGTAGAGAATTAGCAGATCAACAAGGAGCCACAGATTTACAGGAGAGCTCATGGGAATGGAAATTAGGGGAAACATCGTGTTTAACCAGAACGGTTACGTATTTGAAAGCTGCGACAAAGTTAGTTAAGGCGGTCAAAGCAACAGAGGAACAAACCTATCTGAAAGCCGACGGAAAGGAGTTTGTTGTCTTTGTAAGTGTGAAGACACCTGGTGTTCCATATGGTAGTTTTTTTAACATAGAGATACTTTACCGGATAGTACCTGGACCAGAGTTGTCTTCAGAAGAAGAATCTGCCCGTCTTGTAATATCCTGGAATATTAACTTCCAGCAGAGCACAATGATGAGAAGTATGATTGAAGGAGGGGTTCGGCAAGGTCTCAAGGAAAGCTTTGATGAGTTCGCCAACTTGTTGGCTCAGAAATTTAAACTTCTGAACTCCACTGAATTATTGGATAAGGACCAAGTGTTGGCAACAGTGCAGACAGAGCAACAGTCAGATTGGCAAATGGCTATGGAGTACTTCTGTAACTTCACAGTCGTTTCCACTATTTTCATGGTGTTATATGTTGTGTTGCACATCCTATTATCAGGACGTGGCAAATTTCCAGGATTGGAATTCTATGGGTTGGATTTACCAGACACCTTTGGGGAGTTGTTCACCATAGGAATCTTGGTTCTTCAAGTTGAACATGTATATAATATGATAATGCACTTTGTACAGGCTAGATTGCAAAAAGGTTCACATTTCTAACAACTTTAGAGAGTGAAATTCAAGTATCTATAACTGTATCCATCTTTACTATATGATGACAAATATATTTTGATTGTGTATGTGTTTCCTGTAGGAAGTGATCATGGAGTCAAATCCCAAGGTGACGGATGGATGCTCACAGTAGCTTTGATTGAAGGAAGTGATATCGCATCTGCAGATTCGAAAAGTTTTTCAGACCCCTATGTAGTTTTCACATGCAATGGGAAGACTAGAACAAGCTCGGTCAAGCTTCAAACATGTGATCCTCAATGGAGTGGTGAGTTATCAAGTTGCTTTGGATTTTCTACTTTTAGCTGAAAGTTTTCTGCGTAGCTGACCAGTAATATTATGCAGAGGTACTGGAGTTTGATGCTATGGAAGAACCACCTTCAGTGTTGGATGTCGAAGTTTTTGATTTTGATGGACCTTTTGACCAAGCTACCTCACTTGGGCATGCGGAGATCAATTTTCTGAAGCACGCATCTACAGAACTAGCTGACATTTGGGTAAACCTTGAGGGAAAACTTGCACGAGCGTCTCAGTCCAAGTTGCACTTGAGGATCTTTTTAGATAATAATAATGGAGTTGAAACCATTAAAGAGTATCTTACTAAGATGGAGAAGGAAGTCGGTAAGAAGGTAACAACTATGCTTCAATCATTTTAAGGATTCCCTTGCACCGTACTCACAGTATAGCTGTGTTGGTTATCCTTGATAGTTCACATCCCAGAATATTGGTCAGTGGTTTTTCCTTAGACTGTCATCATTGAAGATGGCCCTTAATTTATTTTTTATATGTATAACTTATGCTTTATCCTTTGCAGTTAAATCTCCGATCACCTCAAAAGAACTCCGCATTCCAAAAATTGTTTGGTTTGCCACCAGAAGAATTTCTTATCAACGACTTTGCGTGCTCCCTGAAGAGAAAGATGCCTTTGCAGGTGCGAATTATTGCTTCTTTCATTACATTCCTTCACCAAGTAAGGTTTTTGTAATAACTCCCGTGACGAAAACTAGTTTTGGCCTACCTATTTCAGACTGTGTTTGGCTATTGACGATGTGGTTATGGGTGCATTTTTCTAAGAAATAGCTGGAGTATGACTGTTACAATAAAAAGACCAGCAATATTGGTCTGCATAGTTCACAAGTTTTTGTTATTCTTCAAAAGTGATGATTCTTACCGAAATTGGTACTGCTGCAGGGCCGCCTTTTTCTATCCGCCAGAATAGTTGGGTTCTATGCGAATTTGTTTGGACATAAGACAAAATTATTCTTTCTCTGGGAAGATATTGATGATGTTCTAGTAGTCCCCCCATCTCTAGCATCAGTGGGTAGTCCCTCGCTGGCTATTATTCTTCGAGCAGGTCGTGGTCTTGATGCGAAGCATGGTGCGAAGTCTCAGGACGAAGATGGAAGGCTTAGATTTCACTTCCAATCATTTGTATCTTTCAATGTGGCCAGCAGGTGATATGTTCTTTCTGAAGTCAATACAGCGGTAAATTATGCGCACAGAGTCTTCTAAGTTGCTTGTACTTCCTTAAACTTAAGCTGGTCCGTTGTACTAACAGAACAATCACGGCATTGTGGAGAACAAAATCCTTAACTCCCGAGCAGAAAGGAAAGATGGCAGAAGATCATCAAGATCAAGATGGAAAAACTATTCAGATTGAAGATACTGGGTCCTTTTTGGGTGTGGAAGATGATGATGCCAATATGTCAAAAATTTACTCTTCAGAACTTCCGGTAAACGTGAGTAATCTATATGATCTTTGCTACACCAATTGTTTTTGGCTTTCTATCCCTTTATATGTTTTTGACTCGGTCTCTTTTGTGATTGAACATATATGTGGATGGTGTTTGGTGATGGCAGATTACATCATTGATGCAAATATTTGACGGGGTTCAGTTGGAATACAAAGTAATGTTGAAGTCTGGTTGTGTTAATTATGCAACTACAGAATGGGAAGCTGTAAAGCCGGATGTTTTTGAAAGACATATTTGTTACAAGTTTAATCGCCATGTCTCGATATTTGGAGGAGAAGTAACTAGCACCCAGCAAAAATCCCCTGCAGATGACGGTAAAGGGTGGATCGTAGACGAGGTTATGACCCTCCATGATGTCCCATTCGGCGATCACTTCCGCGTATGAAAAACTAGATCATTCTGTTCATTGATAATATTTACAATCATCCAACAATATAGGTAACATTGTTAGCTGTTTCCTATTCCTGATTTTGTTATTTTCTCAATACAGGTTCATTTGAAGTATCAGATCGAGAATGTCCATCCTGGTTCTTGTACACCATGTCAGTGTGACGTTCATTTGGGGATAGCATGGGTAAGAAGCACCAAGTTTCAGCAGAGGATTACTCGAAACATAACGGAGAAATTCTCCAATAGACTGAAGGAAATTTTTGAGCTGGTGGAAAGAGAAATTCTTTTATCTACTCCGCCACAGGATGTACTTTTAAGTTGATTACAACGACAAAGAGCTCTATTGTTTCTTTTCTTTTTATTCTTTTTGGGGATAAGAAAATGCCTTGGGAAGAAGTAAACTTGTAGAGATTTGTTGGCGAACATATCCCATGTACAGGCATAGAGATATGTGAGGTTCCGTGCCTGGATTCTGTTTAGAGTCTCAACAGCAAATGATGTGTCACACGAGGGAAATAATAAAACAAACTTTCAATTTCAATGGAAGGATCTAAAAATCGGTGGAGATTTGATTTCAATTTTCTGCGGGGGATTATTCTTTAGGCTGCATTGCAATTCATAGACAGGCTAGGTGAAGGGACAATGGTGCTTGATCGGCAACATTTTGCACCCAGTCTAGTTAATGACACGTTTAGGTTTGTAGGCCTGGCTGAGAATTTCGTGTAGAGTCATCTCAGAAGTCGGAAGTCTGCAAGATCCCGACAGTTGTGGCAAAGTAGAACTTTTCTTTTTGTTTTGTTTTGTTTTGATCAGAAAGTAGAATTTTAACATCAGAACTAAAACCTAAAAATATGAAACAATAAACCCTTACCTTAGTGGTGGAAAGTGGGCAATGTCAAGTAATCATCAATCAATGATCTAATGAAGGATGGTGTATATGTATGTGGGCTAAAGAACGGTCGAGATTGTCCGGAATTTTGAACGACAGAGATTATAATTTGGGCTTCTCTTAAATATAGCCCATGATTTTATTAACCATAGACCATTTTATTTATAACCCATAAAAAATATTCGTTTATTAACCATAGCCCATTTCATAACCCAAAATATCGAGACTGAGTTTAGTTGAATCAACTCGAAACAGAACCGATTCATACCTTTCGACTGAGTCAATTTAATATTAAAAACCTCAACTAATTTAGTGATTTAGGGTTGTAGTACTAAAATTAAACAACCAATTCGATGTGTTATCGTTAAAATTAAGATTAAGTTTGAGTTAAAATGGGTGAAGGCTTTAAAACACCACTCCCTCTTCTCGCACAGCCTCTCCAATGTAATCCGTTCACAGTAGCAAGGTATCCCCGTTTGGTGATTCACTAACTTTAGCATAAATTGAATTTTGATTTAAATAACTAAATCCCTTAAATAGGTCCTCAAGATTACCAGACGGATCCTCTTCATTACCTTACTTCTCAGATCTTCATGTAATGGTGTCAAAACAAAATCCAAATTTAGAAAATACAAAATTGGAATTTAGATAATGCTCTAGAAACCTGTGCGGACAATTCATCAGGCAGTGAGGAATTTTTTTGATTTGTCTACTCAAATACATTCATGCCCAACTCGCAAGTATAATCAGTGTCCATGGCCAACTTAATTTAATACTCTCTCTTCGGTAGCAGGACCACAACATCGGATTAAATAAGCTAAAAGATTGCCTAGCAACATATTACCATCAAACTTTTCTGTAATATGTTTTGAGAATATCTGCCATTAGATCAGTACAAACCAGAGATAAAGAGAAAGACGCAGAAATATAGAGATAGACTTCTGGGTCACGGAGTCATTACTCATTCATTTCTCGACTTGCAAATAGATTGACTCACCAACCTAGTTTTTTGGCTATAGATAATAATCAAAAAGGTCAAACTTAATATTGTAGTCTAATTCTATTGACCGGATTCAAATGGACTATGGTTAATAAAAACATGGGCAATATTTAAGAGAAGCCTTTGGACCTTCTACTTTGTCTATGCCGGTTAATTGGGCCGACCGATCGGAGGGCTCGAAGGGAGTGAGTCCCTTCTATGGCCACTTTTCTGTAAAATGAAGCAGAACGCAAATGTGCAATTTTGGTTGGAAATGGTTTGTTGTGATCAAAATTTTGGTTACTTTTTCACTGGACAAAATTATCCCTCCCTTTTAGTCCAATTATTATAATCCTCCATCTGTCTTTTTTTATATGTCCTAATTTCTACTTTGGTCTGTCTTTTTTTATCTGTCCGCTCTGTTTATAGACATATTTTTCCCTTAAACTATCAAATATACCCTTTATTTTTTATAATCATAAAATCATATTTAATATAAACTTAACTAGATTTTGCAATTAAAAACAATTTCTCAAGTAATAAGTTATGGTTTTGTAAGTAAGTTAATAGGCTGGGAAACAACGTAGCTCATGCCTTGGCAAAAAAAACCTAGAATAGAAGACAATAACTTTTGCTTCTTAAGTAATTATCCAACTGATATAATCAAATGGATAGAAGAAGACTATGTAACATTTACCACCAGTTGATCAATATATTTCTTTTAGTATAAAAAAAAAACAAAAAAAACTAGATTTTGTGCCCGTGCTATGCACCGGGTGGACCCAAAAACCATCCACCATCACTTTTTGTAACCATATTTTTGGTTTGGTGTGATGTGGCTTCGCCTCGCCCTTTTTTATTTGGTGTCGTAGGGCTTTGTTCTTCCCCGATGCATTTTTTATTTGGTGTGGCTCGGCTTCGCCTCGCCCCGTCACTTAGGATTTTCGACTTGGTGTGGCTCGGCTTCGCCTCGCCTGTAGTTTCGGTTTTGATATTGGTTATCTAAAATGGTATGCAAAACC
>JAJJMB010007312.1:1581646-1841651 GCA_023531105.1 Papaver atlanticum
ACTTCCTTGTCTATAAATACTGAAGTTTGCATTCCTAGCAAACTAATTCTCAGAGCCAGCAAAACTACCTCAGTTGTGTTGTTACTGGTGGAGCCGCCTATTCGGAGAGGAAAGTAACCTAATTAGGCGAAATCTCTTACGACCGCTCAGTTTAAAGACTTCTTTGGGATTGAGAAGCTCTATTAGTACCGTTGGTGGGAAACTAGATATTTGCAGTTTATTTTAGTTTTCGATTGATTTGATTTACTAGCGGTGGTTGAACTTTGATTGCACCTAGTTTGTTTATGCTTGGGAATCTTCTCTTCTGATATAAGATTCACTCAAACTAGATCGAAGTTTCGACGGGGATCTTTAGACTGTTTGTAGATCTAAAGACGTCTTGTGATAATCCAACGTTAACAGACTCCGTTTTGTGTGTGATTGATCACAAGAGATTCAAGTTGATTGTGTGCAGGTACTGATTGAAGATTAAAGAAGATTTGGAGACAAGAAGACTTTTTGGGTTCATAATCTTTGGTGTGCACAATACTTGTTTCGGCTAGAAAGGGATCCAACTATAATCGGTTTATCCTTATGATAGATTGGATTGATTAGTTGAGTAGATCGGCATCAATACACTTCTTTGTGATTAATAGTATTAATTGCATAGTCTAACAATTACTTCGGCAGTTGTTGAGAGATTGATCTAAGGACCCGACAAAGTAGTTTATTGGTTTAATGGAAGAGCCTTTGTCAAACTCATATCACTTTGTTTGAAAAGAGTTGTTACCGAACATATTTGTTGTTCCTTTACTGTTTGGAATACGAACCAAAGGAATTGTTCCAAGTGCGTGACTTACTGCAAGTTGGAGGCGCAGGGATACTTAGGAAACTAGGTGAACTATAGGTTTAGTTGCTTGGTCTCAACTATACGAAGTTGGTTTGATTTTGTATAGCGGCTTAATTCTGAGAGTATTCAATTCTGGACTAGGTCCCGGGGTTTTTCTGCATTTACGGTTTCCTCGTTAACAAAATCTTGTTGTGTCATTTACTTTTATTTTCCGCAATTATAATTGTGTTTATTATAATTTAAAGTGAATTGCATAAACGTTAATTCCTATTTTAATTGATAGACAATCCCTAGAGTTAAGTCCGAACCTATTATCATAAACATACTTCGTTGTTGTATTGTCTCGATCTCGTATCCATAGACGATCACACGAAGTGTGAACCGATTAGTTGTATTGTCTCGACTTAGTCCATAGACAATCACTTTCGGAAAAGGACTTATAGGTGGAAAAGTTTTAGATTGAGGTATATTTGGGTACCCTCGTCTTTTCAGAATCCACGACCAAGCTATTATCATATGCAATATGTTCAATAGCAATATATGTATTTGAATTTCAGTAGGATTTATTCACCTTGGTTTCATCACGCAATATGTGTGATACTTTGGATAGCAAGGTAGACTTACTGTCTCGGAGAGCTCCTGGCTGCAAGCGGGTCATCCCAAATAGTACCATTTTTCTGTGAAGCTTGTAGATATGCAATGCACCTGCAGGCATTGCTGATATGCAGGCAGTAGTGGTTACTGTATTAGTCCAAAATGTAACAACAAAAAGTAATGTTAATTTGCGTGGATATGCGTATTAATAAATAGCAAAAATTCTTTGTATATAAAAATAAACAAAACAATTATGCAGGATACCTAAATGTTTATTGCAAGAAGGAGATTTATTCTGTCTGTAGAGTGCTTCGCCTTTCTAACCATAGGCACTGTAGTATTTATTTATTTATGAACGATACAAATATGGTTCAATATATGTGGAGATTTCCTTCGAATGGGAAGTCTCCCCTGTTAATGAAGTTACTAAATATAGAGCCAAAACACCTTGGCATGATTTCCATTGTCTCTGCATTACCCACCTTTTTGTCCACATTTAGAATACCCACCATTTTCTGGTTCAAGATATTTAATTGAAAGACTTTAATAATGCTTACCATGATTGCCGTTGTTATAGCTTCGTCCAAATTCAGAATGAAGAGAATAATCTGGTAAAAACACAGCTAAAACTTTAAAATAATTAAAACCCATTTAGTCTGACTTATGACTTCCATATTCATAAATAACTTTACAAAATTAACCAAATCAATATATTCGAATGCTAAACAAACCAAATTTACTAATGTTGGTAATAAGGAAGACTCAAAAAATGGGACGGAGTCTTCCTCAAAACTGGACATATCAAAAATGAATGAATAACTCAAAAAATCAAAAAATCAAAAAAAATCAAAAAAGAAGAAGAATAGTTATCTGAATCTTAGCCTCAAAGTTATTAATAATTCAGATTTACAGTGAAATTTATGATAAAATTCTGCTAGGCATCCATGTTTAGGAATCAACAAAACCCTACAAAACAAAATTATTAATAATAACAATAATAAATCAAATAAACCGAATAAAAACAAAACATGTTAAGCTAATTTGAGTACTTAAAACTTCAAATCTGAATATTAGAAACATTAACATAGAAAGCTAATCAAACAAAAGTATTGAACAGATAAAAACTACCCTCAAAAGGCATGCGTATATGTACACATACTTAAGCTTCTCCATTACCTGCACCTGAGACGCCATCTACAGCAGCTCATAGCTATTCTCCATCAATTTCAGACTGAACCCTAAATTCCATCACAAACCCAAACATCTTCATCAATTCCAGACTGAAACTCTAGCTAGGATTCGTAACAACTCTACTTGATTTCTTCATCTGGTTGCGAATAGAGCTCAACCCAACTCTTATCATC
Source organism: Papaver atlanticum (assembly GCA_023531105.1). Lineage (NCBI taxonomy): Eukaryota > Viridiplantae > Streptophyta > Magnoliopsida > Ranunculales > Papaveraceae > Papaver > Papaver atlanticum. The sequence continues at coordinate 1,584,434 of JAJJMB010007312.1, forward strand.
ATCCAAGAACTCTCAAAACCCATCTTCAATTAATCCATTCTCCTTCTTACCGATTCAGAAACAGTCTCAGCTTCTCTTGGACTCAAACTCAATTCGCATAAAACCCTAATTCACTGATTCTTCCATGTGAGTTGAGAATGGATTAATTCGTATAAAACTCAATTCGTATAAAACCCTAAAAGGAGAAAGAGATGAATAACAGAAGAAGAGAAGAAGCAGAGAATAAAACTCTCTTCGATATCCCGGTTATATTTAGGTATAGTTTTTGATGTAGGTATTGTCCACTCCAACGGCGTTAATTAACGTTCAGTTAAGATTCGGTGTAAACAAAGTGTAACGAAATATCTAAGAACAAAAGCTGACAGAAGTGTTATATACCCAAGTTTTTGCTAACGGAGTTACTAACGGACAGTTAAGTGTAGGGTGTAAACAGAGTGTCATCCAGATTTAAATGTTTAGACCAATAGAGTCCCGCCAAGTGTCCTCACCAGATTTACTTATGCCCAACGAAATGTTCTCATTAACTCTCAAGGGGGTGTCGCGCTCACCGCGTGACGTGGGAGCTCATATGACTTAGGATTTTAAAGGATTTGATTCAAAATATTAAATATTATCGCCATATATATCTACTTAATATCTTTGTATTAATCTTCATTCGTTTTTTAAATAAAACCATTTATGGATACAGTATAACTTCGATAAATTAATTACTTCGCTAAAATAATAAATTTCTCTGGTCCCAACTAGGCTTGGATAAGCTAAATTTAAACTCGATAAATTAATAACTTCGCTAAAATAATAATTTTTTTTGGTCCCAACGCTATTAATTTATCGAAGTTTTACTGTAGTTATAAAATTCCTAATAAAACTTTTACTTATTCTTAAATAATTTTAGTTTTGGTAATAACATAACATTAAATAGGGCTAGTCAAAGGTTAGTCGTGACATTTTATAGAATTTCCTTAATATTTTGACAAAGTCAATTAGGATTGTTAATTAAAGACGGAGGGAGTAATTCTTTATGTATCCTATTTTTTAGGGGTGTAATTGGCAAGCAAACTAAAATATAACATATCTAAAAATCTGTGCCTTGGAATTTTAGAAATTTTATGTCGTTGGAAAGATTTTAAAGATATATACACAATGAGTACAAACAACAATATCAAATTTAGAGTTATTACTAAAAATTCAGAGGTGTTTATCTTTTTAGCACAATTTTTGAAAATTGAATACATAGCCATTATGCAAACAACTACAAAGGATGCATAACACATTATGCACTCATATGCATCAACTAATTTTCCGTTGCAACTAATAAAATGATGTACTCCTTCCGTTTCAGAAAAAATGATACTTTCACTATTTCAATTTGGCCTATTTGTCTTCTGTTCGGTCGGCCCTTCCCACAGTGGCAGCTGTGTTCTGGTAAATCCTTAAACTTAAGTCTTCCAGACTCTAGCTAACCGTGTAGCCCAAATTCATTAGTTATAATTTGTTGGTTATAAACTACACATAAGTGTAAGTAATCCTAGCTCTGGTTCGGGCATAAAATTTGTAACGACGTCTTCCTCTTCTTTTGTGATACCTACAGTTAGGTCTGTTTGATTCACTGAGGAGTGAAAAGTTACGGTTCTGTATTTTCTTTGAGTTTACTTATTCTTACTGCTATGAAACTTATGATTGTGGTCTCCGTTTCCCCCGCGGTTTATCTTATTTGTGTTAATTCGTTAGCAGCAGTGTTCACCCAATGATTACTCGAATTTGGGTGGGCTCCATATGCTCTGTCCCTAAAATCTCCATGTGCCCCCGTCCCTACCACTCATAAAACGCCATGTGGACAATATTTTCAATAATTGCATTATTTTTTTTGTTGAATTTTATTTAATCCAATAAAACAAATAAAAATAAACTATCTTGAGATCCTCCTCTTTCTCCCTTCTCTTATCAAATAAATGCATAATTTTTTTCCAAAAATCATGGAAATCAATTTTTATGTCGATACTTGATAAGTTATTTCTAAAGTCACTATTCAATAGATGAACGATAATCTATGATCAAAAAAGAAGAAAAGAAAATAAGAAGACAGATGAACGATAATGTATAATCAAAAAAGAAGAAAAGAAAATAAGAAGACAATAATTGATGAACCCATAACAAAAGAGAAAATTATTAGTGGTAATTATATAATTATCTCTTGTTTTGATGGGCTTCACAAATACCATTATCATACAATAAATATACCCTTCAATCTATAAACCCGGTTGGGTCCATTAATATATTTTTCTTTTTTCCACATCTATCCTCCTCCCTGCACAATATCAATCCTTTTTATTCTTTTCTTTTGAGATCGAGATTCTCTCCATCTCTCTCTCCAACGACAGCCACCACCACCACTACCACCTCCTCAGCCATCACCTCCGCCACTGCAAATAGATTCGCCTCCACTAATCCCACCACCAGTTCCAGCGCAACCTCATGTACTTCCACCAAGTCCCCCCACCACGTCCTGGACAATCTATTTAGACCAACGAATCGACGAGAAACTAAATTCCCCAACCGAATCTAAAGTGCGGATTCATTTCGATATCGATTGGATTTGTCTTGAAGTTAGAACAATGATTTTAGGTTTGCTTTCTTCAGATCTTATAACAATGGTGTGAGATTCTTAGACCTAATTCATGGATTCCCTCTGTCAGATTGTGTTTTTTTTTTTTTTGTTAATTTTGTTCCTAAACGTGTGATGATGGGATTGAATCTGGTTTGATATTGTATTGAATCTAGTGATTAGTTTTGAAGTTTTACATGAGAGTGGTTTGAGATCTATTGGATTTTATGGGATTAATGCTCCAATTGAGCTTCTTTAGCTTTATTCTTGTGACCGTAACAATGTGAATGCCAATATTTTCGATTGCCCAATTCTTATCATGTTTAGGTATATATTTGAGTTTGATACCTAGTTATAAAATGCTTTTCTTATGTTTAGATACTTGTTTCTAGTGAAGATTTTCATAAGTATCCAGGATGGATTTTTTCTATTTTTGTGGCGGAATTGTTAGACTCGTTTTAGAATAGAATCTTATTATGCTTAGTAATTAATGATTTGAGCTTCATATTTTAGACCGGAATATGAAATGTACTTGTTTTTCTCATTATTTTGATACTTTTGTTGTGAATTTATATTGATTTTGTATGTGTACCTGACATGCATTTTACTTATCTGTTATGGTTACATACTGTACTTACATTTCCATTTTACTTTGGCATTATTGAGTTTAAAGGAATCAGATGAATTGTGGTTTGTTGAGTTTCGTTGGCTATGAGTAGTTTTTGATCAAAGACTATGCTTGTTTTGGTTTTCAGTAATTTAATATTGCACTGCATACTGATTCGAGCGTTCTTGTTTTTGAACTAATTAAGGAAATTAGTGACAGTTGGAGCTTATTTACTATGTGACTAATGGGTTGACAATGTTGTTTGCGCAATCTAAATTATGAGTCTTCGACTCTTCGCTAACTGCATTGCATCTTTCCTGATCTTAGTGTTCTATTCAAATAAATGTTGTTGATGGTGTTGTTTCTTGAATGTTAAGATTAGAACGGCCACTGTTACGCGAGCCGATAGAAGATTGTAGACTTGGAGCAATCTATGAGCAGGTATGAATTACAAGCTTTTAGTTGCAGCAAGACAGTGGCTGTTTTTTTGTACTTATTTACTGTACAACCATTAGTTCACTGTTAAGTTAGTAGCTTAGTAAGAGTTGCACTTATGAGCAACAATAACTAGATTTTGACTCTGCACAATTCATAATTTGATATTAGCATTTTCAATGGAATCACAAAAATGAATCCAATGGTATCACAAAAATGAAATTCAGCCTTATCTCTTAACAAACTAACTAGATGTGTAGTAGTACTAATACCGGCATTAGTGTTTGCAACAGTGGCGGTGGATGTTCCAGCATTATTGTTATGGAATTTGGTGGTTCTTTGGATTGTGGCTGGCTGTGTATTGGTGGTATTGTTGGAGGTGGTTTGCTGTTGGTATTGGTGGTGGATCAAGTAGGTAGTCTGCTCTTGGTATGTTTAACCAACTGTTGACACTATTCAGTTAATACTATAATGATTATGAATATAGTAGTCGATATAGTTGGCACAAATAATAGGGTATATGCTATTTGAAATTGTTAATCGGGTTTTTATTTGGTTCTTATTGTTTTCTGTGTTTATTGCAGGTATGTAAGAGATGATCATTTTCCTTTTTGTTGTTGCATTTGTTGATGGTGTTCCAGTTCTTGATCCTCTAAATTATAAAGTATCTCTCGAGATGAATCTGTGGTGCAATGATATCACAACTGACTTCACGTCAGAAAATGCGTGTTCGATTTATGTCAGGTTCATTAATTTTAATGTATCAATTTTTGGGATCAACTTCGGTTGTTGACACCAGAATTCGGGATCAACTTTGGTTGTTGACGCCATATTATTTTATTTTATTTTCTGATTTTTGTTTTGGGATCAACTTCTGTTGTTGACACCAGAATTTGGGATCAACTTTGGTTGTCGACGCAATTTTTTTCTTCTTATTTTCTGATTTTTGTTTTGGGGATCAACTTCGGTTGTTGATACCAGAATTCGGGATCAACATTGGTTGTTAACACATATTTTATTTTCTTATTTTTGTTTTTGGGATCAACTTCTATTGTTGACATCAGATTTTGAGATCAACTCAGTTGTTGACGCCATATTATTTTTTTAATTTTTAATTTTTGGTTTTTGTTTTGGGATTAACTTCGGTTGTTGACACCATCAACGACGGTGGTGGGCTAGTGGTGGCGGTGGCGGCGGCGGCGGTGTTTCGGTGGTCGTGGAGTGGTGGTGGAATATTGGTGGTGTCGGCGGTTAGTTGGTGGTGGATTAATGGTGGTTGAATGTTGTTGGTGGTGGTGCTAGTGGTGGCGGCGGCGACGAAGTGGCAGAGAAAGAACTTTGTTGTTTTTTGAAATATAGAAAAATATTATATGAGTGAGAGTATTGAGGTAATCTATTTTTGAATGGATAAGGTTTTTAAATGATGGGGTATATTTATTGTTGTATAAGGGTATATTTGTTGGGTGTTAAAACTAGGGGTATTTAATTAATGTACCCAAATTATTATGAGTTGCCTTACCTAAATTATATTCTGGAAATTTTAAGAAACAAATCTTTGGATTCTTTCAATGGAGAAACCCATTAACTTAAACAATCTTTGTGATGAATATTTTGCTTCTTTCTTTCTTAAAAATCTGTTAATTTTCTTTAATGACCATCAACTCTCAACACATCTGTTTTCACTCTTGAAAAACCTGTTACTAGTTGAGAAAGATGAATCAAAGTTTAAACCTAATTAATCCCCTAAGCCAAAAGTTTTACGGGAATCAACACAGAAGAATCACTTTATCACAATACAATATCACAGACTTCTATCTAAACAACCGATATTCGTCTCCTTTACAAATACACTCAAAAACCCGATTTCAAATTTTATATCAAAAAGATTATGTTAAACATAGTCATTTGAATAGCTGGATAGGGAGAAAAACATATCACAGGAACAAAGAGTTTTCGTTTAATTGTTGAGTTTCCGTTTAATTGTTATATTTGATTAAATAAAAATTCAATAAAAATAAGAATGTATGGTTAAAAATATAATCCACGTGGTGTCGTGTTAGTGTTTGGAAAGAGGCATGTAGTAGAGTGGTAAAGTCACTGGGTGATGATACTAGTGACCCGAGTTCGAAACTCGCCAGCACCAAATTCTTTACCGGAAAAAAAAAGGTTGAGACAGGGGAACAGGCAGATTTAAGGGACAGAAGATCTGGAGCCATTTGGGTGGGGTTTTGAGCTTCCATTGGACAACCAAGGTTTATTACTGATCAGCCTGTTGGACTTGGTCAATTGCTACCAGCAAAATATGAGGTTAAGCTTTTCTTTAGAGCATGAAAAGAACCGATGACAATAAGAAGTAACCGAGTCATAGTCACCCAATGAGATTGTAAGTAACTAATAATGCCAAGCCCGTCGACAATTGTATCATCAAACCATCCAAGATTGCATCAATTAGACACCCACTTTGGCTACAGAGTATGTAAGCAAAAAATCGTGATCGATTCTCAAATCCCAATATAGCCTACATACTTTTCTATCAAAGCTTTTCTGCTTGCTCATGTTTGTTATGTATGCCTTCATATTTATCACTCTGTATTAATATAATTCTTAATTGTTCTTTTTGTAGTTGATGATCTCATTGTGATTGGTTTTGTTGGACTAATTTCTTATTACTTACCAACGTAGAAATTTCTTTAAGCCAATGATACCAAGGATAGCAAATTCGTTCCTACCGGTATACTTCAGCATGATTGATGCAGACCGTATATATATATTATATAACAAAATCTCAACTAACCATATTACATGATCTCTGACTCTAAATGGTAGTCATGGCTATTAACATCCTGCACACAAGACTTGGTGTAATAACTCTCTTCATCAGACCCTTTAAAAGCCTAATTTTGTGACGTTGATCGAAAATTCAAGGCGGGGATTTCTTTATTACCTAATTTTGTTTGTCGAGTGAAAAGCGTAAATGTAATAATAATAAAAAAGGTGAAATTAATATAGCTCATGATGGGGTGAAAATAAACATAAACTAGGTATGTAATTGACTCCTTGGCTGTTAGGTTTCTTCTCTAATGGACCAAAAAACGAGCTGTAATGTAAAATTAACAATTTTAGATGTATCCAGGTTGCGAATTATGATGTTCCAAATAGAGTAATTAAGCAACAATCTATGATGTTTTTTGCCAAGTACAAAAACAAATAAATATATAATATAATTTTCAAAGTATATTGACTAGCTATGGCTAAATAATATTTGTTGAAAATGTAAAAATTCGCTTAAATCCTATTCAAAACAATATATAAAAAGCAAAGACAAAAGGTTGAGTCGGGCCTTGGTGATACCTAGTCAATAGTCTAAGAAAATGTAGTGTATATGTATGTGGGTCAAAGAGTGGTTAAGATTGACCCGAATTCTGAACAACATAAATCAATAGTCTAAGAAAATGCGGTGTATATGTATGAGCATCAAATCACCACCTCTTGATCATCTTCATCCTACCTGATCCCCCAAACTAATAAAATCCCTCTTATTTCACATCATCTTGATCGAATACTCAGTTTCGTCAAAACCTAAAGGTGATCAATAAACATGAAAGGCACCACTATAAAGAATAAACTGTAGAGCATGATTTTGCTATCTGGTGGGTGGTTTGGAATGAGAGGAATGACAGGCTTTTTCAAGGAAAGTATAAAAACTTTAATCAGCTTTTGTGTGAAGTTAAGTGCTTGCTTTTCAACTGGTCTTTGGGAACAAAGATTTTTGAAAACATCTCTTTAAACAACTTACTTTTCAATTGGGAGGGAGTGATGGGATTAGCTTAATTTGGCTAATTTTTGTTCTTGATTTTTAGCTTAAGGCTACCTTTTGATTCTCTTTGAATTCTTAGCTATTCTGTAATTTTATGTATCTCTTTCATGGATGCCACTTCTTTGTGGTTACCATGTTTTTAAATATATTTTGCCCTTTCTGAGTAAAAAAAATAATCAATAAACATGAAAAATTAATTAAAATCGCGAAACGATTATTTTTGTGTTATGTATCCACAGTTGCCATCACATACTATTATTTCACATCTTCACTTAACATAGCAGATTTGAAACTTTTAATGTTCTCAAAATCAACGTCAATCCATTAAAAAAAAATGTTTCAAATTCCAACTTACGTAACGAATTACTTAGATTGTTACGTGTTCCCTTGCTTCTCTTGATTGAGTTATGTGTGTATTTTATTGATTTTGTTAAAACAATTTCATAATAACCAGGACAAATTATATTCGAAGTAGTTATTAAGTGAAGCTATATATATTGTTTTGAAGCTACATATATTCGATTATTGACCCATTGCTTATGTTATGATTATTTTGGAGCAGATGATATGGATTTTTCTGAAGTAAGAAAAATCCGTTGCTCGTACGTTACGCAGGATTTCGACATTTTTTGTTAGTTTATTTATTTTCCTTGAAGGTATCTTTGATGCAAGATGACGATATGTCAACGTTGATGGTATTTTTAACCTCTTTGTTAATGTGTTTTGCGTACAGTAGAAAGGTTTTTGGAAGGCTGAGTTGAGGAATTTTAGTAGAATAGTACAACCATGGTTATAATTTGAACGTGAATGCGGGAAGCCCTTTTCCTTTGGACGTACTTGGATGGTTTTTGGAGTTTGAGGTTTGGTTTGAACTCTTTGAATATCATACTAGATCACATATATTCGTACTTGACATTAGATTAAGATGACTAATAGTGGAAGATGATGTTCTATGATGTGGTGACTCACTGGCTCGAGCTATTTGATATATGATTGCTTATTATCTTGAAGAGAAACTATTTACTTGATCTAGTGTTTTTTTTCTTCTATAGGTTCCATGGGAGAAAACTTTCCTTTGTAAAAATAAAAATTGTCTTTTGTGTTATTCGCTTCTGATGACTATGTTTTTTATTTTGTTTAATTGGTTTTTTTATGAGTTTTCCTATGTTTTGGAGTCCAATTTTGTGCACACACCTTTAAAGAGTGTGCATATAACAAAGCAATTCTATTGGTGGTTTTAAAAAAACAGTTATCTATTTAATAAAAAGGAATTTCTTTTTTTTTTTGTTTAATTTGATTGTAATCTTAAAAATCGGTGACGAGATATGATATCTATGATTAGCCTTCCTTTGGTCATCGTCGATAATTCAATATGTTTTTTTCTTTCATAAATTCGATATGCACCAGAATTTTAGGTTTCTCCCACCTCAACATCATCGCTACTGACATCATCTAGTAGAGTTGGAAATTTCTTGGCATTCAAACACTCACTTTCAAACCAATGCATCTTGTTAGAGCATGATATTTGTTTCCAGCAATATGCGCTAAGATATTTCTTAATATGCTAAAGATATCAAACTCGTCGTATGCACAGATCCGCATTATTTGTTGGAAGTGTTGTTTTACCAGTACATTATTCTAGACTAGTTACGTTATGTGTGGTCTTTCCAACTCTTACGAAACCCACAATTGGTATGATGATGTGTGTGTCCCGCCAATAACCTACAACATATCTATTATCATTCTTGTATCATCTTCCTTTCTAAGCAGCCGAAAAGTGTTAGTAACCATTAACCTGTATGATAAGCACGTAAGTGTGACGCATTTTCACCCATAACTACATTATCTAGGACTCATTATATTTCTAATAAAGTTGTTTTAAGTCTTTTCTAGGGAATAAGCTCTTGCGGCAAAATTGGCTCGAAAAGTGGTGTTTTACACCCCAGGATAGAGTACTAAAGGCACCCCAGAAATGCACCGGAAGCACCCCAAAAATGTGTCGGAGGAACCCCAGAAAAATTACTATGTACGCCCAAAAATTACTATTTGCACCCCATAAGACAAGTGCTAAAGGGACACCCGTGTAGGATTAGGGGGAGGACATCTTCTTCTCAAATTCAAAAAATAATTTTTGGCGGGAAAACCATTTCTTCTCTGGCAGAATTTCGATCGGATATTTGGACGTGATTTAGTGAGATTCAATCCTTGAAACTTAGTGGGTAGACGTGATATGACTATAGAAAGCTGGTATGGGTGTTCGTTTGGATCAGAATTGGCTGAATCGTGTCATGGAGCAAAACAGGGAAACACGTGCATGAGAGAAATATTTCACGGGATTGCATGAGTTTTGGAGAATTTGAACGTGTTCTGAATGTGTATGATGACTAGAGCAACAGTTTGGAGCGTAAATAAGTTATATTTGGAGATTAATCCAGCTGCAAACGTGTGGAGAAGCTAAAACAGGAAATTATTGCCGTGAGAATAAAAATAATAAAGAGAAGATTTTTTGAAGTTATGGAGGAGATTCGATGCATCTTTCGGGTATAAATAAATTACCCAGGTCATATAGAAGGGGTCGAGAGTTTGGGGAGCAGAGGAGAGCTCAGGAGCGAGAAATCACGAGTTGCAGAAACTCGGGTTCTGCTGCTGCTGCTGCTGATGAACATCAAGAACACGAAGAACAAAGACCCGTCAAACAAAGTCGTTGGAAACTGTCGCATTTACTTGACAGTTTGCAACACCTTTCAAGTGACTTCGGAATAGTGACTGCAGCACTTTCTTTCTATCGTTCATTTGCGACGATTTGCATGCGTCACAAAATCCCGTTTTTCACTATTTTCTCCATTTTCACCATTGTAAACACTTATTGAGCAAATAAAAAATCTTTTGAAAGTGTCTATAATATGAGGAGCTAAACCCCAACACTGGGGCGATGGAGGAAGCCTTATTTCACACTTGGGTAATTATTTTTAATTCTTTTCATGACTTTTGCACTAATTTTAATTGAAATTATGATTTGAATTAATTAGTTGTCATTTGATTAGATGGGTCATGCTTAGCTTAGGTGATTTGATGTCCCATGCTTAACATTTACATCTAATATTTTGAGAATCTATCTTGGCAAAAATAAGAGTCACTTTATTTTATATTTTTATTGAGCTGTAATTGTTAAAAGAATTATTATTTGAACCTTAAGAAATGAATTTGGTGGAATCCTAAGCCCTAGTACCTCTCGCCCACTTTGTTAATATTTTTGTATATAATTTTTATTAAATTTAAAAACTCATAAGTCTTAGAGTTCGAATCATTTTTACTACAACTTCAAAATCACATCACTGTACTTAGATATGTACTTTATAATTTTATTAATTATTTTGTCAATGATATTCAGTTTACGACAGTTTAAGACGGAATAGAAATTGATTGTTGGTTAAGAAAAAAACTGTCGTGTGCGTCGAAATAATTACTAGTAATGTCCATTTGATTATGGATCATGACTTTATACAACAACTCATCTAACACTCATCACAAGTAGGAGTTTCGGTAAAACTAAATGACTATCAAATGAATCATACTAATTAATTACCAGTATTTTTTTGTTTTTAAAACGTTATATTTTAGGCAATAAATAGGTATGATATATGCTCCTTATTTATTTTTAACTAAAAAAATAAAAATCAAAAATAAATAAAAATCAAAACAATTATTTTATTTTCCCTTTAAAAGTTTCTCCCGCCCATTTTTTTTAATTATTCGAAAATAGAATCCAAAGACAAGGAGTTGGTCGGTAAACAATTATTGAATGGATAACGGTTGTTTCAAATCAACCAATAGGAATATTTTGTTATGTGCACAGTCTTTAAAGGAATGTGCATAAAATCGGACTCTATGTTATGTCCTCTTAGTTCATAATGTACACGACTAAAATCAACGACCCAAATCTTATCGTAATGACGACGTAACTTAAGTTCAAACACAATAAGAATCATATGGAATTAAGCGTTAATGGTAAAACGATATATAATGTTGAGTTTTAGGTTATGGTCATTATGTTAGAATCTCAATTTCAATGGACATCTGATAAGGAAACATGAACTGTTCTTGGGTCTTCAGTATCCCATGAACAGAAGAGCCTAAGACCTCCTTATGGAGACAGAATGACAAAACAAAATCGCAGCAATAGAGATGTATGTATAAGTGCACACCAATAGGTTGGATCGAGTCTTTATAGTTCTCTTATACCAGAATTATAAGAAATCCCAAAGACCTTATTGTCTTAGAGGTGCCGAGAAGATGAAAAAATGACAATTATAAATTTTTCTTTCATTTAACAACAATGTTGTTTGATCTGTGGTAATAGGGCCAAATTAAAGTTATACTAACTCCAGTTTCTCGATGTTTTCTTATTTCACTACTTTGCAATGTAATTTGCATTTTCCTACTAACTTTACTTACTTATTTTCCTGATTTCTTACAAATAAATTAGTGCAAGGCCGCCAACGAGCTACAAAGATGGTTTGGATGTAGTCTTTCACCCATTTTAAGCCAACACAGCGATATATATATATATATATATATATATATATAAATGCGCCTATACAATCAGGATATGATGTTAAAAAGCGGGAGTCTAACAACCACACCCAATATTTCGCTTAGCAATCTGTATGGACTAACTCTAATATACTTTCAAGAAAATCAACTAGACAGTCAGACTCAATCTTAGGAAAAATATATCCAAGAGTTATATCTCTATTTCTCAATTCAATCTGCAATCAAACAAATAGGAATTTGCGATCCCGATTGAATATAAGAAATAACTTGGACGGTATCAAAAACCAATATCCAAGTTTCAATCAATTTAATCAACAACCAAAGGTTGGATTCACAATTGATTGAAATTACGCACAACCTGTGATATTTCAATTATATAAACAAATATAATGCGGAAAAGAAATAACACAGACACCAAAATTTTTGTTAACGAGTAAATCGCAAGTGCAGAAAAATCGCGGGACCTAGTCCAGATTTGAACACCACACTGTATTAATCCGCTACAGACACTAGCCTACTCCAAGTTAACTTCAGACTGGAATGTAGTTAAGCCCTGACCAATTTCACACTGATCAAGGTATAGTCACGTTCCTTATGCCTCTGGAACCACGCCGGATTCTGCACACTTGATTCCCTTAGCTGATCTCACCCACAACTAAGAGTTGCTACGACCCAAAGTCGAAAACCAATCTGTCTCACACAGAAAAGTCTATTGAATAGATAAATCTGTCTCCCACAGATATACCTATGAGTTTTGTTCGGTCTTTTGATAAATCAAGGTGAACAAAAACCAATTGATATACCGGACTTATATTCCCGAAGAACAGCCTAGAAATATAAATCACCTCATAATAATCTTAATCGTATGGTAGCGAAATAAGATATTGTGGAATCACAAACGATGAGACGAAGATGTTTGTGACTACTTTTTATCTTGCCTATCGGAGATTAAATCTCGAGCAAATCTTAGAGAAGATAGTACTCAACACGATAGAAAACATCAAGATCAGAACACGCAACTACAAAGAAAATAGTTGGGTCTAGCTTCACAATCCCAATGAAGTCTTTAAGTCGTTAACCTACTGGGTTTTGGTAAAACCTAAGGTTAAAGGAGAATCGACTCTAGTCACAACTAGTATCACACAAGACGTGTGGGGATTAGGTTTCCCAGTTGCTAGAGTTCTCCCTTATATAGTCTTTAAATCAGGGTTTGCAATCAATGTTACCTTTGTAACAAAGCATTCAATATTAACCGTTAGATGAAAACCTGATTAGACTCAAGCTAATATCTTTCAACCGTTAGATCGAACTTAGCTTGTTACACACAAGTGAAAAGTGACTTCATTTAGACATGAGTAACCGTACCTAAACGTGTACACCTTTGTTGGCTCAACAATAGTTAACCGAAGTTAGCCATATGAACACTTTCATATCAACCATATTCATCTTAACCATAACTAGTTCAAATGACTCAAATGAAACTAGTTCTAAAGTTGTTTAATTGTTTATATTCTCATAGAAGTATACAAGACACAGTTGAAGCAAAATCGATTTTGATTCACTCGAATCTATTCATGAACATTATAGCCACGGTTTGCAAAAGATTGCATTCCTTATTATATAAATGTATTAGTTCATGAACAAACCGATTTTAGAACATAACCTACTCAAGTTTGCATACGGGTACGCATACCTAAGTGGTCGGACTAAGTTTGGGTTCGCCGGTATGCGAATGGGTACGCATACCACCAGACTCAGTTAAATCCCGAAACTTGAAACTCACGCCAGTACGCATACCGGTATGCATACTAAGTTCCCGGATTTTTATTAAACAACCAGTAGGCATACGGGTATGCATTCTATGGTTCCCGGACTTGGAATAACTTGCAACAGTTAGCATACAAGTGTGCTATATCCAATCATGGTTATTTGTTCTAAACTCTCATTTCAATCATTGAAACATTCTTAGAAGACGACAATAGCTGTTTCACACAAACTATTAGCTTCAAAGCAATTTTCAAGTGATCGAAATGATCAATACGAAACATTCTGAGTCTACATCAAATGACTGTCTCACACAAATCATGTAAGATGTTACAAGGCGATTTTCACATGATCATCTTTTGACTTTCGTCAAGAATATAAGATGAACTTGGTTAAAGCGAAAGCTTACCAACACATATTTCAAGAAATATGTAAGCGAGTTAAACCGAGCTCGAAATATCAAATGTGTATAATCGAAGTCTATATAGCTATACGACTTTTGTCTCAAATAGGAGATAGAGTAGATGACTTTTGAGTGATAGATGAGTTCAAGTCTCTACATACCTTTTGTTGATGAATATCCACAAGCTCCCCTTAGTAGTTCTTCGTCTTCAATCGATGAATGCCGTGAATTCTAATACTCAACTACACTTTCTATCCTAATCCGAGACTTAGCTATAAGTAGACTATAAATCAAGACTTATAGTTATGGCAACTAAACTTGATAAACAAGCTTGAGATAGCAACGCTTGCGAGTTCGACCGAGCAGTGCTCTAACAATCTCCCCCTTTGTCAATTTTAGTGACATAACTATCAATACATATGGATTACAAAATAAATAAACTTTGTAGCTTCTCATCCAAATGCTTGATTTCCTTAGTTTTTTAACATGACTCAAAATCTTTGTCACTTCCAAGTACTCCAGTGATTCTGAACGTGTTCAACTCAGCATCATAGTTGTTGAAGATCAGTAGCTATAAGAATGAGAAAACAGTAGCTCTGAATCATTGTTATACAGTGCCATAATATTATTACACAATATCAAAGTCCAATTATATCACAACTTTGACAACAATACTATGGTGATATGTATCACTCCCCCTTAGTTAATACTTCATCTCATAATGAAAACCACTCCTCCTTACATAATGATCCGTAAACCATATGTATTTGTAGTGTGACTACACATTAATTCTCCCCCTTTTTGTCAATAAAAATTGGCAAAGGTACGAAAACTAGTGGGTTCATAATGAAATTCTGCATAGAGGTACTTTATGACTAAAAGAGAACATATCAACTTTGTTTCAATGATTTCACATAGTCGAAACTTAGTGTATTCATCAAGGAGTTTATAAAGATACAAGAAAACTCCTACAATATTCCACAGTCGCACTCCCCAGATTTGACAATTCAGCACAAGTTCAATTAAGAACTCTCCCCCATAAAAATGTCATTCCCGAAATAACAACAAGAGCAACCTTACTTTTACAAGAAAAGAAGGATTTAATTGAATACTTTGATACCTAACAGAACTGTTATCTACGTAGAAACAAATGCGAAATTGAAACAACACTACACTGACGTTCTAAGCCTTGATTGCTAAAAATATATGAATGAGTCCAGGGGCAAAAGGATAGAGAACTAATGAACCAAAACAACACCAATATACTGCCGTAAGTGTTGAGACGTAGAAATATCTAAAGGTTTCGGAAGGCACAAATTCCATATTGATGATACCATTTTCATAGAGATCTCTAATAAAATGATACCTTTTGTCAATGTGCTTAGTTCTTGAGTGCTCAACAGGATTCTCAGTGATGCGAATCGCACTTGAGTTATCACAAAAGATCTTCATTACACCAGTGTCAATTCCATAATCAGCAAGCATTTGTTTCATCCATAAAAGTTGAGTACAACATGAACCTGCAACAATGTATTCTGCTTCGCATGTAGACATGGATTGTGAGTTTTGTTTCTTGCTATACCATGCCACAAGATTCAACCCAACATAGTAAAATCCCCCCGAAGTACTCTTTCCGTCTTCCATACATCCTTCCCAATCTGCATCTGAATAGGCAGTAAAATCAGTGTTAATATCAAAAGTATAAGATAGACCATACTCGATATTGTGTTGGATATATCGCATGATCCTCTTTGCAGCTGCAAGATGAGATTCCTTTGGATTAGCCTAAAATCTAGCACTACAACCAACACTAAAAGCAATATCAGGTCTAGTAGCTGTATGATATAAGAGGCTTCCAATGATAGATCGATAAAGCTTTTGATCCACATTTACTCCTTTCTTATCTCGATGTAGTTTACCAGTAGTGGGCATAGGTGTCAGTTTTGGAGTTGACTTATCAAGATCGAACCTTGTCACAAGATCCTTAGCATATTTTTATTGAGATAAGTAAATTCCGTCCTTATGTTGTTGAATCTGTAATCCTAAAAAGAATTTTAATTCACCAACATTGCTCATTTTAAACTCCTTTCCAAGAGAGACTTGAAAATCTCTTGCAAGTTTCTCAGAAGTCGATTCATAGATGATATCATTTACATAAACTTGAGCAATGACAACATTTTTCCCACTCCACTTGGTAAACAAGGTTTTATCAGCTCCACCTCTCGAAAAACCTTTCCTGCGTAGAGAAGTAGTTAGTTTTTCGAACCAGGCACGAGGTGCTTGTTTCAACCCATATAATGCCTTTTTGAGTTTAAGGACATGATTTGGGAAGTCAGGATTTTCAAATCCCTTTGGTTGAGCAACATAAACCTCTTCCTTTAAATTTCCGTTTAGGAACGCGGATTTGATGTCCATTTGAAACTCCGGATTTTCAAGGGCCGCCGGGGGCGCACTGGACACCACGCGACGTGCGGTGCTCTTCCGGCCGCTTAACCTTAAGAAAACAAGCATGAACTAATAGTAACCGAAGGGACTCAGGCGTTCCACAGGAGCAAAGGTTTCGTCAAAGTCGATACCTTCAATCTGTGGATATCCTTGAGAGACAAGTCTGGCTTTGTTTCTGACAATGGTGCCAAATTCATCAGACTTGTTATTGAATATCCATTTGGTTCCAACAATATTGATCTTGGAGGGACAAGGTACGAGCTCCCATACATCTTGTCTTTGAAATTGATTTAACTCTTCATGCATTGCATTCACCCAAAAGGGATCGCTAAGAGCTTCATCATTATTTCTGGGTTCTACTTGTGAAAGATAACAACCAAAATTGCAAATATTTTGAAGTTGTCCTCTTGTCTTAGCTGTAGAATCTTTTCCTCCAATAATACTGTTAGTATCATGATTCCTTCGAACCCATAGGTGTCTTGGTGGAACACGTTCTTGTTCAACAGGAACAACCTGATTAGTGCTCTTCTCCTCGTCACTGGAAATATCAGGATCAGCGACTGTTGGAACAACTTCAAATGATTCTGGGATTTCCTTGACTTTCTCAATTGTCTCAGTTGGAGGCAATTCAGCAGGAGGACTATCATGACGAAAATTGCTCAGATCATCAATGATGACATTTGCAGATTCCATCATAACTTGGGTTCTGAGATTAAATACTCGAAAACCACGACTATCAGATGCAAAGCCAAGAAAGATACCTTCATCGCTTTTAGAATCAAATTTCCCTTTCTGTTATCGATCTTTCAGAATGTAGCACTTACTTCCGAACACTCTGAGATAATGTAAGTTGGGCTTCCTACCATACCACAACTCATAAGGAGTGTTTAGGGTTTTAGACCGTAGGTAGACACGGTTGATCAAATAACATGCTGTGAAAACAACTTTTTCCCAAAACCTTAACGGTAAGTTTTTATTATGGAGCATTACCCTGGCCATTTCCTTAATGTTCATATTCTTCCTTTCTGCAACTCCATTAGCTTGTGGAGTAATGGGTGGAGAGTATTGTTGAATAATCCCCAGAGAATCACAGTATTCAAATACTTTGGTGTCCTTGAATTCCGTGTCACGATCGCTTCTAATTTTCTTTAGTTTGCGACCCTGTTCATTCTGGATTCTATTAACAATAATCTTGAATTCACTGAGGGTTTCATTCTTATGAGCCAAAAAAGCCACCCAAGTGAATCTGGTGTAATCATCTACCATAACTAAAGCATACTTCTTTCCAGCCACAGTAGGTTGTTGAATCGGGCCGAAGAGATCCATATGAATTAAATCAAGTGGAGCTTTAGTGAAAATATCTCGAGATGATTTATGTGCAACTTTCGTTTGTTTACCATTTTGACAGGCACCATCAATCTTTGTATTGATTTTGGGAACGCCTCTAACAAGTTCTTTGTTAATGATCTTAGTTAGAAGGCGATAATTGATGTGACCAAAACGCTCATGCCAAAGATGTGTAGATTCCACCTTAGTCAAATTGCAACAATTACTGAACTGAGTATCCAACAGATAACAGTTATTTTTGCCACATGATCCTTGAAAAATCACTTTTACAGATTTGTCTACAATGTTACATCCATTAGCATTGAAGACAATCTTATGGCCTTTGTCACAGATTTTACTAACAAAAATAAGATTAGCAGTCATACCTTTAATGTATACTACATTATGAATTTTAGGAACGCCAGGTAATTTGATCGTCCCTTTCTTGCTTATGTAGCAGCAGCTCCCATCACCGAATGTTACTGGACCACCATCAAAGTCGCTTGTGTTGACAAACCACGAGAGATCTCCAGTCATATGCCTGCTACATCTACTATCAAGAAACCATTGAAAGTGTGATGTTGATTTCAGAGAAAAAGCTCCCATACTAGCACTACTAACCATATTAGGCTTTCTTGTTAGTATTAAATGTCTTTTAAGAGCAGACAAAAGTTGTACAACATTCTTGTGAAGATTACGTGCAACATTTAATCTTTTTCTAAAAAACGAACATACATGTTGAAAATGATCATGAGAACCACAAAACAAGCATGTACCAACATCGTTATTCTTATTCGAAGAATTCTGAGCACCTTTAGTTTTCACAAAGCCTAAGCCTCGCTTATCAGCTGACATATGGAAATTCTTCAATGAAGAATTAGAGGAGTTGCTCAAATCCTTTGAAGATGGCTTTACAGATTTCAAATCCTTAAGTTTTGCAATTTCTGCAACAAGATCAGAGTTGATCCGGATTTGTTCATCCAACTTCTTTTGGAGATGAACAACCTCTTCAGAACATTCTCAAAGCACAAATTTATTTATATGAATCTCGCAATGAAGTCTATCAATTTTCCTTATCAATTGATATTTTTCAAGACAAAGATTATTGATGATTTTTTTTAAATTAGGATCCTCAACCATTTCGATGGTTTCTAGAACACGCTCGAAGTTGAGTTTATCCATTTCTGGTGAAGCATTTTTAGAGACAGAATCGTCCATACTCGAATCGCTACAAACACAAACTTATGAGGTCTTTAATGTGTTTGCCTGCTCTGATACCAATTGAAAAAGCGGGGGTATAACAACCACACCCAATATTTCGTTCGGCAATCTGAATAGACAAACTCCAATATACTTTAAGAGAATCAACTAGAATGTCAGACTCAATCTTAGAGAAAAGTATATCAAAGAGTTTTGTATCTCAGTTTCACAATGTAATCAGCAAATCAAATAGATAGAAATCCGTGAGCCTGATTATTATGTGAAACAACTTGAACGGTACCAAAGACCAATGTTCAAGGATCAATCAATTTCAATCAACAACCAAAGTTTGGATTTACCAATTGATCGATTCAACGCACAACCTGTGATATTTTTATTATATAACAAAATATAATGCGGAAAAGAAATAACACAAACACTAGAATTTTGTAAACGAGGAAAACCGCAAAGGCGCAAATGCAGAAAAACCCCGCGACTTAGTCCAGCTTTGAACACCACACTGTATTAAGCCGCTACAGACACTAGCCTACTACTAATGAATTTCGGACTGCAATGTAGTTGAGCCCTAATCAATATCACACTGATCAAGGTACAGTTGCGCTCCTTACGTCTCTGAACCCCGGCAGGATTCTACGCACTTGATTCCCTTAGCTGATCTCACCTACAATAAAGAGTTGCTACAACCCAAAGTCGAAGACTTGATAAACAAATCTGTCTCACACAGAAAAGTCTATTGGAATAGATAAATCTGTCTCCCACAGAAATACCTACGAGTTTTGTTCCGTCTTTTGATAAATCAAGGTGCACCGGAACCAATTGATAAACCAGACTTATATTTACGAAGAACATCCTAGTATTATCAATCACCTCACAATAATCTTAATCATATGGTAGCGAAACAAGATATTATGGAATCACAAACGATGAGACGAAGATGTTTGTGACTACTTTTTATCTTGCCTATTTGTGAATCAATCTCGATAAAATCTTAGAGAAGATAGTACTCAATACTAAAAAAAAAATCAAGATCAGAACACGCAACTACAAAGAAAATAGTTTGGTCTAGCTTCACAATCCCAATGAAGTCTTTAAGTCGTTAACCTACTGGGTTTTGGTAAAACCTAAGGTTAAAGGAGAATCGACTCTAGTCGCAACTAGTATCACACATGAGATGTGGGGATTAGGTTTCCAAGTTGTTAGAGTTATCCCTTATATATTTTTCAAATCAGGGTTTGCAATCTAAGTTACCGTGGTAACAAAGCATTCAATATTCACCGTTAGATGAAAACCTGATTAGACTCAAGCTAATATCTTTCAACCGTTAGATCGAACTTAGCTTGTTATACACAAATGAAATGTACCCTCATTTAGGTTTGAGTAACCGTACCTAAACGTGTACACCATGTTGGCTCAACAGTAGTTAACCGAGGTTAGCTATATGAACACTCTCATATCAACCTTATTCATCTTAACCACAACTAGTTCAAATGACTCAAATGAAACTAGTTAAATAGTTGTTCAATTGCTATATTCTCATAGAAGTATACAAGAACATAATTGAAGCAAAATAGGTTTGATTCACTCGAATCAATTCATGAACATTATAGCCACGGTTTGCAAAGAATGAATTCCTTAATCTATAAATGTATTAGTTCATGAGCCAACCGATTTTAGAACTTTAACCACTCAAATATGCATACGGGTACGCATACCTAAGTAGCCGGTCTGAGTTTGGGTTCGCCAGTATGCGAACGGGTACGCATACCTTAGTACACTTCCAAAACCCAGCAGAAATTCCCGGACCTATACCTTACGCAAGTACGCGTACCGGTATGTGTACTTGGTACCCAGAGTTCCACAACTACAAGTACGCATACGGGTATGCATACTATAGTTCCGGTCATGGATCACATACATGCAAGAATGCATACTATGTTCATAATCCAATAGTTCTAAACTCTATTTCAATCATTGAAACTTTCTTAGAGGATGACAATAGCCGTTTCCACACACTATTAGCATCAAAGCAATTTTCAAGATATTGAAATAATCATAACGAAACATTCCAAGTCTACACCAAATGATTGTATCACACAAACCATGTAAGATGTTACTCGGAGATTTTCACATGATCATCTTTTGACTTTCGTCAAGAATATAAGATGAACTTGGTTTAAGCGAAAGCTTACCAACACATATTTCGAGAAATTTGTAAGCGAGTTAAACTCAACTCGAAATCTCAAATGTGTATAATCGAATACTATATAGTAATACGACTTTTGTGTCAATATAAGAGATAGAGTAGAAATAGACTCTCCAAGTGATAGGTGAGTTTTAGTCTCCACATACCATTTGTTGATGAAGTTCCGCAAGCCCTCCTTAGTAGTTCTTCGTCTTCAATCGATGAACGCCGTGAAGTCTAATGCTCAACTACACTTTCTATCCTAATCCGAGACTTAGCTATAGGTAGACTAGAAATCAAGACTTATATTTTTGGAAACTACTCTTGGCAAACAAGCTTGAGATAACAACGCTTGCGAGTTCGACCGAGCAGTGCTCTAACATGATGCACATGTTAATAACTTCAATTCAGTTTAGCAAATAACATCAAAATATTTATGTTTATTAAGAATATAAACACCAAAAGATTAACTAAAAAGGAACCACAAACCACAATACATGATCAAAACCTAATTCATGCAAGCGCGACGACATGAGTTAGAGACAACTAAATTAAAGCTTTCATTACAACTAATATGCCTAATAACACAAAGCCGGATGTCCATAATCGGGGCAACCAATTTGTTAATAACCAGCCATCAAAGGTTGAGCCCCGGTCTTAGGCAGGGGTGATATGTATGTGGGTCAAAGAGTGGTTGAGATTGTTCCGAATCATGGACGACAGAAATTATACCTCGGCCCTCATAAGACTTCGCACAACTATCCTTTAATTAAACCTGTCGCTGCCCGATTCTTGCCAACCGTTCGGCCTTAGCTTACCATAACAGATATGATTAATAATGGATCAAGGGTCATATATATATTTATTAGGAAAACAGAAAATGATCGTAGGGTAAAATAATAATATTCATTCTTAATAGCTAACTAACTTTGTAACCCGAATAAAAACAGATTCTTATGTCCAGGCTAACCATTAAGGTCACTACTTGCTCAGGGATTGGTTATTACACGAAATATTGCTTTCTCTCACATATTATGCTTTCTTGAAACTAAATCTTGGGTTACAGGAGCTGCACCTAGGACCCTGAGAAGTTCTAATACTGAAAAGTTTGTGGTAAAACTTTAAAGGCGTCGATGGGTGATAGGTGTTGTGAACACCTTAATTATATTCTATTGTTTATGCTTTCTTTGCAAGTTTTCTTGTAAATTATGTATCTTATGTGTGTTTTTGAGCTATTAGGTACTTTGGAGTCATTTGGAGCAAAAGAAGAAGAAAAAACCATCTGAAGCGGAGCAAAAAGAGCAAGTGCATGTAAAGAGGGTTACAAAGCTGTGGTTACCACTACTGGTGGCCCTTATCCTATTGCTGGGGCGCCTAGTTCCAGATACCCTTCCTACAGAAGACCTAAAAATTAGAGAAATTCATTTCTCTTATCATTGGCTCTTATTTTTCCTTCTTGGTCTGAACAATGGTGGCTTAGAGATGTGAAGGCTGTTGTCTGGATTAAAATCAAGGAGGAGTTACAGATCTGCTAAGGTTGAATAAGGAGACTCGTTCTTCACTCGGTGATGAAATAAATTGATGCGGAAAAGATGAATCAGATCGAGACTAGGGGTTGGAGGAGAATAAGTTAGGGTTTTGATGAATTATCCGATTCCGTATAATATACGTATTTTTACCATCCCAAACTACTATTCGTACCCCGAATTGCAGTTTTAATAAAAACAAATCCGAAAATAACCAAGTGGGCTGATAATATTAAATTAGAGTTAAACTTAGCTAAATCAAATTCTTACTACTTCATGCCCAAAAAAATTCCAAAGCTACAAATGGGTGCCAGATTGGGGGGGGGGTGTACAAGCAAGGCAAACCTGTTTTGTCCTATATAAAAATTTGTTTTATCTTATCTTAATTTTGGTACACCCGCCTAATCTGACACCCTTGATAAATTCAATCTCTCCCGGCTACATACCTCCAATACCCCCTTCGTGCACAGTTACGTAGGACCACAAGCACAAAATGGAGTCAATAAACAGGTACAAAGAAAGATCATCTGTACCTGACACTGACGCGGCTCTACTTTACTTTACCAAACATTAACTGTTTCTTGTAACCCATAGACTTATTATAATCACTTGATTACCCACTATTGTTCAATGAGAGCTGTATATATATAATCTGTCTAGAATCATGTGAAAACTCTTTATCAACATCATGAGGAAAAAGATCATTCTATCTATCTGTAGAGATTTGTTCTATTTCTGTTTTCATCTGAATCACACGGTCTTATTAAAGTATGAAAGGTTGTATAATGTCAAGTGGATATTATAGTATGCAAGAAAATGTGGAGGTGAGTAGATTTTTTTCTTCCTCGGAGGAATCACTAAATTCGGTGTGGAAATTAGAGACATAAATAAACCACAGTACAAGTAATGTTCTTTAAACTATGGACTTAATGCAAGATTAAAAAAGAAAAAGTAATGTTGCTGTTTGGGAACTGTAAAAGTTCCTAGTATTTTTTGGGGCCGCCGAAAAGAAATTAGGAGCCAATAATAAGATAAAATAGGGTCATTCAAACGTAAACTGAAGCTAGCCCTTATCTCGTGTATTTTGTAATGGCAAAATTGCCTTTCCACAATCGGTAGTTAATACTATAATCGGTAGTTTAACTATAATCGGTAGTAAAGTGTGTAACTTTAACCTCCGAATATACTCAATTTTTGAATTTTAACACTACCATAATCGGTAGTAAATTTAACTTCCGAATGTATATTGGCCCCAAAACGAGATTTTGCCAAAATCCTAAAATTTTTGAACTTTGGTACTACCATAATCGGTAGTAAAGTGTGTTACTTTAACCTCCGAATATACTCAATTTTCGAATTTTAGCACTACCATAATCGGTAGTAAATTTAACTTCCGAATGTATATTGGCACCAAAATCCTAAATTTTTTGAACTTTGGTACTACCATAATCGGTAGTAAAGTGTGTTACTTTAACCTCCGAATATACTAAATTTTTGAATTTTAGCACTACCATAATCGGTAGTAAATTTAACTTCCGAATGTATATTGGCCCCAAAATGAAATTTTGCCAAAATCATAAAATTTTCGAACTTTGGTACTGCCACAATCGGTAGTAAAGTGTGTTACTTTAACCTCCGAATGTATTCAATTTTAGAATTTTAGCACTACCATAATTGGTAGTAACTTTAACTTCCGAATGTATATTGGCCCCAAAATGAGATTTTGCCAAAATCCTAAAATTTTTGAACTTTGGTACTACCATATTCGGTAGTAAATTGACTTCCGAATACGAGTCTCTACGTCTTCTAAACATAATGTATATTCGGAAGTCAAAAAAAATCTAACTTCCGAATATGTCCAATTTATATCCAGTGAGACACAGTGTTATATATTCGGAAGAAAACCTAAAAATATTTCTTCCGAATATAGCTGATGTTCTTCATTTCTGATGAACACGACCATAATCGGAAGTTTATTAGCAAGCAAATCTTTTGAATCTGGGTAAATAACCGAAAACCCAAGGGTTTTTTTCATCAATTCATCAAATTAGAGCGATAGAAACCCAAAATATGATTGAATCTTACCTAATTTGAGCTATTTGGAGTTGCATGAGAGTCTGACACCGCCTCCAAAATTTTGGTTGAAACGGAAAAAAATTGGTTGAAACGAAAAAAAAATTGGTTGAAGAAAAAGAGAGAAGAAGAATAGTTGAAATGAAAAAAAATTGTTTCTTTTTACTGGAAGGGCATATAGGTAACTTCAATGTCCTATAGGGTGTCCCTTAGCTAATACTCTTGGCTGGGTATAAATTGTTGGCCCCTAATTCCTTGGCCCTTAAAAAATGCCTGGTAAAAGTTAAGGCCAGAAGAAGAAATTGATGCATCAATCCAACACATGGTAGATACCTGTGTGGTCGGGACCTATCATTATAGTGGGTCCCACTTTAGAGATCTTCCCAAGGAAGGCAATAACCTCAAGCTGAGAATGTGAAATTGGCTACATTATCATGGCTAACAGGTCGGCTTGGCAGTTGGCATGTTGGTGTTTATACAGAAATTTGGGATACGTACTGGACAAGTATACTACTGTTTAGCTTGGCTTAGCTTGTAACCTCCTACCAAAATGCCATGATTTATATGGGGATACCAGTCCTACTAAGGGCTGATACCGTTTTTATATAGGACAAAAAAATTCCCGCCGATCCTAACCGTTGGATCGATGAAATGATATCAGCTCCTAATAGGACTGGTATCCCCTTTATAAATCGTGCAAAATGAATAAACAACTTAACCACTCCTTTCATCAACGGCTAGCACAAAACGTGGGGACCAGTGACCAACCAACCTCTCCCCATGTGCGCACATGCACTCTCATGTCTCTCTTACTTTCTGCATTAATTTTCTTAAGATACACTTATTTACGAACATTTACAAACCGAGACCCCAGAATAAATACGTATCCCATCTTCTACAGTTCTTCACATCTCTCAACAATGGCAAACCAACTTCTTTCTGGAAAAACATCCTCATCATCAGCAGCAGCAACGTTACTCTCTCTGGTTATCATTTCCGTATATAGTCTCTCATTATATTGCAACAACGGAAGAAATAGTGCTATGCCTTTTTCTTCTTCTTCTTCAATATGGCAGGCATCAGATAATTCAACAGCAATAACAGGATATTTCTTGATTGTTATAATAATGATAGGAATTACAGGATTACTGGTTGTTGCAGCTAGAGCAACATTAGTAACATGGATTACTGTATTGGTATTGTTAGCATTTGTTGCTGGTAAACGAAGGAAATCATTAGTACGTGAAGGTAGAAAGATTACAACAGATATTACTGTTTATGCTATGAAGAATATTCTTCTTAAAGATAAAAGTATTATTGCTATTACTTTAGGGATTTTGAGTTTCATTGTTTTGATTCTAAGAAGAGTATAACAACCGGGGGAAACAATATTGGAAATTGAAATCTGATTTCATGGGGGTCTTCTTTGATCTAAATTTCAATAGAGGAAGAGATCTTGAAATAGGGGTTATGTAATTTGTAAATACACATATTTATCTCTAATGTGATTACTTGGGATTCGGAGGTAAAGCAGTGGACTAATTTATTTATTTATTTATTTATTTTTTATTTTTTTTTGCTGATGAGGAATTTAGGAAGGATTAGAATGAGATTCTGCTTTGTAAATTTTATTTATTTTTGGAAGAGTCCATCACTTCCTCTTCCTCTTAAACCCGGGTACACATTCCTCTACCTGTTATCGGATGTTCTCTTAACTCTACATAATACAAACTTTGAATTTATGAATATAAAATGTACATTGGAAATGGGTGAAAGAGACTTTGCATAATATCCATGTCTCATTTCTTAATCTCACCGACTAAAAATTATCAGACCTTTATGTCTAAGATCATCAAGATTTAAGACCCTCGGTTGCTATCAAATCAAGTTTTTCCATATTTCTCTTACAACATTTAATTTCGGATTAAGACTTATGATCAAATTCTTTTGGAATTATTTGAAGGATTATCGAAATGGATTTAAGTTTTGATCATTTCATTTGTTCTTTTCGACCTCCAAATAGGATATGGAGGTACTACTGCCATTATTGCACTGCTCCGAATGTTAGAAGATTTAACGGTTACCAATCCATACCACCTTTTATACTTACCCTTTCCGGTCATAAACTAATCAACGATCTAACAGTCCCAAGGATATTAACAAAAAGGATAACTCAATTTCAGATGAATTTAAAAATTCCATCCGGAACAAAAACCTTATAAATTCAATTGTTCAATCAATATTAGAAATAAAAGAGTGAGAACTGGGACTGTATGGGAGGAAATCAGTGATAAGAATTAAGAAGAACAACAAATTTGGGAAAATTAAAGTTGTTTACTTATTTTTATTTTTGTTTATTATTACACACTACAAAACTTACAACTCCCATGAAATCATCAAAAAAAGTGAACAATCAAACACCATCCTAAAATTCTTTTTGCCTCTAACAAATCTTGTTCCCGTTCTTCCTTCAATCCGACGTAATTTCTGACAACAACATCGTTTATGATCTATTCGTTATAGCTGTTGAGTTTTGTGTACATATGAGGAAGAGGGAGAGATGTTTTAATCCCTAATTTTTGGTTTATACGAGTTCCAATGTTATATTCCCGTTATAATATTAAGAAAATGATAAAAAGTAAGTAATCAGAGCTAACTACACAACCGTAACATGGGGAAGAATGTGCACCCGGGGTTAAAGGGAGTGCACATAGATGGACTACATTGTTTAAATTGAAAAAAATATACAAATTACTTAATGGAAATGAATATGTATATTGTTGGTTTCACCGATCTGCAACCCACACATTTTCTGTTTACCACTTTCATTAATTATCATCCTCATTTATCCTATTTGCCACCCATATATCTTAAATAGTACTCCTTTGACTTTCTGTGTACACCTAATAATAAATTGAGTTAAATATAGTACCACCATTAAAATCAACTATTTCTCCAAATCGTACTCCCAAATAGCACTCCTTGACTTTTAGTTTATGACATCAAGCGCCACCCCTTTCTCCAAATCAAAGTTTAATCAGTCAAAAATTGATTAGTGAAGGAGAATCAGCATATCTGACTCTGATAATTTAATCATCCCCTCCATAGCCCAAACCTGGTCGATTGGATTGTTATTACTTCATTTCGGTAATATGTGTAAAATCAATTATGTAGGCCTAAAAACTAGCAGGGATAAAACAAACGGGATTTTTAAGTTCAGTCATGAACATATTAATATCAAAATCATGACCAGGCCATTATAATTAATAATCATCGGATCCATCTAAATAAGTTTCCCATATTGAATTTATGTTTTTTTAAAGACTACAGCCGGTAAAGTTCGAGTTTCAAAAATAGATCCTTTTATTTTGTTATTATTTCTTGTTCAGTACTGCTGGAAAGAAAGACTTCATTTCTTTTTTCTTCTTCTCTTTTAAGTTATCATACTGCCTTTTATGGCAACTATAACACCACCGATTTATTATCGCCGATTTTTTTGTTTAATAGATTTTTGTTTCGGTGATGTTGAATATGCATATTTGACTTGACAAATACTTCCTCATCATACTAACACTTGTTTCTCTAATTCTGCGGCAAATCTATATCATCTCCAACTTTTGTCGTCAACTTCGATTCCTTGAAGGATTTAGCCATCGTAAAGCTATGGATGTAATATCAGTACTTGCATTTTAAAAATTAAAACTTAACACATAAATTAATACTTCCATTTTCTTCCACCTTCATCTGATAATTCAAGATTCAATGATAAATTAACATAACACAAACCAAATGATTTCTTGTGATTTATGTCTTCTTCATCATTTCTCCTTATCCAGATCTAATTAAATGAACCAGTACCCCTTTTCTTGATCAAAAATATTAAATCGTACCAGTTTTCTTGAAAACTATTTTACCCAATTTAGGGAAAAAAAAGAAAGAATTAAATTTCTACTAAACCCCAATACTATACTTTTCTGAACAAATTCAATATTTCTTACATTAATCTAGAATTATTAAATAAAAAAAAAAACTCAAATCCAAGCTAGGAAACAGATAAGACTCATCACAATTATTTTCTGAAAACTTTGAATTCCTCACTCTCTAATAGATTTAGATTGTAACTATGATGGGTTTTATTGAAATATTAATAATTGACTAAGGACCTACTCCTAATACTCAAACCTTGACAACTGTAATTTTTTAGAAAACCTAAATTAAATATCATCCAACGGTTTGTGATATAATCCTAAGGCTAAAACGATGTTTGCTTATTGAGCAGTCCTGCGCATCTACGCGGGACAACACTGCTCCTAGGGTTAATATCCTCCCCTTTTAACGAAAGCAACAGAATCTTAAACTTATTTCTTTGTAGCTGTCAGATTTCGGTGGTTTAAAATTCAACCGTCAGATCTGAATTCATTCCGAATAATATTTCCATGTGAACTATTCATGTCAGCCATCGGGTATCTTTCGTATTTATAACTCATCAGTTAGATTGGAACGGGTTTTTGTTAGATATGCCAATTATTTTAGGGGTGTATTTGAAATTATGAACATATATAAGGACCTTAAAATAGAAACTGCACTACTTCATCATCTTCTTCACGGTTCTCGCTGGATCTTGAGGGTTGAAATTTATGAAATTTTCAGATCAATATCTGCCCGCAAAAAAATTGTGTAGCACCTAAATCCGATGACGTGCATCGCACATGCACTCTCCTTGTCCCTTTTAATGGGTTTTTATGAAAACAGAGATTAATGGAGAATAGCACAAATTAGAGTGGTGATAGTTATAGTCATATTTAGCTTGACTTTTATATGTGGTAAATAGGAAAAATAGAGTCGAAAAATAGAAATATTTTACATATTCTGATGATGGTGACAAATAGAAAAAGTGTGGGTGGCAAATAGGTGGAACCTATTTTGCTTTTCTTCCCCTTGGTAAGAATAGAAATGGAGTAAGTAATAAAGGCATGTTTACTGTTTTATTTTTGGATAATATTACACGCCAACTATTTTGAGCAAAGCTCTGGAATATTATTGATTCCACTGGTATGTAAGTCGTGCTACATACCGGGTCCGATTGGAATTGTCGATTGGGATGTAGCCCTCCCGTCGTCCAGATGCATCTGAAAATTTCAAAACATTCTTCAGTAGTATGCTTGGGGTAGTTGAATAGTATTATCCTTAGATTCAACTGACTGATCTTTATGTCTTATAGTGGATATCGGTTCCAAAACTAAATTAATCTATTTTACTTGTTTTGGATAAATCCTTCCTTTGTCAATAAGTTGAGAAGATAACTCATTCAAGACTTTATCAGAGAGATACTCTGTATTTGATTTTGACATGGAAGAGATATTTGACTGACACCTCCTGGTTTGTTTAGAGGTTTTATCCTCTAAATCTTGTTGTACGCTAATTGAGTCCTTTATAAGTTTAGCTTTACTTTTCTTATTTCGACTCATGTCTTATGGGTTGGATCGCACCAAACACAGATTATTAGATCTTTTCGTGTTTTCCTGCTCTGATACCAATTGAAAAGACGAGGGTACCCAAATACACCACAATCTTTTTGTTTCAACCTATAAGTCCTCTACCGAATGTGATCGTCTATGGACAGAGTCGAGACAATATGCCAATTCGGTTCACACTTCGTGTGATTGTCTATGGATACGAGATCGAGACAATAAAACAACAAGATAACTTGTGTGATTGACTATGGATACAAGATCGAGACAATACTACAACAAAGTGTGTTACTTGATAATAGGTTCGATGATAACCAAACTCTATAGGATCACTATCAAGTATTTATGGAGTTAACGTATATGTGTATTTTACTTTATTATAATAAATAATTATAATGTGGAAATCAAAGTAAAAGATACAACAATATTTTGTTAACGAGGAAACCGCAAATGCAGAAAAACCCAGGGACCTAGTCCAGTTTTGAATACTCTCAGAATTAAGCCTCTATACAAAATCTAATACCAACTTCGTATAGTTGAGACCAAGCAGACTACCCCTAGCTACTTAATTCCCTCAGTATCCCCGCGCCTTCGACTTCTAGAGTCACGCATGTGAATAGTAAGTCCTTTGGATCGTATTCGAAACAACAAAGGAAGAATATGTTTGATAACCACTCTAATCAATCTTGCTAAAGATTTAGATGAGTCGTTGACAAAGGCTCTTCCATTTAATCTAATAAACTCCTTTGTCTGGTTAGATCAATCTAATTATAACTACCGAAATAGTCAAGTATAGATCTGCATTCAATCAAAATATATCTCAAAGAGAAATATAATGAATGACGATCTCACGCAACTAATCAATCGAATAAATCTGATTCTAGTTAGATCCTATCCGATCAAGGTTTGTGCACACAATTCACAAGATACGGAAACTAATAAGAAATCTTCTTTAATCTTCAATAACATGCACAACACCACTTGAATCTCTTGTGATCAATCACGCACATAACGGAGTCTGTTAACAATGGATTATCACAAGATATCTTTAGATCTAACAAGAGTTCTAAAGATCCCGTTGATACTTCGATCTAGTTTGAGTGAATCTTATATCAGAAGAGAAGATTCTCAAGCATAAACAAACTAGGTGCAATCAAAGTTTCAACAACCGTTAGTCAATCAAATCAATCGAAAACTAATAACACTGCAATTATCTAGTTTCCCACCAATGGTACTCGTAGAGCTTCTTGATCCCATAAAAGTCTTTTAAACGAGCGGTCGTAAGAGATTTCACCTAATTAGTATACTTTCCTTTCCGAATAGACGGCTCCACCAGAAACAACAAGAAATGAAGTTTGCCTGACTCTTAGGATAGTTTGTTAGAAATGCAAACTTAGGTATTTATAGACCAAGGATGTTTGGACACCAAGGAATTTCCAAAACCGAAAATATTCTCAAGATTTGCAATGAATGGAAAAATTCGATTTTATTGATTCTAATAAATGCTTGTCCAATATTTCTGAAATCTCACAATAAAAAATCTTCAATTAGTAAATGCACATTACTAATTTTTATTCTCTAGAGATATGCATTAATTGCTGGTAATTAAAGCATATAAAACCAAAAATCTTAATTAAAAGACTCTTAATTTATTTCGGCATAGGATCACCTTGAGTACTAAGGAATATCTTTGAACAATAAATGATAGAGTTACCGTTCGTGTTAGAAGTATGTTGACATCTTTTCACTGCAAATCCTTATTTCATATATTTACTTGGATTTACATTTTTGGAATCGGTTATGCCACACTTCCAAACAAGTTTAGAATTGGTTCACCTGTTTTCCAAGACTACTATGTGATTGATCAAATACCAAATCACATACATGGGTTCAATTGGTTCTACCAATCACTAGGATCGGTTATACCTAATTATGGAAACACTTGTGGTCGGTCACACCAGTCACTAGGATCGGTTACACCAGTTACAAGGATCGGTTCCATCTACACATGGTATTACTTGTGATCGGTCACACCAATCACTAGGATCGGTCACACCAATTACAAGGATAGATCATACCATCACATGGTGATTACTTATGATCGGTTATACCAATTAACAAAAACCAGTCATACCAAATCATAAGTCAGGCATTGTGATTAGTTATACCAAGATACATAACATAAGTTAAGATAGGTTCTACCATCTCACACATATTTGTCATCCAAAGATTTGCAATGAATAGCCGGACCAATAAGCCTAATGATTTCCCTTTCGATTCATGAAACAAGTTCATGAATGTACTTCCTTTAAACAAATGTAAAACATTTTTTGCTAGGATGAAATCTTCAACATAACCCATTCACATAATCATAAAAATATATACAAGATTATGTCGATGTCATATCTACGAAGTTCAAAAGATAAGCGTTATACTTCGTAATCTAATTCCCTAATACTATGATCATACTATTATGATCATGTCACATCACTAGAGTATTATACAATATGTATAGTATATACAGCTTCGCAGTTATGTTTTCAATATAACACGACTTGAAAGATACGTTAGGAATGAAACAGTTCAAGTCAATATTACTAACCTCAAGTGGAAGGATGATGTCGTCGTTGTAGTTCGTTACTTCTTCACATTCTTCAGGTCTTCGGAGTAATACTTGTATGTCTCAACATTCCTAGACTTTCTAGTCTAACCTAAACGAAGTTGACTCTAGTATTTAATCAAGCGACTCTAGATGAGTTTTGATACTAAAATATGACAACCAAACTTGACATACCAACGCTTGGTGAGTTCAACCGAGCTATCCTCTAACGCAAAGCACATAATTTATTGTAAACCGTCTGGTTCTGGTCTAAACTGACATGAAAAACAAAAATCATACTTAAATACTATTTTGAGTGCAGTTTTTACTGTGGATACCTGCTCACTGAAACAGGGTTGTGTCCCGCACCTATCCCAAGGGAGACTATAATTAGCAATCACAACGTATAACTAACGTGTATAGCATCCAATAGATTAACAATTGCAATGCAACCTGTGTAATTAAAATTTCCACGATTTAGTTTTTCGTTATACAAAATTTGACACTAATTCTTCGGAGAATAATAATACGTTCCATAAGTATTTAATTCAAAGATAACACTTCCTTTAACTATAATCGTTATTCACAAGTATATTGTGTACACTTCATTGCCAAGGCATGTCAGGATCCCCTTTTATACTTTCGTCCACTTTATTATTATGTTCATCCAGCATGATCAACGGTGGCATATCACTACCACTCTCCATGTTCTCTTATATTTTTCTGTTTACTAGGTTTTTCTTAGATCATGCCTGGAGCCATTCTTTGTTAGGAAAATATTCTGCACTTTGTTGTTTTCCCGATTATATATACCACATGTATTTCTTTTTATTTGTTTTCATTAGGTTGTGGATCATCAAATTCACCGATTACAGTGTTATTTCTGAAATAGCCTTGAGAGTTACCTTTTTTATTTTTTTCCTTTTTTCTTGTACGTATAGTAGATATGCTTCGTATATAAGTCTTTTTTAATTGTGAGGATTGTGCCCTTTATTGTATTCCCTCTATCCAAGTTATATAGACGGAGAAACCAAATCTATTAAAATAAGAATTTTGTATGGGTTTTATAAGTATCTACCTTCTTTCTTGTTTTACCCTTACTTTTGATGAAAACTAGGAATATTAAATTAAATTTAGTGTAATATATTATCATAAAGAGGGGCACATTTGACAACCAGAAACTAATTCTCTGCCTATATAACTTGGACGGAGGGAGTATATAAATCTTTTCTTAATATATTTTTCTAGTAAAAAGAATTTCGTATTGAATTTAATCTCACAATATCTATAGGTGAGAGATGACCTAGAAAATTTCAGCCTGTTAATTTAGCTAGATTAAACTTGATTCATTGAGTTTATAGATACCCATGGATTTTTGGATAATCTCGTGCACAATAGGTGAAATGACTTTCCGTGAATATATCAAGATTATTTGTTGCTCAGTACTCTTTTTTTTCCATTGAGGGATGGAGGAGTGCAGTATAGTCTTGTCATACTGCAACACCAATCGCATGTGATTTATTTCGTGTTTTGAGCGAATGTGCTCTTTATGTGATATAGTCATATTGAAAAACCGAATGTATGTGATACAACATTTGATTTTCTAGCCAACACCAAAATCAAGACCAGGAGAATACATTAGAATCAGCATATTTGTTGGTCCCCGACGGTATATTTTAGAATGAAGTGGGAGATGTGTGGTTAAGTATGGCATAAACTTGTGGTAGAGTTAAAAATACATTAGAATCAACATATTCTGTTCGGTCCTTGGCAGTATATTTTTGAATGAAGAATTGAGTTTGTGAAAAAAAAATTATTAGAAATAATTGCTTCATGTATTTGTTTGCGGGAAAAACGAATCGTAGGTTTTCTGGTAAAAATTGGTGAAGGAGGAAAGTGCTCGATGAAGCAAATCGTCTGAACCTTTAAACAAATGTACTGCACGGTAGTACTTTGAGTTCGAGAGACTAATCTTTAGGACCCTGGCCTAAACCAAGACAATGGCCATTCTAGGTTCAATTCGGTCACAAGAGGAGGAAAAGGGTCGGTATATAGGGAGGGAAGCTGAGAATGTGTGGAGATTAGTGAAAATTGATCGATTAATGATGTGATGTGTTAAATTGCTTTAAAAATAAATTCTATGTGTAAACGAGAGGAATTCTCTGTAAGTGTTTGATAATTGACTGCCATAGGTTTGCTTACGTTGAGTCTTGTTAGTCTTAATTATCAAATCATAGGTTGAAAAACCTATTTATTGCAGCACATCAATCTCCTATAAGTGGTGATAGTTGAAGAGGAGTGGAAGAACGGGGAAGTGGGAAAACGTGAATAAACCACTTCCACTTTGCGTGGAAGACTTGGTTGATTGACCATGCACTATTCCATTTACTCCTTCAATTGCCAGCATGACTTACCACATTTCTTATCGTGGATGTACTGCACATCGCATGTGTTGAAGGCCGCCAGACCGAAACCCTAGTTATATTTCCCCATGTGACATAATTTGATGTCTCATGTGTAAGTCTTCTTTGCAGACGTATTTTATGTGTGGTCAATCTTTGAACTAGTTAGACTATGAGTCTTATCTGATGTTTGAACAATTAGTAGTTCAAGGTTATGATGGATGAAGCATGACGTGTTTTCTAGAACAACAACAGGCTTTGTGGATCATGGATGTTGAATTAGGTCACTG
Source organism: Papaver atlanticum (assembly GCA_023531105.1). Taxonomy (NCBI): domain Eukaryota; kingdom Viridiplantae; phylum Streptophyta; class Magnoliopsida; order Ranunculales; family Papaveraceae; genus Papaver; species Papaver atlanticum. The sequence goes on from JAJJMB010007312.1 coordinate 1,620,154, forward strand.
ACCGTGACATATTATTATGCTAGCTGAAGCAGTAATGATAGTTGAATGACTTGGATTGATAAGCATAGGTTAACGAGGTTACTGGATCGATCATAAACTAATATGTTGGTGCGTTGAGCACTTGACCGGAAGTCGTATAAAAATAATCATTGTTGAATGATCATAGAAGGTTCATCTCGATCCATGTATCATGAGTCAGTCGAATGATAAAGAGGGATTGTAATATTAAAATAATGGTCGACTGGCGAACTAAATGTTGGTCGATGGACCAATTGAGTATTGATTGATGAACTAATAAAATATTGATAGCTGAATAAATATTACCTGAAGTGGTAGGGAGTCTAGGGACGGTTCTGAATCTTGTTGGCCGAGCCAACACATTGCTAGCTGGATCAATTAGGATATTGATAGATTGAGCAATTGACAGTCAAAGCAAATATTGCTAGTCAGAGCAAATATTGCTTGATCAATGAATAATTGGCAATATGACCAAATAAAATATTAACTAAAAACACTGGTAGCTGGACCGAATATTATATAATTTTTTATTTACTAATATTTAATATTATTTATGAATTATATAATTAATTTAAATTTTTATTGCAGGATCAATATAAAAATATTGGTGTTTGAACCTGTTCAAAATTATGCTAGACAGAGCATTCGGTTCAAACCCCTAATTTAGATTAATGGATGATCAACTGAGAATCAACCAACATATGAGAGGGGGACCAGCTACATGAGGTGATGGACCGACCATGTAGTGCCTAGATGCTCGACTGAGCATTCAGAAAAGTCCTTTGCAGAGCAGTTGGTGAAAGGATGATTAATTATTGTTTAATCATTATTAAAATAGTGCTTGACTGAGCATTAGGTAGTAAAACCTTATTATGATGAGAGGAGGGACCGACCAAGCGGTGTGGAACCGGCCCTTGATGTTCGTGGGACCATCTGATGGTGAATGGATCATCTTTCCTGTTGCTGGAGAGAATTTGAACCAAATATTAATTGTGAATGATTAATTAGGTCATTAATCACTAAAGGAGATGTGATTGGCTTCTGCAAGCCAAGGGGCCGACATGACCGACCATGGTGGCATGCATGTGCCACCATATCGTCAGCAAACCAATTCTGAGAATTTTGGTATTTTCTGGTAGTCCATCGAGCATTATTTTATCCTTTTATGAAGAATTTGAGTTTGACCGCAACTTTTAATCTTGGATAAAAGACCAACTAATAAAAATATTAAAATAATATTTTTTTATGGTAAAAAGTCATAATGGTGGCAGGACCACTTGCTTTGGGAACCATATGATCCATGGAGCAATATTTGGAAAAATATCCCGGAGTTTTGATCAAAATAGCAAGTCCTTGAAAGTGGAAACCCGATATAATAATTATAGTAATATAATAATAATAAAATAAAGGAAAAAGAGTGGGACTGGGATCCGTCCAAAACTAATGGCATGGCCGGACGGCTAGCCGCGTGGGCCCACCCCTCACAGTTCCCTATTTTAACTCTCTTTCTTTTCCTTCTTTGATCAAACTTCCATATCCTTGTTCTTCCATGTTTTTGGATGTTCCTTTGAGAATTATTACTAAATACCCCCGTGCCTTTTACTCGGGGCTTACTCGGAGGTGCCCCTTATGCCCGAAAGATGAATATCCATTACTATTCCATGGAATTCAGCTGAGAAAAGCCATGAATCTGAGTAAGTGAATATTTGGGTTTAATTAGTGTAATTTTCCTAGGAATACAACCGATGAATACTTGTTGATGATGGATTTTTGACAAAGGTGTTGATGATAGATTTTCGACAAAGGCTAAAATCGTAAAATCATAGTTTTGCATATTTCTGACACGGCTTCAGACACGTATGTTAAATTCATATTTTAGGATTCGGACGTGAAAGCTCATGTCATAATATCTGACCGAGCGTACATCCTCTCAGAGAAGGCATGAATATGTGATTCTTAAAACCTCTCAACTGAGCTTTCGACACTTCGCATATTTCATCAACACTTCTATATAGAATCGAAAATGATTGGACGGGATCCTAGACATATTGCATGCTAGTATAGGGCGTTAACGTCTTCAGGATGTCGAAATGTTCCCTTACTATATAGAATGCACATGTATAGAATCTCAATGATTGGACGGCTCCTAGACATATTGCATGCTAGTATAGAGCGTTAACGTCTTCAGGATGTCGCAATGTTCTTCCCTGACTATACAGAACTAATATTCAGAACGAGTATGATGTTAGGACACCAACCTTACAATACTCACTTGTTTCTCTTTTCATGGCTTACTCTGTTTACTATTCAGTTTCCTTAATTAGTTTAGTTCTAGAAGTTCTATTCTTAGATAATTATTAGTTGCTTTAATTAGAACTGCCTTGTTTAAGAAGTCATAGTAGTTATAAATACTCGAAACTCCGTGTTCTTGAAGGCATTGAATACAACTTAATCAGTTTAATTACTCTCTTGTTAATAACTTTGTTCATACTTTTCTATGCTTTTGTTCATAGAATTCACGTTATTTTCCAATAACACAAATATCGCTGTGCTAATGGAAACTAATAGGAAGAATATGGCTACTTTAATGCAAACTAATAAGCAAGACATGGTTGTGCTTTCTGAAACCATGAATAGAAATATGGTATCACTTCTTTTGGCAAGTTTTCCTCTTAATTCTCATCCACCTGGTCACAATAGTGGTATTACTGGTAATGGTCACAATAGTGGTATTACTGGTAATGGTCACAATGGTGTTTCAGAAATTCGAGCACCATCTATGAATATGAAATTTCCTCCATGTGAAGGCAAAGATCCTGTCGGTTTGATCTTTCAAGCTGATCAATATTTTAGCTTGTATCATATAACTGAAGTACTTAAGATTTCCATTGCTACTGCAAACTTTAAGGGAGAAGCCAATGCAAGGTACCGATGGGTCAAGGATAGAATTGGAAATCCATCATGGCCAGAATTTTGTACTGCTATTCGTTCAAGATTTACTGATGAGAAGTTTGTTAATCCTCGGATGGCTTTAACCAAATTGACTAAAAAAGGTACGGTACGTGAATTAATTACTGAGTTCGAAAGTATCTTAAATTTTGTCACTGATCTTCCTGAATCATATCTTATCGATCTCTTTATTAATGCTTTGAAAAGTGACATTGCTTCTGTTGTTTATACTTTTGAGCCATCAACTTTGTCTGACACTTTTCGAAAAGCTCTCAAACAAGAAGAAGTAATGCTTGCAGATTCTTCTTCTAAGCCTAGTAGATTTGCTCAGTTTAGAAAATCTACAAGTTCAACTCCACCTCAGCTCAAGACAACTACTCTTCCTCCTGGTGCTACTAAATTAAGTTTGGAAGAGCTCAAAGACAGAAAATCCAAAGGACTCTGTTTTAACTGTGATAAGATGTTCACACCTGGTCATTTGTGTGAAAAATCTAGATTATTCTGTCCTGAAATTTATTCGTGTGGTACAACTGTAGAGATTACTAATTCTTAGATTAATGAACACAATTCTTAAGACATTGATCCTACCTCAGATGATGTTCTACTAGAAACTGCACCAGCTATTTCTTATCATGAACTTGTTGGTTCTACTATCCCTAAAGCAATGAGAATTACATGTCATGTTAAGGGTCAATCCATCACTTTTCTTATTGTTTCTGGCTCAACTAACATTTTTTTTTCATCCAATAGTAGCTAGAAGATGTGGTTATTCTTCTCAAATTCAACCTATTTCTATGAAGATTATGGTGGGAAATGGTGGTTTTCCTACAACTCAAGGCTCTTGCAATACTGTACCAACCACTGTTTTCTTTCTTGTAGAAGTGAGTGGGTGTGATGCAGTTCTTGGAGTTCAATGGTTACAATCCTTGGGTGATATTCTTTGGGATTTTAAGAAACTACATATGAAATTTCATACTTCTGACAAGGATTATTTATTAGTTGGAGATAATTCAGCTTCAGTAATACTTTTGGATAGTTTTTCTATAGAGAAGTTGCTTATTAAAGAACAACATGGAGTCATGCTTCAACTATCTCAAGTTTCTTCAGATTCTTCAACTACTCATGAGGTACCATCTGCATTTCAACTATATTATTACAATTTGCTGATATATTTGAACACGTTCTCATGATCATCGTATTACTTTATTGCCAAATACTCCTCCAGTCAATGTGAGGCCTTATAGATATCCACACTGTCAAAAAGAGGAGATTGAGAAGATTGTTTCTGAGCTTAAAGATGCAGGTTTTATTCGTCCTAGCAATAGTTCCTTTTCATCTCTAGTTTTGTTAGTACGTAAAAAAGATGGCAGTTGGCGTATGTGTGTTGACTACAGAGCACTAAACAAAGTTACTATAAAGGATAGATTTCCTATTTCAGTAGTGGATGAATTACTTGATGAGTTATGTGGTGAGATTTGTTGATGGTGGTTTTTAGTTCAGGGCTAAAATTGTAAAACCCTGCATTTATTATGTTGTCATTCTGCAAAGAGACAAAGCCATGTAAAAGTGATGAGTACACAACCTCTTCATTTGCGCATTAATTGAGCAATTCAATATGTTTACATGAAATTTATCAAGAACGATGAATGTAGCAATAATCCCAGCTATTCTGTAAATTTCGACACCCTACCTGTATTATTCATTAATATAGGACTCACTGAAAACTTTCTGTGCTGTGTTCCACGGCTGAACCCTTAATATTGATATGACATGACAATTAGTGTTCACTCGTAGCTGAGTAGCATAAATTTCCCAAAGTATCAAGGTTGAGGTTTGTATAAAAGTACTCAGTCAGAAAGCATGCTACTCTATGGCAATAAATAACTCTGTGTCAACACGCAGAGTCCAATCAATTTTGTGATAATTCACAAGATTCAATATCAACCTAATTAATTTGCAAAAGTTATGATTTTGCGCCCTACGCAGTATATCATATCCTGTTGGTCGAAACTAAACCTATGAAAACTAGGCAATTGATCCGCCATGGATTAGCAGGTGCAAAGTCTTACCCAAAATCAGAAAACAAGGAATAAAAGAGGAGCCGCGGAAAATAGGAGCAGCAACAAAGGGAGGTGTGGCCGTGCCATAGGCCAGCCAGCGCCACCTGCAGATAGCCATGCCCCCATGCTGCTTGCCGGCCCTCTTTTCCCATCAACCAATCAGGTCGCTCTAAATCCGCCACATGCACATGAGATGTGGCCGGTCCCATACTTGCCGGCCCTCTTTCCTATCGGCCAATCAGGTCGCTTTAAATGCGCCACGTGCACTAGGGATGCAGCCACGCCCTATGTTTGGCCGACCCCTTTTCTATTGACCAATCAGGTTATTCTAAACCCGCCACGCGCATAAAAAGGCCAAACCATGCCAAACGGCCACCATGCCAACGTGCTAATCGGCATGCCAACATGCCACTCCACCGTAGTAACATGCCAATGTGCCATAAATGGCGCAGCTACGTGCTAACCCACTTTCTGTTCGTGGCCAACGCCATAAAGGACTTCAATCAGGGTATTCTAATCAGAAGCATGACTTTTGCTTTAGCGGCACTAGTCGAAACCCTAATTTCCAGTCATGGCCCAAATTACGTCACTTTGGCCCCACAACATGTCACGAGCCATGCGGGACCCAGGAAACCCTAAAAATGGCGCCATGCTATGGCCACCCATGGCTATCCTCCGCCTGTGGTCGTTCCCACATTATTGCCTATCCATAATTCTTTTGACGCGGCTATGGCACCATCTGCACAAAGAATGTCACCGTGCCACGACCACATGCCACACACGCTAATTAGGGTTTTGGCATGCCAAACCCTAATTTAAGTAAGGTTGCTACGCCAACCATGCCAAATAATGCTACCTAGGGCATTAAGTTTGATATGGAAACTAGAACCAATATTGCCAAGCCATATTTGGATTCAACACCAATATGCCAAGATATAACGACCGCGGCTACGCCAGGCGCTATTCGCGCCACTATGCCACTGGCATGTGCCAATCGTGCCACCGTTCCACTGGGGCCACTATGCATTGATGTGTTTTCAACTTTGTTGTAGTAGTGGTAAATAGGATTTGAACTCTAAGACTTGTGAAGATTCGAGTTTTTAAATTTAATAAAAATATATACAAAAATATTAAACAATGGGCGAGAGGTACTGGGACTAAGGATTTAGCCAATCTTCATAACATAAGGTTCACTTATTTATTCTCAACAATTTTAGCTCAAGAAATATAAACATGGACTCTATTTTTGCCAAGGTAGATTCTCAAAACATTGATTGTAAATCCTAAGCATGATGTATCAAAACACCTAAGCTAAGCATACATCATCAAATTAAATGACAACCAATTAAATCAAATCATATTTCAATTAATATTAGTGCAAAAGTCATAAAAAAGAATAAAATAAATTTACCCATGTATGAAGTTCGGCCTCCTCCGTCGTCCCATTTTTGGGGTTTAACTCCTCATATTATAGACACTCTCAAAATATTTTTTATTTGCTCAAAAAGTGTTTACAATGGTGAAAATGGAGAAAATAGTGAAAAATAGGATTTTGTGACGCATGAAAAGCGTCACAAAATGAACGATATAATAAAAGTGATGTAGTCACTATTCCGAAGTCGCTGGAAGAGTGCTACCCACTGCCGTAAATTTTCGACAGTTTTCAGCGACTGTCTTCAGCAGGTGTTGTTCTTCGTGTTCTTGATGTTCATCATCATCATCAGCAGTAGAACCCGAGTTTCTGCAACTCGTGATTTCTCGCTCCTGAGCTCTCCTCATCTCCCCAAACTCTCCACACCCCTTCTATATGACCAGGGTAATCTATTTATACCCGAAAGATGCATCGAATCTCCTCCATAACTTCAAAAAATATTCTCTTTATTATTTTTATTCTCACGACAATAATTTCCTGTTTTAGCTTCTCCACGCGTTTGCAGCTGGATTAATATCCAAATATAACTTATTTACGCTCCAAACTGTTGCTCTAGTCATCATACACATTCAGAACACGTTCAAATTCTCCAAAACTCATGCAATCCCGTGAAATATTTCTCTCATGCACGTGCTGCCCTGTTTTGCTCCATGACACGATTCAGCCAATTTTGATCCAAATGAACACCCATACCAGCTTTCCATAGTCATATCACGTCTACCCACTAAGTTTCAGGGATTGAATCTCACTAAATCACGTCCAAACATCCGATCGAAATTCTGCCAGAGAAGAAATGGTTATCCCGCCAAAATTTATTTTTTGAATTTGAGAAGAAGATGTCCTCCCCCTAATCCTGCACGGGTGTCCCTTTAGCACTTGTCTTATGGGGTGCAAATAGTAATTTTTCCGGGGGTTCCTCCGACACATTTTTAGGGTGCTTCCGGTGCATTTCTGGGGTGCCTTTAGTACTCTATCCTGGGGGTGTAAAACACCACTTTTCGAGCCAATTTCGCCGCAAGAGCTTATTTCTCTAAAAATACCTACAAAGACATAAAATAACAAAATAAATAAAAAATCGAACACTAACAATATATACAATTGAGATATATTAGACACAATAATGCGTCTATCAGCCATCACCAGGCGCCAACGGAATGCGGCCATAATCAACGGCCACCTTCTTCCATGAATTATAATCTCAGCCGTCCAAATTCGCCACAGAATTGACCGACCTATGGTAAGTCTTAAGTGACCAACCAAGACTAACCTAATAGCGTCACACGCCATTCTCCTGCGGCAAGTCTCCTGAGTTACTTGCCAGACATGGCTATCCGCCACCTAGCTGGCGTACAGTTAATCAGAATAACTAGGTCTTGCATACGAGACCCACTCAGCAATCTGCTAAATATTTTCCACGAAAATACTCGAGACATCAAACATGTCACAAACTGGGGGATACTCATCAGGGTATTAGTCTGTAGGTTTACAACGTGCGACGTGCAACACGCCCATTATAAGAAAGTGTCAGGAAAGCGGGCTGTTAGTGGCGGCAAGAAGTAGTGGGTGTAAACTAACCCGTTTCCTTCATAGTGGGGACATGGTTTCTAGCATTTACACATTACCCCACTTCTCCATCACTCAGCTACTCCCACTTCCTATGAGATCAGGGTGCGTTCAATTATGACTTGTATAAATAGGTTTCTACCTATTTCGACCAGACAACAAGAGTTTGGGTTAACAACATCACAGTATCCAGAAAAACACAAAAGAACTGATAGCTTACATTCCGCAAGCCAGTTTCAAATTATGATACAAGTCATAAATAGCCACACCTTCAGAATTAACCATTCTGGTCTCAACACCTTCTTTGCTTCCCTCCCCAAGACCAACCCTTCTCCTTCACTTTGTGACCGAAGCAAGACTGGAACAGCCATTTCTTGGTTTAGGCCAGGATTGTACAGATTGATCTCTCGAATCTAAAGTACTCCCGTGCAGTGCATTTGTTTAGGTCTAAATTCGTTTCTCATTAACACACCCAAATTTACCAAAACCAGCAGAAACAGTTTTTACCCCAACAGGATGGAGATAGTCGACAACAGGATGGAGATACAATCAAAGTAGGATACACCTGGGGACTGAAGCCTCCTCCAGTATGGAGATAGTCGACAACAAATCTCAACACCAGTGGAGTCCTAGAAAGGAACCTGCAGAGATCACGAAAGCGAGGGTCTATCTCCATTCCACCACTACTACCATTTTATGGCCAGGAGTATCCGCTATCACTTCATCAGCAAAATATATAGATCCAGACCATGGCGCAAATCTGGGAATTCGTACATCTACAATAATAAAGGAGGCTTAACACATCTTCAAATCATTCATAGGGGTTCGCCTATTATGCCGACCCAAGCAAGAGCAAGCCCGGGACATCTTCAGATCTACTGGAGCCGACACGTCAAGAGAGCAGCCTCAAAAAGATAACGGTGCCCGCACTATCATGTCAAGAAAGAATCCGCAGCCGAGATAACTTCACGTAGGGGAAGATTCAAAAAGTTGTTGCACCAAAAGGATCCACGTTTCCCATATTTCATTTGCCCAGAGAAGAGGGTAATGCTGAAGAGTTCTCCAAATTGCCTACCGGAAGAACCTAGACCGGATGTTCAAGCAAAATGACAGGCATCTCGATGACTACGTCAAGAGATCAAAAATTGAAGCCCTCGATTTCCAAGTATACTGCTGGTACTAACACATCAACATATAACTCACAAAGAGAGACACCTCATCAGCAGCGTCACCCACGGACATGGCATGTGGTTTAGAAAGGTTACGGGTCGTTAAGAACTCTGTCAGAAATGTTTTTACACTGCCCTCCGGAAAAATTGAAACTGGTGCTAATTGGTGAAGAATCTTGGAGTGATACATATACCAAACGATTCTTATGGAAGGGCACATCAATCCTATGAATGAGCTATAAATAGAAGCCGAAACTCTCGACTACGTGACAGCTGAAAAACCCACATAATTCTTCCTGGAAAGTTCTGAATTCTCGGTGTCAAGTACTTTTCACCTACCAAACGGACTACGAATGAATAAATTCTTTTGCAAAAGTTAGATTTTCCTCTTAGAAAAAGAATGAGAGGTCAATCACCTCATTCCGATATCGTACGAAGATTTTGCGGCCGTTTTGGCAAGAAGACACAAATATGAAATTTTCATCAAGGAAATACACCAAGGTCGCATGCAAGCAATAATAGGCAAGCTGCCGCACGCAGAGAATCACAGAAGAGCTACTTCGCCGAAAAAATAAAAGAGAAGGATAAGAATAAATAACCTCACGAACATGAGTTATATTAAAAGGAGGAATCCTTCTTTTGGGCCATAATGTCCGAGCCACTCCTTCCTGCCAAGGATCGTGCCGTAGCCGCCACTCCTTCCTGCCAAGGTTCATGCCCATAGCCGCCACTCTTCCTGCCAAAGTTCGTGCCCGTAGCCGCCACTCCTTCCTGCCAAGGTTCGTGCACGTAGCCTCCACTCATTCCTGCCAAGGATCGTGCCGTAGCCGCCACACTCCTCCCTGTCAAGGATCGTGATCGCAGCTAGCTCATGGTCGTGGACAGTTTTACTCGCTTACACATCCAGCCAATCCCTTTGCTTCCATGGATGCCCATGCAATTCCAACCAACCTACTTTGTTCCCACGACAATGTAGTCTCTTCTGATCACAGCTGCTGCCAAGAACCTATGCTGGTCGTTTGTTGATACCAGCCAGAGATTAACCATAGCAACAACCACTATAAAGGTAATCCGTACTTCTCCATATTTTAGTTTCACATGGAAGAAGTAATAGAGTCACCAGTACAGATGCAAGATGGTCTTATCTTTATCATGGTCAACCCACCGGCCATACAAGATAGAAACATGTAAACCACACTTGGGGACTGAGGCTCTACACGGAATCCCTTTACTGTCAAAGCCCAGAAGACACGGTCAACCAAAAAGTCATAACCACGACAAGGTCATCTACTCTTCAAAGGTGTAACGTAAGGATATCATCAACTCTCTGTCTGGAAGGCACCTGCAACACTTTACGAGGCCGTGACGGATCCCAAGCCTACTCAGAGAAAACAACTTCAGTAACTAAAGAGAAGTGCGACCGGGGGCTGCTCATCGCTGTCCATCCCCGACAACAATCAAAGATTCATTAGATAACTTCATAGACACGGCTGAAACATTTTTCTTGAAGAAACAGGGGGAGCCACGATTAAAAACATAACTCTCTCACTTCTACCTCTTCGTTATCCAGTATATTTCGTCCATGTGATGTTCCAAGCATCCCGCATCGCATCCAGGAGACTACAATAAGCTTGTATCAAATCCCATAGGCGTGGATTCAAGGTGATACAATCACCACCTTACCAGCGAATGCAGTAGAAGCACATCTTCCACGAGAAAATAGGCTTAGGATAATTACACATGGGGATTACCGGCATGGGATGCCTTCACTTCCCTCAACCAGGTTATTTCTGATGTCAACATCGGCACCGTCGAAGCTTTACGAGCCAAAGGAATTTCTCAGCATAAAGCCGTACACGTGCATCAAAGACTCCCAAAAGCACGCCACATAGATATTCACATATCCGGCCACATCATCGGATCTATGACCAGACAGAAGTGTAACTGGGGACTACTCATCGCATCTCATTCGATACAATAGTCCGAGATGCAGAAGATGGTTCGAAGGATGTCGCTTGGAATTTAAGTTCTTGAAGACTTGATAGCAGCACGTCGGCAACAGAATGCCTCTCATCTCGTCTACTTCACCCAACGGCTCCAGAAGATTTCGAACATACAAGCATCCACAGCATATCATCATCGCAATCAGAAAGGAAAGAATAAGCCTTCCAGAGACTGGCTCAGCAGTCCAGACACCAAATAACTTAAAGTCAAGGACGGATCAACAACGCAGCTACACTCTCCAAGATTAGCCCTGACGTGATCATTGCCGAGCATATATTTCATCCATCCATCACAGGAGTGCAATGGAGTTTGGTAAATTTTGAAATCCACTGGAGAGGTTAGATGCTCATTCTTCTGGAGTCAGAACCTTATTACACATTCTGGAGAAGATCGATGGTACTGTTGGGTGGATACATGCGCAAAATAGAAAAGAGCACCTACCTTGAGTTCTCTTGGCTCGCCTTGCTGCTGATTATAACTATTGTAGATTGCTTTGTTGCCATTGACGCCGCTAACAAAGAAAGTCATTCAAACCGAGCTAAATGTCCAAGTTTGATCAACTACTCATGGATATTACACTCACAACTAAAATACGAAGACAAGATGAACTTACCTTGCCGCTGATGATTGGCACGCCTATGATCGAGCTGTTGCAAACGAACACAAGAAGCAGACGAGCGAATAATAAAAGGGGAGGAACTTAGCACGCCCTTTTATATGCATAACACTTTTGGAATTCGAGTAGAGGAGGTTTTTCCTTTTGGACATGCACGGAAGAAGGCAGCCGGGCCCGCGACGCCAACGCTCCATGGAACCAACCTCCATGACCAAGCTAGCAACGCTCCAGCACGAGGAACACCAGACGCTAAACCTGCAATACTTCGTGGCCAGGCCAACTGCTCAACCTGCAACGCTTCGTGGCCAGGCCAGCCGCTAAACCTGCAACGCTTCGTGGCCAAGCTAGCAGCGCGCCAGTACAAAGATCACCAGCCGCTCGTATTTGCCGCCAAAGGTCGATCAAAATTTCCTGGTAGTCCCCACATGCCTCGCCTTTTCAGTTTGTTCTCGTCTGTCACCATCTAATGCTTACCCCACAACAGTGCCACTGTTATGCGCTAAGCAGGGGACTTAATGTTGATGGTGATTTTTAGTTCAGGGTTAAAATTATAAAACCCTGCATTTATTATGCTGTCATTCTGCAAAGAGACAGAGCCATGTAAAAGTGATGAGTACACAACCTATTCATTTGCGCATTAATTGAGCAATTCAATATGTTTACATGAAATTTATCCAGAATGGTGCATGCAGCAACAATCCCAGATATTTGTAAATTTCGACACCCTACCTGTATTATTCATTAATATAGGACTCACTGAAAACTTTCTGTGTTGTGTTCCACGGCTGAACCCTTAATATTGATATGACATGACAATTAGTGTTCACTCGCAGTTAAGTAGCATAAATTTCCCCAAGTATCAAGGTTCAGGTTTGCATAAAAGTACTCAGTCAGAAAGCATGCTGCTCTCTGACAATAAATAACTCTGTGTCAACACGCAGAGTCCAATCAATTTTGTGATAATTCACAAGATTAAATATCAACCTAATTAATTTGCAAAAATTATGTTTTTTGCGCCCTGCGCAGTATATCAGACCCTGCTGGTCGAAACTAAACCTAGGAAAACTAGGCAATTGATCTTCTATGGATTAGTAGGTGTAAAGTCCTACCAAAAATCAGAATACAAGGAATAAAAGAGGAGCCGCGGAAAATTGGAGCAGCAACAAAGGGAGGTGTGGCCGTGCCATAGGCCAGCCAGCGCAACCTGCAGATGGCCACGCCCCCATGCTGCTTGCCGGCCCTCTTCTTTCCCATCGACCAATCAGGTCGCTCTAAATTCGCCACATACACATGAGATGTGGCCGGGCCCATACTTGTCGGCCCTCTTTCCTATCGGCCAATCAGGTCGCTTTAAATGCGCCACGCGCACTAGGGATGTGGCCAAGCCCTATGTTTGGCCGACCCCTTTTCTATTGACCAATCAGGTCGTTCTAAACCCGCCACGCGCATGAAAAGGCCAAACCATGCCAAACGGCCACCATGCCAACGTGCTAATCGGCATGCCAACATGCCACTCCGCCGCAGTAACATGCCAATGTGCCACAAATGGCGCAGCTACGTGCTAACCCACTTTCTGTTTGTGGCAAATTCCATAACGGACTTCAATCAGGGTATTCTAATCAGAAGCATGACTTTTCCTTTAGCGGCACTAGTCAAAACCCTAATTTCCAGTCGTGGCCCAAATTACGTCACTTTGGTCCCACAACATGTCACGAGCCATGCGGGACCCAAAAAACCCTAAAAATGGTGCCATGCTATGGCCACCCATGGATATCCTTGCGCCTATGGTCGTTCCCACATTATGGCCTTGCCATAATTCCTTTGACGCGACCATGGCACCATCTGCACAAAGAATGTCACCGTGCCACGGCAACATGCCACACGCGCTAATTAGGGTTTTGGCATGCCAAACCCTAATTTAAGTAAGGTTTCTACGTCAACCATTCCAAGTAATGCTACCTAGGGCATTAAGTTTGATATGGCAACTAGAGACAATATTGCCAAGCCATATTTGGATTCAACACCAATATGCCAAGATATAACGACCACAGCTACGCCAGGCGCTATTCGCGCCACTATGCCACTGGCATGTGCCAATCGTGCCACCATGCCACTGGCGCCACTATGCCATCACCAGGCACCAACGGAATGTGGCCATAATCAACGGCCACCTTATCTCATGAATTACAAACTCAGCCGTCCAAATTCGCCACGGAATTGACCGGCCTATGGTAAGGCTTAAGTGACCAGCCAAGACTAACCTAATAGCGTCACACGCCATTCTCCTGCGGCAAGTCTCCTGACTTACTTGCCACGCATGGATATCCGCCACCTAGCTGGCGTACAATTAATCAGAATAACTAGGTCTTGCATACGAGACCCACTCAGCAATCTGCTAAATATTTTCCACGAAAATACTCGAGACATCAAACATGTCACAAAATGGGGGATACTCATCAGGGTATTGGTCTGGCGGTTTACAGCGTGCGGCGTGCAACACGCCCAATATAAGAAAGTGTCAGGAAAGCGGGCAGTTAGTGGCGGCAAGAAGTAGTGGGTGTAAACTAACCCGTTTCCTTCATAGTGGGGACGTGGTTTCTAGCATTTACACATTACCCCACTTCTCCATCACTCAACTACTCCCACTTCCTATGAGATCAGGGTGCGTTCAATTATGACTTGTATAAATAGGTTTCTACCTATTTCGACCAGAAAACAAGAGTTTGGGTTAACAACAACACAGTATCTAGAAAAACACAAAAGAACTGATAGCTTACATTCCGCAAGCCAGTTTCAAATTATGATACAAGTCATAAATAACCACACCTTCAGAATTAACCATTCTGGTCTCAACACCTTCTTTGCTTCCCTCCCTAAGACCAACCCTTCTCCTTCACTTTGTGACCGAAGCAAGACTGGAACGGCCATTTCTTGGTTTAGGCCAGGATTGTACAGATTGATCTCTCGAATCTAAAGTACTCCCGTGCAGTGCATTTGTTTAGGTCTAAATTCGTTTCTCATTAACACACCCAAATTTACCAAAACCAGCAGAAACAGTTTTTACCCCAAAACAAGATTGTTTTCTCAAAATTGGACATGCGCTCAGCTTATAATCAACTTCAATAACATTGTCCTGATATACATAAATCAGATTTTAGAACACATGATGGCCATTATGAATTTTTGGTCTTGCCATTTGGTTTGTCAAATGCTCCTTAAACATTTCAAACTTTGATGAATGATATATTCTGTCCTTATCTTCGAAAATTTGTTTTGGTATTTTTCGATGACATATTGGTTTAAAGCTAATCTTTATCTGAACATGCTAAACATTTGGAGCTGGTCTTTAAGGTGTTACGATCACATCAGTTGTTTCTTAAAGAATCAAAATGTGAATTTGCAAAGACATCTATTGGTTATCTTGGTCATGTGGTTTCAGCTAAGGGAGTTGCAGTCGACAATGACAAAATTTCTATTATTAGAAATTGGCCAATTCCAACTACGATTAAAGATTTGCGTGGATTCTTGGGTTTGGCAGGCTATTATTGTAAGTTTTTCAAAAACTATGGCAAGATAAGTGCTCAATTAACACAGTTGTTAAAACATAATTCCTTCATATGGACTGATACAACTACAAAGGCATTTGACATGTTAAAATTGGCTCTAACAACTACTCCTGTGTTAGCTTTGCTAGATTTTACCAAACCATTTTACTTAGAGTGTGATGCTTTTGGTAATGGTTTAGGAGTTGTCTTAATGCAAGAACAAAGGACCATTTTCTTTTTCAGTAAACCACTATCTGGTAAAAATCTTAACTTATCAATTTATGATAAAGAAGCTATAGTCTCTGCAGTTCAGAAGTGGCGTCCTTATCTACTTGGTCGACATTTCAAAGTCTATACAGATCATAGGAGTCTTAAGTACTTTCTTGAACAGAGATTATCTTCAATAGAACAACAAAAGTGGTTTTCCAAGTTACTTAGTTATGATTATGAGATACTTTACAAATGTGGTACAACAAACCAAGCTGCTGATGCTTTATCACGTATAGCTGATTCTCAATTATTGGCTATTTCTACTCATATATTCTCTGGAATTGATGAAATTGTCAAAGAGTGTCATGATGATGCTGACTTAAGCACTCTTATTGATAATTTAAAGACTAATGCAGCTTATAAAGCTCATTATTCCTACATTGCTGGAATTCTTCGTTACAAGAATCGCATTGTAGTGGTACCTACTTCTAGTTGGTGTTCTAAATTATTATGTGAATATCATTCTTCTCCAATGGGTGGTCATTCAGGATTTCTAAAAACATACAAAAGACTACAGCTAAATTTTTACTGAAAAGGTATGAAATCTTTAGTAAAAGAATATATTAGACAATGTGATACTTGTCAGTGCAACAAATCTGAAGCTATTGCACCTCCAGGGCTGTTACAACCATTATCCATTCCTACTGATGTCTGGATGGATATTTCCATGGATTTTGTTGATGGATTTCCAGTTTCGAATAGAAAAAGTTCTATCTTGGTGGTGGTTGATCGATTAACTTAATATGCACACTTTATAGCTTTGTCTCACCCCTACACTGCTGCTAAGATTGTGGAAATTTTTGTGCGTGAGATTGTACGCTTACATGGAATGCCAAAGACAATAGTCAGTGATCGAGATCCTATTTTTATGAGTAACTTTTGGGAAGCTTTCTTATCTCTACAAGATACTCAACTTTGCCGCAATTCAACATATCATCCTGAAACAGATGGACAAACTGAAGTAACAAATAAGACTCTGGAATGTTATTTGCGCTGTTTTGCAGGAGTTAAGCCCAAAGATTGGACAAATTGGTTACCATGGGAAAAGTGGTGGTATAATACAACTTACTATTCTTCAATCAAAATGACTCCTTATCAAGCACTTTATAGTAGGATTCCACCAACAATTTCTACTTATATTCCTGGAACTACAATGGTGCATACAGTGGATGAAAGTTTACAAGCTCGAGATCACATATTACATATTCTCAAAGCCAATTTAATGGATGCTCAAACTAGAATGAAGACATATGCTGATGCTCACAGAACTGAACGTACTTTTTAAGTTGGTGATTTTGTTTTTCTGAGATTGCAGCCATATCGTCAAACCACAGTACTTAATCAATCTTATTCAAAACTCTCTCCAAGATTTTATGGTCCATTTCGTGTTCTTGAGAAGATTGGGTCAGTTTCTTATCGTTTGGAATTACCAGCTACTAGCAAGATTCATCCAGTATTTCATGTTTCATAATTGAAACTGAAATTGGGATCCTCAGTTGAAGTGAGTACTTCTATACCAACAACTATAGATTATACAGAATGGGAGCCTGAGGAAGTTTTAAAACGGAAGATGTATAAGAAGAGCAATGCTGCTAGCACTAAATGGCTTGTTAAGTGGAAAGATCATTCCATTGAGGAAGCAACTTGGGAAGATGCGGATGATCTTCTTCTTCGATTTCCAGACTTTTAGGCTTGAGGACAAGCCATTTTTCAGGCGTGGTGGGATGTTAGGACACCAACCTTACAACTTACTTGTTTCTCTTTTCATGGCTTACTCTGTTTACTATTCAGTTTCCTTAATTAGTTTATTTCTAGAAGTTCTATTCTTAGATAATTATTAGTTGCTTTAATTAGAACTGCCTTGTTTAATAAGTCATAATAGTTATAAATACTCGAAACTCTGTGTTCTTGAAGGCATTGAATATAACTTAATCAGTTTAATTACTCTCTTGTTAATAACTTTGTTCATACTTTTCTCTGCTTTTGTTCATAGAATTCACATTATTCTGTCACTTAGGTTTAGAACCCTAATATATGATGTCTCTACCATCTCATACCTCGATTCTCGAATAAACGCTCCTAGACATATTACATGCTAGTATAGAGCAATTCATAGATAAATTATAGTGCACATTCATCAATTGATTTCCTAGAAAATAATATATTTTTATCTCATTACTCCGTTTTATGGCTTATTCTCAACTGAATTCCATGAATTAGTAATAGATATTCAATATATCTCATTACTCCATTTCATGGCTTATTCTCAGCTGAATTCCATGGATTAGGAATAGATAATCACTTTTCGGGCATTTGAGCCAGCACCGAGTAAGCCCCGAGAAAATGGTGCGAGTGTACTTAACAATAATGCACGAACGAGAACCAAATATGCATAAGTGAACACCCAAATGCATAAACGAGCATTCAAAAATATGGAAGAACGAGGAAACCTATGCAAAATAGGGAAGGAAAATAATATATAAAATAAAATAAACGAGAAGCGCAGGGGACTGGGACCACCGTACGGCCGGTCCCTCCTCTCATTTTATTTTGTTTTTACGATTTTATTATTTTCCTTGTCTCATGAAAACTCCTTGTTTGAGCAAACTTCGTCGTTTGATCAAAACTCTTAGTTTCTCCATATTTCCTCACATGATGAAAATAATAATATAAAATAGGGAAGAGCACGGGACCGGACACATGGGCCGGCCGGCCATGCCTTGGCCGTGGCTGGTCCCACACCTCCCTAATTTCTTATTTTATTATTATTACCTTTTCTCTCATCTCATGAAACTCCCTCGTTTGAGCAAAAACCTAGGTTCTCCATATTTCTCAAATATTGCTCAAACTGCCAAAAGCCGAAAAGACAAATGGTCACACGACCTGGCTCCTCACAGAAAATATTAAAATATCATTATTTTAATATTCTCAAAATATTGTTCGCGCGAGCAAAGTTCTACTTGCTCATTCAAGCAAAATTGAGAGTTTCTGTCAAGATCAAACTCTTCTGAAAATTCAAAATATTGCTCGAACGCACACCAGAAAATATCAAAATTCTCAGAATTGAGTCACGGATAATATGGTGACACGGGCATGCCACCTTGACCGACCAAGGTCGGCCCTTTGGCTTGCAGAAATCTGTTCCATACTCTATTATGATTTCGACCTAATTAATCTTCCGTAATTCATATTAGGTTAAAACTCTTTCCAAACAACTTGGAATTTGATCAATCGACCATCAATTGGTCCCACGACCACCAGGGCCAGTTTCATACCTCTTGGTCAGTCCCTCCTCTCTCCATAATTAGGTTTTACCACCTAATGCTCAGACGAGCATTATTTTAATAATGATTAAACGAGCATTTAATCATCCTTTCACCAACTAGTCTACAAAGGACTTTGGTGCATGCTCATTTGAGCATCTGGACGGTACATGATCTGCCTATCATCCCATGTAGATGGTTCCTCTCTCACTCATTGGCTGATTTTCAGTAAATCATCAATTGATCAACAATCGATCAAAATTAGGGTTTCAAACCAAATGCTCTGCAAATCATAATTCTGAGCAAGTTTAAATTCTAATAATTTTATGTCTATCCAGAAGTCGACATCCTAATTAATTATATAATATTCGGTCCAGCTACCAGTATTTTAATTAATATTTTATTTGGTCCCGCTACCAATAATTCATGAATCGAGAAATATTGCTCAAACGAGCAATATTTGCTTAAACTAGCAATATTTATTTTGCTCATCTATCAACACTAAATTTCTTAACTTAGCAAAATACATGATCAACTGGGTTCAGAACTCATTGATTCAATTATCAATTGCTCGACCAAGAAATATTCCTCATGTTGATTCAACTATCAACATTCGAGACTTCTATTGATCCAGTAATCAATATTCTTATTTATATTTAATGTATAGCCCTGCTACCAACATTTTTGCTCGACTGAGCAACATGGTTAGAACGAACGACCATCCAGCATTTCTGATTCTTCATTCGATCATTCATGATATATTAGATCAGAAATGAGCATTCTGTATAATTCAACAATATCTTTGATTTCTTATCGAATACTCGACATATCAAAATAAGTCCTTGATCGAGCAATCTCATCGGACAATCCAAGTTATCAGAATATTATTATTACCTTGACTGGTAAAATGATATATCACAATTCATCAAGACTCAACATCTTTTCATTAATCTGTCTCAGCAGACACCTTATGCCCAATCCATGAGTCTCAGAGCATACCATATTTGTTCAATATGCTCGACTCATCAAGGATAAGACTCATCGTCTAGTCAAGTCAACAACTGACTAATTAAATACACGTCTGTCTTGCAGACTCCACATAATCATAACAATATATACAAGATTATGTCAAGTCAACAGTGGGAGGTTAATCTCTCGGTTGCAAAATCAGTTTCTCAATTTTCATTCCAGTTTTCTCAATTTCGAAAGGGTAGGTCTTAGACCTAAGCCAATCGTTAACCAAAAACTCATTTCAATCGCTAATTCCAATTTTCTATCTTATTATGTACCCGGGTCATCCAAACTCTTCCAAAACCACGAATACTCGAGATCAGATCACCACTGAAGATATGGCGGAGATGCTAGAAGACGTTATCTCAAATCAAACCAATATTTTCAAGTTGCAAAATGAGACGCTTCGTGTACTAAAGAACATGGCAAGCCGATTGTGGCAAAGATCAGTGAACGTTAGCTCGGAGAACGCCACCATCTTTAGAAGTAACACAAAATGTGTTGAGTCCTTGTCTGAGGTCTTTGCCTCCGCCAACAACAATGCAGACAGAGTACGTACGTAGCCGCATAGGACAGGAGCAAAAGGAAAACGACCAATTAAACCCATTCAATGACAAAGAGCTAAAGCAATTTCACAAGGCCAAAGGAAGAGGCTCTCCAGGTGCATCACAATGTTTTCAAGGTAAAGGTAAGGAGCCGGCTTACGAAGCTTTATTGGAAAACTTATACCTCCAAACTCTTGCGGAAGTTCAGTAAGTCGTCTGAAAGCCTATATCCACGACTGCTCTGACTTTACTAAATAAAGAAGCGCTAGAGGAAGGGGAAATTCACCAAGACATCCATGAAAACAGGAACCGCACGATGAACAGTAGTCAGTCCAACCGCTTCACGCTGCCGTCACTAGTGAAGAACCCTCAAGAGGACTTTCGTTTCAACAAAGTTTCCAAACTAAACGACCTGCGCCTGAGTCAACATTCGCAGTCCCGACTCCACCCTCGAAACGAGCTTCGTTTCAAAGTATACAATAGTTTCCATGAAAACATTTTTCAATACAAGAGAAGCCATACCCGAAATACCCGCGTTTTCCTCTCTCTATCAGGAAAATTCTGGAATTAATAGGAGTTTGGGTACGAAATGGAGTGGTTCATTTGCCGCCCGTATGACGCCCACCAACTGATCAAGAGATGTTAGACTCAAGATATTGCCACTATCACAGATTCATCCATCATCCTACCAGTGAATGCAATGGCCTAAAGCGCATTGTCCAAGAAAAAATCAATTCGGGAGAATTATGCCTGGGAACTGAAGATCCTCCACTTTACTGTGAATCGACATGAAGATGTTATTACATGGACGCCTCATATGATTCCAGACTTTGCAAGGACAATAATGCGACTTTTATTGTTATGGTTCCGTCATACAATGGATTTCAATTTGAAACAATTTCAGTTATCTGAGAAGATTCGGTTTTGCTGGGAAGCTTCGCAGACGAGTAAGTTTCATCAAACAATGTTTGCACGTCCAATTGTTTTGAAATTTGCTGGAGAGTTGACATAGATGCCAGTCTTATTCTGATAATAGGAGCCAATAACCCAATTATTTTGAAAAACATCGTATAATCATAGTATTTCCCTTTTCATGCAATGTTTACAGTTTCTCCTAAAGTGGTTGCATTATTCATTCATGATTCCAACTTATTAGTTATCTAAATATCATTCAGAAAATTACCCACGAAATCATTTCAAAGCAATTACCTACTAGTTCAAAACCAGAAAATCCAACCACAAAAGAGGCGTCTCTTGCCTTCTCAAAAAAAAATCTAAGAGGAGAAAGGTTCAAAAAAACAAAAGAATTCAAGGGAAATCATTCAGCAGTAATACATTCTTCTTAGAGAAAGCGTCCTTCATGCATTGGAGAGCAGCCTGTTTCAACTTCAATTCCTGGGATAACTTCTCGAACTCCGCTTCTCGTTGATTAATGAAATTCAAGGAGGGGATCTTGCTCATTTCTGTTTGCAGCCTTTTGATTTCGGAAAACCCTTCACAGAACCAGGAGACATTAAACTCAAAGTTCACACACATGTCCCGATGGAACTCCCAACTTGAGATTACATCTCCATAAACGGTGTGTCCAGTCATACTGCACATGTCTTGGATTAAAGATAAGGTTTCCTCCACGCGCTTAACCAATGAAAAACGACTATCAATCTTCCTGGTCGTAACGATGTGTCCATACTTTTCCCATATTCGAGTGTACAACTCCGCATACTTAGCTGGTACGCTGAATCCTCCAATCAACACATGATCAGTAAATGGAGCCACGAATGGAGGGTCGAAGATAGCACCTGCAGCCGGATATTTGATTAGTGCGGCTCCTTCAACTCCAGAAAGTTCTCTGGAAACAATTGCGCCCGCAGATAGGGTTTCTACTGTTGAAGGCGCAACGATACCCTCATCATGATCAATCCCCATCTCAGGGTTATCTACATCTTCCATGGTCGAGGGCGTAACCATATCTTCATTATGATTGGTCTCCATCTCAGGGTTATCTCCAGGTGCAGTTTCTTTCTGTAATACCACCAATTAGATATTTATTTCACGTCAAAGAATGAATAAAGAAGAAAAGCGTGTGGGAGACTTACCAATTTATTCATTGCCCCACTAAAGGAGTTAGATTCTCTATTACACTCAGAAGCGCTTTTCTCATCACCACTGGATACCGAACTTTCTTCTCCATCATCCTCGCCTTCAAAAGACTTAGCGTCGCTGGATTCTTCTTCCTGAAGCGCCACCTTTTTTGCCACGGGAAAGTCTGGCAAAGGCGTTCATGCTCTCGCCCCCTGGTTTCAAAAAAAAGAAGAAGAGGATACTCAGTGAAATTAGCAAAAAAAAAATCTAGCTGGTCAGAAAGAAACACATACATACCTGCATATTTAAAGAGCTGAAGACCACTAAGGCTATTGAACCTGACCGAATACCATCTGATCGACTTTTAGACCTCTTCTCCTTTCTATGGTGACTGTCTTCACCTTGGTCAGAAAGTTTTCGTTTACGCGAAGGGAGCGGCTTTAACAACTTATGTTTTTCTAAGGTCTTGGAAGTGGGCTTTCCACGAGGACTCTTCACGATGTTCTGCACGAACTGATGAAGAGCGAGAAACTTCTCTTGCCAGAATTCCTTATACTTGGGGGTCATCATTGGTTTTATTTTTGGAAGCAAGAATGGGAGGCTCTTCTTTGTTGCGAAAACGCTACTATAAAAAACAGACGGAAAAAGATCATCTGAAGGCGTCGACGGACGATGGAACGGAATTCCCTAGTCAAATCCCAAATGACGAGCATCTCTGTCAATATTATAAGGAACCACCTCAAAAGATCCTCTGAAGAAAGATAGGACATATCCAGGTATGCAGCTTCGCATGAACACGATTTCCCCAATGCTCATGTCCTTTCCGTCAGAATGCAACGTTATGCCTGGAGCGGATGCAAAAGTGTTGGGCTGGACTATAGATGCGTGAATTGGTGCCCAGGGACGAAAGTAAATTGCATACACATTGTCAAGAAAATCGAAGAGCCTTAAGCCAGGTCTTTCACGTTTCTTCAACCAACGAAGTATCCCAGCTCCTCCAAATGTGCTAGAAAGTGAAGTCGCAGGATAAGGAGCATAACCTTTGAAATTCTCCCACAACCATGCTTAGAGAAAGGCAATGTGAACGTATGAGTCCACCTTCATACATCCGTTGGAGGCATACATATCCGCTGCTAGACAATCTAGATGGGTATATAAGGAACCAAGGAACAAGCTGCCTATGGGGAGAGCAATACCCTGCGCCAGCCTAATAGCAAATTTGACGAGTTTTTGTCTTATTTCTTTCTTTCCAGAGCCATCATCAAAAACATCCCTAGATAGCCACAAGGATAAAAAGGCAGTGACACTGAGCATATCATTCAATTCCTGATCCAGTTTCGTCTTTACGGGGAACCATTCAGACACCCACCAAGTATAGAAGCATTTCTCATCCTTCCCCTTCCGATTATATTCTTCAGCCTTCTCGATTAGAGCGACATGCATTGTTTCTTCTTCCTCGGATAAGCTAAAGTCAAGATTTCCTACAACCGGAAGATTCAACAGAACAACTACACTCTCCAAAGTGATAGTCATCTCACCCCATCTACACATGGCCGTATGGGTGGACATGTTCCATCTAGAAATGAAAGTAGTCAAACCTGAAGTATCCTTTCTAATGCAAAGTGTTGCAGACGCCATGACAGCATCCGCAATTTGCGCCTTAATCAAATTGTTCCTGACACTGTCATTACTCATCATGTATTTCATCCATTCATCATAAGCGTTCAATGGGTTATGGCAAATTTTGAAATCAATGGGAGAGGCCGGATACTCGTTCCTTTGAATACAAAACCTTACCACACGCTCCGAAGAAATCGATTGAGCAGTCTCTTCATTTTCTGAACCAGTAAGGAGGGTCATTACATGGATGGGGTGTGTTCTTGCAACTATGAAAGACTTTGTGAAGAACTCATCATCCACATTTTTCTTATTTTAAGAGCCGTTAATACTTCCCAGCCTAGCCATAGAAGCATCTCCAGGTGACATCTTAACAAGAATCTCTTAAGTTCTCTTTTGAATAACTACAACGAACAAGATAGAAAAGGTCACTACATCGGCAAAACCATATGTGTTGAAACTCAATACGGTCATTAATGGTTGGGTTTACATGAGGTAACATGGAGCTCACGCGCCAATGGCGAGACCTTCTACAGGGAAGAACAAAATTTGGCCGTAGGAATTATACCCGCGGCCAAAAACCTAAAACTAGATTTCTGAAAAAGAGGAAAAAGCAGCAGCGGTGTTTACCTCAAATTCCCGCTAGCCTTGCTGTGATCTTACTGCCGCTTCGCTATTGATGTTCAACCCCAACACTATTAACAAAGAAGATCTACTTGGGATCAAACGGAGTTTCAGAAATTATAAAAGTAGCCAATACAAGAGTTCACACTTGCAAAAAAAATAAAAATAAAAATAAAAATAGAAACGAAGTGCTTACTTTGCTGCTGGCGGACACAACCTTGCTGATGTAGCTGTTGATCGCACCGATGAAGGAAGGCCAGCTACCACAGGTGGAGCACTGCGTATTAAAAAAAGAAGAAGGAAGCACAGACGGGCAACCAAACAAAATAAGGAAAATAGAAAGGGATGATCCCCTTTTATACGCATAACACTTTTGGAGTTTGAATATAAACGGGTTTCCTTTTTGTGCCACGCCCGGAGAAAGGCAGTTGGCCACACGGCGCCATCGCTCCAAGGCCGAACAAGCGGCGCACCAGGATCACCGCTCCAAGGCCGAACAAGTAGCGCGCCAAGATCACCGGCCGCCTGTACCTATTGCCAAAGAGAGGTCAGACTATTCCTGGTAATCTCTACATGTCTCGCCTTTTTGATTTTATCTTTATCTGTCACTATCTAGTGCTTACCCCGCAACAATGTCACTGTTGCGTGCTAAGCAGGGGACTTAATGTTGATGGTTGTCTTTAGTTCAGGGCTAAAATAGTAAAACCCCGTGTTTAATGTGCCGTCTGCAAAAGGACTGAGCCATTTAAAAGTAATGAGTGCCCGGGCCTCTCTACTCATACGTCTATTGAGAAACTCAGTATATTTATTCAAAATGGTGCATGTAGCAATAATCCCAAACATTTTGTAAACTCTCGCCTACATTAATCATTAGTGTATGGTTTATTGAGTATTTTCCTATGCTATGTTCCCCAGCTGAACCCTTAGTATTGGTATGCCATGACAATTAGTGTTCACTCTCAGCTGAGTAGCACGAATTTCCCGAAGTATCAAAATTAAAGTCTGCATGAAAATGTCAAATCAGAAGACGCGCTAACTGCTCTTTGAGAATAAAAGAATTTTGTGTCAACACACATAATTTGTTGAATTTGTTCAATTTTGTGATAACTCACAAGATTCAAGTTTTCGGCCTAATTAATTGGAAAAATTAGGTATTTTGCGCCTTGTGCAAATATCTCGAACCCTATTGGTCGAGGCCAAACCTAGGAAAGCTAGGAAACTGATCCGCCATGGAGCTAGTAGGAGCAAAATCCTACCAAAAAACAAGAAACAAAAGAGGAACTGTGGCAAACAGGAGCAATGACAAAGGAGGTGTGGCCACGCCATATAGCCGGCCAATCCGCCCCAATGGGTGCCGCCTGTGGCTGTTGGCCACGCTCCATGTTTCCCTCGCCGGCCCCTCTCCCATCAACCAATCAGATCGTTCAAAACCCGCCACACATACTTTTAATAAAGATTGGAAGTTGGTGGGTTGATGCGCCTAATTCCATTAGGAATCTAATCTAGACGGCCCAAGCCAGTCTCCAAAAAATAATCACGGTCGTACAATTTGGCCACTTGATTTATTAAGTTTAGCTGCTTCCCAATGCGACCAAATAGGCATCACCATGCCACCACAAGCAGCGTGCCAACATCACTGCTGCAATTCGCGCCAAAGTGTTGGGATTACCTACAAGCCATCCCAAACCACGCATGATAATCATCACAAGCGCCATGCCAATTGGCTAGCCAACCTTCCAATTCACGCCAGTATGCCAATTGGCAGGCCATGCCATTCCGTGGCAGCAATATGCCAATGGTCTTGGTCAAACCAAAGGGAAACCCTATTTTTCTAGTCGCGGCCCAATTATACCACTCTGGTCCCACAACATGCCACAAGCCATATAGGACCCAGGACATCCTAAAGAATGGCTCCCGCGCCATATTATGATTACCCATGATCGTCCATGGACATGCCCACGTTATGGCCTTGCCATGTTTTCTTTGATCAAAACGGCCAAGGCAGTATTTGCTAAGATGCCGTCGTGTTGCGCCACCTAGTTGCGCTACTTAGGGTTTGATATGCCAAACCCTAATTTGGCCAGGGCCATTACGCTGCCCCATGCCAAATAGCATTTCCTAAGCATTAAGTTCGATGTGGCAACTAGAGCTAATATCATTAAGCCATATTTGGATCCAACACCAATATGCCAAGATGTAGCAGGCGCCACCTTACCGCTACGCCATTGACAGGCGCCACCTTGCCACTACGCCATTGGCAGGCATCACCTTGCCACTTAGCCATTAACAGGTGCCACATTGCCATTGTGCCACTAACAGGCGCCACATTTCCATTATGCCACTAACAGGCGCCACATTGCCACTGTGCCACTGTGTAGGCGCCACTATGCCATTATGCTGCCTAGCTTGCGTGCGATTGGTCAGAATAACTGGGTCTTGCATATTAGACCCACTCATCAACTTGTTGAACATTTTTCCACGAAACACTCGAGACATAAAACATGTCACAAACTGGGGGATACTCATCAGGGTATTGGTCTGGCGGTTTACAGCGTGCGGCGTGCAATTCGCCCATTACAATAAAGTGTTAGGAATGAGCGGATGGTTAAATAGCAGTAAGAGGATAGTGGGTGTAAGGCTGACCAGTTTCCCCTCACAATAGGAACGTGATGGTAAACCGCTTCTACACAACCCCACTTCTCCACTACTTAACTGTCTCCACTTCCTTCGAGATCAAGGGTGCTCAATGACTTGTATAAATAGGTTTTCAACCTATTTCGACAAACAACGGAGTTTGGGTTAACAACAACATAAGTATTCAGAAAAACACAAAAAAGAACTGATATCTTACATTCCGCAAGCCAGTTCCAAATTCTGATACAAGTCATAAAAGGGCCACACCCTCAAAATTCAATATTTTGATCTAAACACCTTCTTCGCTTCCCTCCCTAAGATCAACCCTTCTCATTCACTTTGTGACTGAAGCAAGTCTGGAACGACCATTTCTTGGTTTAGGCAAGAATTATACAGATTGATCTCTAGAATCTAAAGTACTCCCGTGCAGTGCATTTGTTTAGGGTTTAGATTCGTTTCTCAGCAGCACACCAAAATTTACCAAAACCAGCAGATTCATTTTTTACCCCAAAACACCAAAATACACCATAATATTTTTGTTTCAACCTATAAGTCCTCTTACCAAGTGTGATCGTCTATGGACAAATTCGAGGCAATACAGCAACTTCGGTATTCACACTTTGTGTGATCGTCTATGGATACGAGATCGAGACTGAAAAAGCGGGGGTCTAACAACCACACCCAATATTTCGCTTAGAAATCTGTATGGACTATCTCCAATATACTTTCAAGAGAATCAAATAGACAGTCAGACTCAATCTTAAGAAAAGTATATCAAAGAGTTATATCTCTGTTTCTTAATGTAATCATCAAATCAAATAGATAGAAATCCATGAGCCTGATTAATATAAGAAACAACTTGGACAGTATAAAAAACCAATATCCAAATGTCAATCAATTTAATCAACAACCAAAGGTTGGATTCCCAATTGATTGAACTTACGCACAACCTGTGATATTTCAATTTTATAAACAAATATAATGCGGAAAAGAAATAACATAGACACCAGAAATTTTGTTAACGAGGAAACTGCAAATGCAGATAAACCCCGGGACCTAGTCCATATTTGAACACCATACTATATTAAGCCGCTACAGACACTAGCCTACTCCAATTTAACTTATGACTAGAATGTAGTTGAGCCCTAACCAATCTCACACTGATCAAGGTATAGTCGCGTTCCTTACGCCTCTAAAACAACGCCGGATTCTGCGCATTTGATTCCCTTAGCTGATCTCACCCACAACTAAGAGTTGCTACGACCCAAAGTCGAAAACTTGATAAACCAATCTGTTTAACACAAAAAAGTATATAGAATAGATAAATCTGTCTCCCACAGTTAAATCTATGAGTTTTGTTCCGTCTTTTGATAAATAAATGTGAACATGAACCTATTGATATACCGGACTTATATTCCGGAAGAATAGCCTACAAATATCAATCACCTCACAATAATCTTAATCATATGGTAGCGAAACAAGATATTGTGGAATCACAAACAATGAGACGAAGATGTTTGTGACTACTTTTTATCTTTCCTATCAGAGATTAAATCTCGAGCCAATCTTATATAAGATAGTACTCAATCACGATAGAAAGCAGCAAGATGAGATCACGCAACTACAGAGAAAATAGTTGGGCCTGGCTTCACAATCCCAATGAAGTCTTCAAGTTGTTAACCTACAGGGTTTTGGAAAAAACCTAAGGTTAAAGGAGAATCGACTCTAGTCGTAACTAGTATCACACAGGAGGTGTGGGGATTAGGTTTCCCAGTTGCTAGAGTTCTCCCTTATAGTCTTCAAATCAAGGTTTGCAATCAATGTTACCTTGGTAACAAAGCATTCAATATTCACCGTTAGATAAAAACCTGATTAGACTCAAGCTAATATCTTTCAACCGTTAGATCAAACTTAGCTTGTTACACACAAATGAAAAGTGACTTCATTTAGATATGAGTAACCGTACCTAAACATGTGCACCTTTGTTGGCTCAACAATAGTTAACCGAAGTTAGCCATATGAACACTTTTATATCAACCATGTTCATCTTAACCATAACTAGTTCAAATGACTCAAATGAAACTAGTTCTAGAGTTGTTCAATTGTTTATATTCTCATAGAAGTATACAAGACACAATTGAAGCAAAATCGATTTTGATTCACTCGAATCAATTCATGAACATTATAGTCACGGTTTACGAAAGATTGCATTACTTATTATATAAATGTATTAGTTCATGAACAAACCGATTTTAGAACATAACCAACTCAAGTATGCAAATGGGTACGCATACCTTAGTGGCTGGACTAAGTTTGGATTTTCCAGTACGAGAATTGGTACTCATACCTCCAAACTCAGTAAAGTCCCGGAACTTGAACCTCATGCCAGTACGCGAACCGGTATGCGTACTTGGTTCCTGGACCTTGAGTAAACCAATCAAAACGCATACGGGTATGCATACCATGGTTCCCGGACTTGGATTACACATTTGCAAGTACGCATACTGTGCTTATATTCAATTGTTTTAAACTCTCATTTCAACCATTGAAACATTCTCGGAAGACGGTAAAAGCTGTCTCACACAAACTATTAGCTTCAAAGCAATTTTCAAGTGATCGAATGATCAATACGAAACATTCTAAGTCCATATTAAATGACTGTCTCACACAAATCATGTAAGATGTTACTAGGCGATTTTCACATGATCATCTTTTGATTTTCGTCAAGAATATAAGATGAACTTGGTTAAAGCGAAAGCTTACCAACACATATTTCGAGAAATATGTAAGCGAGTTAAACTCAGCTCGAAATATCAAATATGTATAATCGAAGTCTATATAGCTATACGACTTTTGTATCAAATAGGAGATAGAGTAGATAGACTTTTGAGTGATAGATGAATTCAAGTCTCCACATACCTTTTGTTGATGAAGTTCCACAAGCTCCCCTTAGTAGTTCTTCGTCTTCAATCGATGAACGCCGTGAAGTCTAATGCTCAACTACACTTTCTATCCTAATCTGAGACTTAGCTATAAGTAGACTAGAAATCAAGACTTATAGTTTTGGAAACTAAACTTGACAAACAAGCTTGAGATAGCAACGCTTGCGAGTTCGACCGAGCAGTGCTCTAATAATCTCCCCCTTTGTCAATTTTAGTGACAAAACTATCAATACATATGGATTACAAAATAAATAAACTTTGTAGCTTCTCATCCAAATGCTTGATTTCCTTGGCTCTTCAACATTACTCGAAATCTTCGTCTCTTCCAAGTACTCCAATGATTCTGAATGTGTTCAACTCAGCATCATAGTTAATTGAAGATCCGTAGCTATAACAATGAGAAAACAGTTGCTCTCAATCATTGTTATACAGTGTCATAGTATTATTACATAGTATCAAAGTCCAATTGTATAACAAATTTGACAACAATACTCTGGTGATATGTATCACTCCCCCTTAGTCAATACTTTATCTCACATGAAAACCACCCCCCCTTATATAATGATCTGTAAACCATATGTATTTGTAGTGTGAACTACACATTAATTCTCCCCCTTTTTGTCAATATGAATTGGGAAAGGTACGAAAACTAGTGGGATCCCAATGAAATTCTCATGGAGACACTTCATGACTAAAAGAGAACACATCAACTTTATTTAGATACAATCATATAGCCGAAACTAAATGCATTCATCAAGGAGTTAATAGAGATAGAAGAAAACTCCTACAATATTCCACAGTCGCACTCCTCACAAATATTTGGAAATTAAGCACAAGTTCAATTAAGAGCTCTCCCCCATAAAATGTTATTCCCGAAAGAATAACAAGAGCGACCTTACTTTTACAAGAAAAGAAGGCTTTCTTTGGACATTAACAATCACATGAAACATGAATTTGTATCCAAAATATTCAATTAAATTAACCACAAGATAACCCATGATTAATTTAATCGGAAATGCTCGACATAAGAAGACTTACGGAGCCGCACAGTACATACACAAAGATGTGGATCAGGGAAAGACCAATACTGTGGAATAATCAAAGATTCATTCTACTTTTTATCAATATTTGCATAAAGAGATTTAATAGACTTAATCTTTGTAATTTAAAATTCATCCTATCTTCATCAATATTTGCATAATGACATAATAGGCTTAACTTTTGACATATATGGGACAATCATAGTTCACGGACGCAAACACATATCCCATAACAAGTTGCAATATATAAAACCATAAAGATTAATACTACAAAAATCATCTTCCAAATAAACTTTAGAATTTAAATAAATAAATTTAAAAACATTGCAAGATGAAAATCGTCGGAAATAGCTATGTGTACTCACAATAATTGCTATTCCAAACCCTAGTTATCCTTCTTAAAACACAAGAATAAATTCTCATAAGAAGTTTCCTAGACAAAACAAAGACAACAAGCAAAAAACAAAAGACTCCTAAACCAACAAAACCGATCATGAGCATAAATCAAAGATCACTTCCGGAACTCCCACGAGTCTTGAGTCCTTTGAGCTTGTGATTGACAGCATTCATTGTTTTTTCAGAGAATATATCCTTATTTAGAAGATCTTTTACATGTGTCTTCATGAGAAAAAGGTATGAATTAACCTTTTTCAACTCAGTTCTTAACACATCAAGACCCTTCATAGTATTAATGAGTTGCAGTTTTGCTTCCTCAAAGTATTTACGAAAATCAAGAACCACTTCAGCAAAAACCATATCCTCATTCTCAACATCCTGATGAGTATAGGCATAGTAGCATGAGGCATCAGGATTTTGATCATCATCATCCACTAGGGTTATTTTCTGCCTCCCTTTAGACCCGAAAAATACCTTTATCAAGAAAACCTCTTGCAAAACCACAGGTGCGATAAGGTGAAGACATTCTTGACAAGATGCCAATAACCTAGAGTACGCGTACGTGACTCAATAGGTTTGGTATTTAAATGGTTTCTTAGGGATGGTAACTTTTAGGGTTTCTAAAGACAGTTCGTGAAAAGTAAGACATGGGTACCCGTACGAACACAATCTGAACCCAAAGAAAATAAAACCAAATTGAAACGTACCTTAAGACTCAACGGTAATTTTGCTATGTGAAGATTTTCTTTCACAAATTTTTGGCTCAATAAATTTTATATCTCCACAGAGAAACAATTTAGAGAACAAGAGTAGCAGGAAACTTAGTTGCAACAAAAAAACTTCTTCGAGACTAAAACAATAATAAAAACAAATAGATTCTTGAGACACAAACAATAATTAGGCAGTGCTGTCTGTAGACAATAGTTTAGCTATGGACGATAAGAAAATTACTCGACTAATCAGAAATCATTTTGCTGAAAGTATACCCAATTATTAGCAAATCTTACTCAACAGGATTTTTATGTGTAAGCATTCAACCCTTGTGATTAATTAGCACAAGTATGAGCCCTATGCTCATTAAATGAATGGTGTTCACGATTGAGTCTATTTTTCCTTCCAATTCTAGGAAAGAATCCTTTTTGATGTGAAAAATTATCATAAAATTGTTGTCATCAAAACACGAGACTAAGTTAGCATCCTTACCAGAAGAGATTTGTATAAAGGATATTGACAGCCTGTTGATAAGATCCTTGTATCCTTCAATTATCATATTAAGGTTGTCCTTCATATCTCCACTATTGCTTCCATCTACAGGAAACTTTTTCACATCTTGAATATCATTCTTCTCATTTGGTTGAGAGAGAACTTTCTGAAATCTCCTTGATGGAATTGTATTACTACAATTTGTCTGAACATTCGATGAGAAAATTGAACTGACTTTCTTGGAAGAATTCACAGGGTGAGTACTAAGACCAATAGGTTTAGACATCCGAATATCAGTTACACCCTTGAGTATTAAATCTAAGGTGTGTTGAAGATGAACAAAAGAATTTCCATTCAACATAGATTTGCTTTTCCGTTTTACATGTCCTTTTAAATCACAAAAGAGACATACTTTCTGATCACCTGAGTGATTAGAGTGAACAGACTTAACACCGTTGTTAGGAGATTTTTTCCTTCTAAGCGATGTGAAGTTTCCTTGATTAGAGGAAAAACCATGCACATTTTTCTAATCGGAAGGGATTGCGATTTAGCTTCTGGAACTGAATTTTCAGTTAAATCAGAAGCGGTTGGTATAGTGGACTCTTTAGAACATCCATGAATAGAGAGTTTACTCAAAATATGTTCAATTTCCAAGGCATCCTTTTTGAGTTTCGCCTCGAGTAAGGTTCGTGAGGAGCAAACTTCGGTGTTTTCCTCTCTAAGAGCCTTTAATTTAGAGTCGCTGTCTTTTACTATACCAATAAGAGCATTGACATTGTGCTTCAACCGATTGATTCTATCAGTCTGGATTCTAACAAGGTTTAGAATCAGTTCACTCTCCTTGGATGCTTCCCTTTCATCAACAGAGTCAGACTCGTTCGAAAGGTAATTGGGGTAACACTTGTCAGTGCAAGTCTGTTTCATTGGAACACTAAGTTCATCTATATTTGAGATTGAAAAATCTTTCTCTTTAATAGATTTCATAGAAAAAGAAACTTTTGTTTCGGGTGATGCGATTATCAGAGATAACACTATTTTCCACAGAGTCAGATCGCTACAAACACAAACTTATGAGGTCTTAAACGTGTTTGCCTGCTCTGATACCAATTGAAAAAGCGGGGGTCTAACAACCACACCCAATATTTCTCTTAGCAATCTGTATGGACTAACTCCAATATACTTTCAAGAGAATCAACTAAACAGTCAGACTCAATCTTAAGAAAAGTATATCAAAGAGTTATATCTCTGTTTCTTAATGTAATCAGCAAATCAAACAGATAGAAATCCGTGAGCCTGATTAATATAAGAAACAACTTGGACGGTATCAAAAACCAATATCCAAGTGTCAATCAATTTAATCAACAACCAAAGGTTGGATTCCCAATTGATTGAACTTACGCACAACCTGTGATATTTCAATTATATAAACAAATATAATGCGGAAAAGAAATAACACAGACACCAGAAATTTTGTTAACGAGGAAACCGCAAATGCAAAAAAAACCCGGGACCTAGTCCATATTTGAAAACCACACTGTATTAAGCCGCTAAATACACTAGCCTACTCCAAGTTAACTTTGGACTGGAATGTAATTCTTAACCAATCTCACACTGATCAAGGTATAGTCGCGTTCCTTACGCCTCTAGAACCACATCGGATTCTGCACACTTGATTCCCTTAGCTGATCTCACCCACAACTAAGAGTTGCTACGACCCAAAGTCGAAGACTTGATAAGGAGGAGAATGAATATGACATAACCGTTGTTATAAATAGTGTAACGTACTCAAACGAGGATTATAGGATTTTCACCAATAAATTAGACTTTGTAAGAGATGAATCTGATTCTGATAGCGAGGTTGTTGAAGAGATGGTGATTGAGAATGAAACCAAATTGATTGATTTCGTGGAAGACCCAATTGATCCTGCCAAGGAGTATAATGATGCTGAGATTTTGGTCAAAGCAGAAACTGACGAAGAATGGATAAAGATCTTGATAGAGAACCAAGATACACATGAGGTAAATAATTCATTACAATTCTGTAAGAATGATGAAGATCCTGTAATTGTGGAAGGTTTGTCTAATCCTTTGCATATTTCTAAATCTTTTGATCCACATCACTTAGGATTGGAGTTGTGCGGTTCCAAAGTTTTAACATATTATTTTACTTCTAATTATCCACCACTTGATGTGTTTGATTATAGCGCTGTGCAGGTTCACCAAGAGGAACCTTTTGAAGTTCCCGAATTCTATGTTTTCTATCCACTTCCGAGTGTAGAAAGGACTAAGTGTGGGGGGAAACTTCAATAAAGTAGCAGCTTTAATATTTATATCTTATGATAATGTTTTTGTGAAGTTGTTATTAGAGTTGCTGATTGTTGTCTGTGTGGACTACCAGATGATTTCCTTGGCTCTTCAACATTACTCGAAATCTTCGTCACTTCCAAGTACTCCAGTGATTCTGAATGTGTTCAACTCAGCATTATAGTTAGTTGAAGATCCGTAGCTATAACAATGAGAAAACAGTTGCTCTCAATCATTGTTATACAGTGTCATAGTATTATTACACAACATCAAAGTCCAATTGTATCACAACTTTGAAAACAATACTATGGTGATATGTATCACTCCCTCTTACTCAATACTTCATCTCACAATGAAAACCACTACCCCTTACATAATGATCCGTAAACCATATGTATATGTAGTACAAAATAATTCTCCCCCTTTTTGTCAATATAAATTGGCAAAGGTATGAAAACTAGTGGGATCATAATGAAATTCTCAACGAGATGCTTCATGACTAAAAGAGAACATATCAACTTTGTTTCGATGATTTCACATAGTCGAAACTTAGTGTATTCATTAAGGAGTTTATAAAGATACAAGATAACTCCTACAATATTCCACAGCCGCACTCCCCACAAAGATTTGAAAATTAAGCACAAATTCAATTAAGAACTCTCCCCCATAAAATGTCATTCCCGAAAGAACCACAAGAGTGACCTTACTTTTTACAAGAAAAGAAGGATTTCTTTGGACATTAACAAATCACATGAAACATGAATTTGTATCCGGAAATCTCAATTAAATTAACTACAAAGGAACCTCAATGATTAATTTTATCGGAAATGCTCAACATAAGAAAACTGACGGAGCCATACAGTACTTTCAAATAGAAGTGGATCAGGGAAAGATCAATACTGCGGAATATTCAAAGATTCATTCTATTTTTCATCAATATTTGCATAATGATACCATAGACTTAATCTTTGACATATAAATCAAAAGTTCATTTTGTTTTCCATCAATATTTACATAATGACATAATAGACTTAAGTTTTGACATATATGGGACAGTCATAGTTCACGGACGTAAACACACATATCCCATAACAATTTTTGCAATATATAAAACCAATAAAGATTAATACTGCAAAATCATCTTCCAAATAAACTTTAGAATTCAATAAATAAATCTAAAAACATTGCAAGATGAAAATTGTTCGCAATAGCTATGTGTAATCACAATATTTGCTATTCCAAAACCTTGTTATCCTTTTTAAAACACAAGAATAAATTCTCATAAGAAGTTTCCTAGACATAATACAAATGATAAGTGATAGAGAAGCTAATCATCATTTTCATCATCGGAATCCATCCAAGAGTCTCGAACCTTTTCCATTTCTTCCTTGATTTCGGGAAACTTTATAGCAATCACATGTAATTGTTCTTGCACACATTTTACCTTGGAATTGATCTTACGTACACCCTTACGAATTTGATGAAGAAGACCCAAGGTGGTAGGATCATAAGAACCGTCAAGGGAATCACATCTTTGTCTCTTGCAAGCATTCGTCTTCATACGTTTGAAAGTAATCGAACGAACAATTTTGAGAGTTCCAATAGAATTGCCAATGGGAGCAATGGAATGTGCACGACATATTTGCTCAATTAATCATGGAAAGCCTAACTTCTTGTTGGATAACATCATCGAGATCATTTGACGAATTATAAATCCACAAATATCAAGACCTTGAGCATCCAATTCAACGAAATAGATTAACTCCACAAAATCACGACCCCACCGAGAGTTCTCAAAAGTGGAGGGACAAAGATTAGAAATGCCAAGTTTTCCAAAAATCATCAAAGCAAGACTAAGATCATTTGTAGGAAGTTTTCCTTCAAACCAATCAACATTCTTGCCACAAATACCATTAGAGATAATTTCATAAGATGGTCTTTCTCCTCTTGGTCTAGGAAGGCAAAAATTACCCAAAGGAATTTTAGTAATCCTTGAAATTAACTTTCTATCAACAATAATCCTTTCTCTATTTATCATAGTCTTGAATTCTAAGTCATCAAGATTAACATCATGGATGTTAGCATAAAAGATTCTTGTGAGAGTGTCAAAACCTTCACCAAGACCATTAAAGATGTTACCAAGATTATATTTCTCAAAACAAATCAAATCCTCCTTATGAACACAATCCAATTTCTTCTCTAGAATGAAGTCACAAGAACAAATCTTTTCAAAGAACTTGCTACTAGAATCATCGATGAATCTAATTATAATAGAATCTTGGTCACTTGTTATGTTTATACTCCTATGAGAGGAAGAACCATGATTTTTTGACATCTTCTTAGAAACCTTATTATCATTATTGATTTTCTCCATGAACCCTAAAAGTGAGAGTAATAAAAAAAGGAAAAACTTACTTGATATGCTCATTGAGAATGATGACAAGACTTTGTCCCCTATTGACATACAAAAAGAGATTTAATGAGGTAAACTCGTGAACCCTAGAAACGCTCTTGTTCATGAACTCGGACAAAGAGATGAAGATGAAGAATACGCGTATGAGAACCCTTAAAAGAATCAGGTAGTGGGCTTGGACCCGTACTGGTTAGGTAACTCGTAAAGGTAAAAAAAATTCCATTTCTAAACCTGAACCAAGAGGTTTGCACACCGAAAAGAACCAGTGAAACGAAGAACGTAATGCATGACTGGAAAACATCATTTAACCTCAGGTGGGCGGAAAGAATCCATTGAGAGAGGTTTTCCTCCAAAAAAAAATCAATTCCAAAAATAAACTAACCAATAATACAAAACAAATCATATCGTTACTTGCCCCACTTCGAGTTATATACAAATGGGGTGGAGCCAATCTTGTTACCAAGAGGCTAGATGAGCAGAGGAAACCTCATGCATCTTCTCCGGTCGATATTTGTGAAATGTACCATAAGTATAATCATAGTAATGATGATACTCAGCGTTATTTGAAATTTTTGACTCCTTTTTCTTATGATTAAAGGAAGGATTTTTCCAACTACTGGAATTCACAACACCACCAGTAAAAATATTTTTATTGATTTTGACTGAGTAGTTGCCAAAACTCGAATGTATGTCACGAATGACAGAATCAGAATTTTACCAGTACAAACCTTTTCCTTAAACAAGACTAGTCGTTTCAGAGATTTAAAAACGTTTTCAAAATCCATAAATTGATCTTTGTCAATTGATCAATCACGATAGTATTCCTCAAAGAGATTAATAAGAAGTCTAGTGAGGTTCCATATCCTTAAGCTTTTATTCGCACGTTTCCTGCAACGAACCTTTTTAAAAGAATCTTTGATTTTTCTTTTAGATTGCTTTCTATCATCTAGGATTTCTAATGTCTTAGATGATGTGAGATTATCTTGAGAGACCAGCGGTCTTGAGAAGAATAAACTCTGAACAATCTTTGAGGATTTCTGGTATGCATCACAGATGCCCAGAACAAGTTTCCCAAAGTGATTTACCATAGGGACAGTCTTTAGGATCAAACAAGCACAAAACTTATTAGGTTTATCGTTTTTGCCTGCTCTGAGACCAATTGAAAAAGCAGGGGTCTAACAACCACACCCAATATTTCGTTTAGGCAATCTGTATAGACTAACTCCAATATAATTCCAAGAGAATCAACTAGACAGTCAGACTCAATCAAGGAAAATATATCCAAGAGTTATATCTCTGTTTCTCAATGTAATCAGCAAATCAAACAGATAGAATTCGTGAGCCTGATTATTATGAGAAACAACTTGAACGATACCAAAGACCAATGTTCAAGTGTCAATCAATTTCAATAAACAACCAAAGTTTGGATTTACCAATTGATTGAACTACGCACAACCTGTGATCTTTCAATTATATAAACAAATATAATGCAGAAAAGAAATAGCACAGGCACCAGAAGTTTTGTTAACGAGGAAACCGCAAATGCAGAAAACCCCCGGGACCTAGTCCAGATTTGAACACCACACTGTATTAAGCCTACTACAAGTTAAATTCGGACTGGAATGTAGTTGAGCCCTAACCAATCTCACACTGATTAAGGTACAGTCGCGTTCCTTACGCCTCTGAATCCCAGCAGGACTCTACGCACTATATTCCCTTAGATGATCTCACCCACAACTAAGAGTTGCTACGACCAAAAGTCGAAGACTTGATAAACAAATATGTGTCACACAGAAAAGTCTATTGAATAGATAAATTTGTCTCCCACAGAAATACCTACGAGTTTTTGTTCCGTCTTTTGATAAATCAAGGTGAACAAGAACCAATTGATACATTGTTTTTATATTCCCGAAGAACAGCCTAGTAATATCAATCACCTCACAATAACTTAACTATATGGTAGTAGAACAAGTTATTGCGGAATCACAAAGAATGAGCCGAAGAGCTTTGTGATTAATTTTTATATCTTACATATCAGAGATAAATCTCGAGCAAATCTTAGAGAAGATAGTACTCAATACGATAGAACAAAGTAAGATCAGAACACGCAACTACAGAGAAAATAGTTGGGTCTGGCTTCAGAATCCCAATGAAGTCTTTAAGTCATTAACCTATAATGGTTTTAGGAAAAACCTAGGTTAAAGGAGAATCGACTCTAGTCAGCTAGTATCACACAAGAGGTGTGGGGATTAGGTTTCCCAGTTGCTAGAGTTCTCCCTTATATAGTCTTCAAATCAGGGTTTGATAACTTTGGAAAAAAGCAATCAATATTCACCGTTAGATGAAACCTGATTTAAGATTCAAGCTAATATCTTTCCACCGTTAGATGGTCTTAGCTTGTTACACACAAATGAAATATACCTTTATTTAGATATGGGTAACCGTACCTAAACGTGTATATTGAGTTGACTCAATAACAGTTAACCGAAGTTAGCCATATGAACACTTTTGTATTAACCTTGTTCATATAACACTTCTAGATTAGTTGATAATCAAATGAATCTAATTGTGTTACTCATAGAGTTGTTCAATTGTTTATATTCTCATAGAAGTATACAAGACACGATTGAAGCAAAATCATATTGATTCAAAAGAATCGGTTCATGAACACTTTAGCCACGGTTTGCAAATATTGCATCCCTTAATTTATAAATGTATTTGTTCATGAGTATGAAATCATACTTATCCGATTTAAGAACTTGAACCACTTAAGTTTGTGAACGGGTACGCGAACTTAAGTTCCGGAAATTGGTCACAAGCCGACAGTTTACAAACAGGTACGCAAACTTTAGCTCCGGATCGTACTCAGTTTAAACTGATTGCAAATGGGTACACAGACTTGGTTCCCGGACCTCAACAATTAAATCAATTTGCGAACGGGTATGCAAACTTAAGTACCCTGACTTAAACAGTTGAATAAGTTTGAGAATGGGTATGTAAACTTCCGGTCCTGAATTCTGTCAAAACAGTTCGTACACTAAGTACACAGACCGTAATGTATCCAGACATGGGTTTTAGATCTTAACTCCCATTTCAATCATTGAAATATTCTTAGAAGACGAAAATAGCTGTCTCACATAAACTATTAGCTAATAAGCAATTTTCAAGTGATCGAATGATCAATACGAAACATTCCGAGCCTACATCAAATGACCGTCTCACACAAATCATGTAAGATGTTACCATGTGATTTTCACATGATCATCTTTTGAATTTCGTCAAGAATAATGATGAACGTAGTTAAAGCAAAAAGCTTTCCAACACATATTTAGAGAAACATATAAGCGAGTTAAACTCAGCTCGAAATATCAAATGTGTATAATGTGAAGTCTATATAGCTATACGACTTTTGTCTCAATAGGAGATAGAATAGAATAGACTTCTGAGTGATAGATGAGTTCAAGTCTCCAAATACTTTTGTTCATAAAGTTCCACAAGCTCCCCTTAGTAGTTCTTTGTCTTCAATCGATGAACGCCGTGAAGTCTAAAGCTCAACTACACATTTTATCCTAATCTGAGACATAGCTATTAGTAGACTTGAAATCAAGACTTATGGTTTTGGCAACTAAACTTGACCAACAAGCTTGAGATAACAACGATTGCGAGTTCGACCCAGTAGTGCTCTAACACGTTCTTTCAGCTGTATCTTTTTGATTGTTAATCCAAAAGAGCTTTTATCAATATTTGTTATCTTTTCTTAGTTTGGTTTCTAATTGGCTTACGATTTGTTTTTCCGAGCTTGAATTTACTGGGTTAATGTTGGAAAGTCTAATTTGTAGTTTAGATTACGTTGGATCAGTGTGAATGAAGTTTAGTCTTTGAAAGGTAAGAATAGTCTATAATTGGCTAGAGTAAGCAAAGACTAGAAGAGTCTGTAATGTGAACAAGTGAAGGTCGATCAAATAACGATTGATGTGATTTTTTAGTGTGTTATACTAGACATCCATACGAAACTTTTGACATATAGCTCAAGTCCAGATTATTTACGAGTTGCTCCCAGCTATTCGGCCAACCTTGGGCGACCTTTTGGATATCGTTAGACCTAGTTAAAGCGATCCGATCGGTGAGAGCGGATCATGTAGGCTATAAAAAATATGATTGGACGGAGCAGATCCTGTAGCCTATAAGCAATATGATTGGCCGTTGCGGAGTCTGTAGGCTATAAGAAGTATGATTGGCCGAAGCAGAGCTTGTAGGCTATAAGCAATATGATTGTCCGGAATAGCAGAAGGGCCACATGTAGCTATCATGGAGCTTGCTCGGTCATGCCAGGAGGGAGCCAAGCTTGTTAAAGCGACCTGCCAGGTTGTGTGGTCGTGGTCAGTTTGCGACTGACTTGAATGGCTAAGATTTAATTCTTAAGAAATTAAGCGCGTCGACCATCCTACTTCCATCTTCAATTTAAAGCAGAGCTTGTAATGTAGAAGCGATGTGATTGGTCGATATGGAAGAGGAGTGCGCATGGGATAACACGGAGCAAGGCTGGTCGGCTATGGGGGCGTGAGTTAGGGAAAACCAGCCAGCAAAGTGGCGCAGTCGTGCACTATCCGTGACTGACCTAATCAGTCACAATTTCCTCTTTTATTTATTTTTCACCTTTTTTAGGATTTTACTCCTACTGGCTCTATGATGGGCCAGTTTCCTAGATTGCCTATGTTTTAAATATCAAACAATAGGGATCAAGATATCGTGCATGCTCCGTTTTTAGGGAAAAAATCCAATTTTGTGAGTTGACACAAAATTAGGTCAAAAAATTGAATTTTGTGCATTGACACAAAATTAATCAATTTTAAGTAAATCTTGCATGTTAACGCAAAATTACTAATTTTCACTCTTATGAGTAGCGTAGCTATGGTCTTATTAGCACAACTTGCGCGCTTCTGATCAGGTATCTTCATGCATATCTTAATTCAGACACTTCAGAAGATTGATGCTACTCAACTAAGAGTGAACATTAAACGTCATATCATGTCAATATTAAGTGTTCATCTGGGAACACAACATAAGATAGATACTCAGCAGGCTCTGCATTAGTGAATAATGCAAATAGGAGCTTAATAAAATTTACAGAATATTTGGGATTTTTGCAACATGCACCAATATTATTCTAATAAATTTCGTATATAAAGATACCGAATTACTCAGTACATATGTAAGTAGATAGGCATAGGCATTCATCATCTTTGAATAGCTCTACTTCTTTACAGAAAGAAGGCACATAAATATGGAATTTTAAGGTTTTCGCCCTAAACTAAAAACCACCATCAACATTAAGTCCCCTACTTAGCACGTAACAGTGACATTGTTGCGGGGTAAGCACTAGATGGTGACATAATAAAATAAAATTAATAAGACGAAGTATGTAGATGTTACCAGGAATAGAGCAGCCGACTTGGGCCCTGAACAGGACATGACCAATGACGCACTGATGCAAGTAGCAATCATCCTTCTAGCACATTGATGCAGAGAACACTAAAATGGTGTATTTAAGCAGTGGAGCCTCAAATGATGAGTGTTGAGGCAGTTGATCCTTGAATACAAAGATGAGTATTGAGGCGGTGAAGCGGTCAGTAATATGAATGCTGAGGAAGTAGTATGTCTCAACACTAGGGTGAAGATGTGTTGAGGTAGTGAAGCCTGACAACAAAGGTGAGTGTTGAGGAGGTTGTACGTCCCAACACTAGGATGAAGATGTGTTGAGGTAATGAAGTCTGACAACACAGGTGAGTGTTGAGGAGGTTGTGCGTCTCAACACCAAAATGAAGATGTGTTGAGGCAGTGAAGCCCGAAAACGCAGTGGTGAGTGTTGATAAAGTAGTACGTCTCAACACTAGGGTGAAGATGTGTTGAGGTAGTGAAGCCTGACAACACAGGTGAGTGTTGAGGAGGTTGTGCGTTTCAACACTAAGATGAATATGTGTTGAGGCAGTGAATCCTGACAACACAGGTGAGTGTTGAGGAAGTTGTGCGTCTCAACACTAGGATGGAGATGTGTTGAGGCAGTGAAGCCTGACAACACAGGTGGGTGTTGAGGAGGTTGTGCGTCTCAACACTAGGATGGAGATGTGTTGAAGCAGTGAAGGCTGACAACACAGGTGAGTGTTGAGGAGGTTGTGCGTCTCAACACTGAGATGAAGATGTGTTGAGGCAGTGAATCCCAACAACACAGTGACGAGTGTTGAGAAAGTAGTACGTCTCAACACTAGGGTGAAGATGTGTTGA
Organism: Papaver atlanticum; assembly: GCA_023531105.1. NCBI lineage: Eukaryota > Viridiplantae > Streptophyta > Magnoliopsida > Ranunculales > Papaveraceae > Papaver > Papaver atlanticum. The sequence goes on from JAJJMB010007312.1 coordinate 1,664,136, forward strand.
AGCAGTGAAGCATGACTACACAGGTGAGTGTTGAGGAGGTTGTGCATCTCAACACTAAAATGAAAATGTGTTGAGAAAGTGAAGTCTGACAACACAGTGGTGGGTGTTGAGGAAGTAGTGCGTCTCAACACTAGGCTGGAGATATGTTGAGGCAGTGAAGCCTGACAACACACGCTACAAGAAAGCTGACATATTGTGACACTATATTGCCACACCTTATAAATACATGCCGCTTTAAGTAATTTCTCGCGTCAGTACCTAATTGGTGAGGCATAAAGGGTCCATCTTTTGCCACGGCAGGGAAACAGTGAAGCATAATGTGACTTCCTTACGACACCTGAGCAACTAGTGCGGCAATAGGTCGAATTTTCGCCACATCGATGTGACAACATATATATATAATTTTTTATTATAATTACAAAAACCCTTATAGCCACATAGGTGCTGCTAAAAGTATAATTATTAACAAATAATAATAAAAAAAAAAAGCGAATAAAATGAATATTTTAATTTATTATTCATTTAGCCGCATAAGTGCCGCTATAGGTACGAAGCAGGAATTAAAAATGGAGCGAAATTACACGTGTTGGAATTGACGAGAAAACTTATGTTTTATCGCCTCATTCTCATTCTTCATTTTCTTTTTATCGCCTATTTCTTCTCCAAAATACTTTGAATATTAATCAGACACCTCCATGAAGAAATCTAACCTTTCTTCTTCTCACTGTTTCAATTAGGACAAAAACCCTAAAATTCTTTGTTTCAATTCGTGGAGCAAAAACCCTTTTCCTCTATAGATCGAAGCTTTTTGAAGGTAAGCGTGATGATATTTTCTTCTCCTTATCTTTCAATTACTCCATTTGTAGTATCTAATCTTCAGATTCGCTGATTTTCTGTTTTTGATTTTATTCAATTTTTGCTACTTCTTGGTGTGGATTTAGTATAAAAATGTGAAGTATAATAGCGTTTATATGCTTATTCTAGAATTCATGATTTGGATAATTATTGAAAGTATTATTTGAGTTTATTGTTAATTTTTTCAGCAACGATGTGGATCTGTGTTCTGAGTTTAGTTTAATTGTTGATTAACATGTAATAGAACAAGTGAGGGTTTACTTGAGTTGTGAGATTAATTGGTTTAATTTGATTGTCTGTGTATGTGTTTTGGGTCATTTTGATTGTGTTTAATTTGAATCTGATCATGGTGGTGCATGATGACGTGTGTTAGTATCATTTTGATTGTGTTTAATTTGAATCTGATCATGGTGGTGCACATTGTCAGTATTTCCTGGGGTTATTCTGATCATGGGAATCAGAGAATCGACGTAAGTTGGATTTGGTATCTTGATCATCTAGCACATTGTCAGTATTTCCTGGGGTTATTGAGGTTATTCTATTTCCTAGAGCATACATTCTTCTCCATAAATGTTAGTTTGTCCATTTTAATTACGTTAAATGGAATTATTAAACAGGAAACACAAGCAAAAAATTCTTGATGATTACGGAGGAAACATCCTTCCAATTGACTTGGATTGAATTCATGCAAAAGAGTTCGGAAAATGGTTTGAATCTCATGTAAGTATAAACTTGAAATTTCTGTACCTATGGTGTAAGAGTAGATTCTCTTTCGTGTTATTAGTATCTACTTACGTCGCATACTGTCATTTAGGTTTAGAAGATGAAAGAAGAGGGTGAGGTGATCAACAAGTGGTTGACTTGAAGGACATAATATCTGAAAAAGACAAAGAGACAGAGAATTATTGGAGAAATGACCAAGGAAAATGATAGAAGATTTAAGGAGTTTGAGAAGAGAATGATGGAGAATGTGTTCTCCCTCATGTTCAGACCAGAACAGTTTTTTAGACCTCAAGAGCAAGTATTCATGCCTCAACATCCACTCTATAGGGGTGCAACATCAGATCCACTCTATAGGGGTGCAACGTCAGATCCACTCTACAGGGCTGCAACATCTAGCTGTAAAGTGTTATTGTACTTAAATGCATAAATTTTGGTTGGTTAACTTTTATAATATTTTACAAGAATACAAACTAGATACTAAATGAAGAGTGGAATTTAGCTTAGGACTCATATCAGGACTCTGACATGTTGTAGATCAGAACCCATGAGTTGGCCAATTTCTTAATTTTAGCTAATTTCCTAGATCATCGTCATTAGAGTTAACACTGTAGAATTTATGTAAATGCGATCAATTCCAGGTTTTATAGCATGACATTACCAAGGGAAAAGAAACTATCATGAATTGGATAGATTTCCGAACAGTTTAAGATGTGGCTTTTTGTCTGAATTGTATGCTAGGGAGGGAAAAATTGCTGAATAATGACTGTAGTTTTGTACATGATGTGTATTTAAGCTGTATGTATACATGGGTCTTATAGTTTCGTGCTCGCTTGCATATTTCCTGATATCTTGTTGCATTTGAAGCTTATTGATAGTCGTCGTCATATGTGCACTGATCAGTTAGTCAGTAAAATGAATGAGTCGTCATATGTGAACTGATCAGGTAGTCAGTAAAGTGAACGAACTACTGTTCCGTACGTCAATCATCTTTTTGCAGTCTAATTCTCTGAATTCACTTGTTTTCTATTATGAATGTAACTGAATGAGTATATATCCTAGATGTGACTGGGGTAGGTCTTTGATCTCAGCATTTCACGTCTCAATTTTTAATGAATTTTTTTTTTTGATTTGTTTAGCAGGAGAACAAAGTTGCAGCTCTAGATTGCATTGAACACTCGTACAGATTAGCTACAGTTGGAGTTCGGACATCTATATGTCCGGATTGGCCGGAAGAATGAGTATTTTGATTGGGTATCAGGTTCAAAAACATAGTTATGTTTGCATTCAGACTTTTTTGGTCTTTCCTTGTCTTGTCTTTTATTTTTTTTATTTTTTTGAAGCAGTTGTCTTGTGGTCTTGGTTACTATGTTAGAGACCCAATGTGACTTATAAAACGTTAACGTTAGTAATCAAATTATTTTGTAACTATTGTTATTAATTAAAATTAATTTTCTTTTTCTTTTTCTTTTATTTAAGAATTGTAATATATTTGGTTCATTAAGGTTTTGCAACATCCATTTAGTGCATCACAAGAGAGTGTTGCCAAAACAAATTTTGGCAGCACCAAGGTATCTCATTTTGCAGCATAAGAGGGTGTTGCCAAAACAAAGTTTTGCAGCACCAAATATCCCATTTTGCATCACCAATAAGGTGTGGCCAAAACAAATTTAGGCAGCACTAATAGGGTGCCGCCAAAATAAATTTAGGCAGCACCACACTGCTGAGGCAAAAAAATTTTTTGGTGTGGCAACAAAATTTTCAAATAAATAAATAATTAAAAACTATAATTACTTTTTGTGACAGTAGTGTTGCTGCGGCAAAAGCAACAAGGGATTGAGGTGTGGAAATATACTTCTTGCTACAGAGACTGTTGCCGCACCTGTGGCGAAAAGTTTTGGTGCTGCTAAAAACCTATTGCAGCACCAAATGAAGGCTTATGCCACACCCATTGGCTGCTGCAATAAACCAATTTTCTTGTAGTGACAGGTGCGTGTTGAGGAGGTTGTGCATCTCAACACTAGGATGGAGATGTGTTGAGTCAATGAAGCCTGAAAACACAGGTGAGTGTTGAGGAGGTTGTGCATCTCAACACTAAGATGAAGATGTGTTGAGAAGGTTGTGCATCTCAACACTAAGATGAAGATGTATTGAGGAAGTGAAGTCTGACAACACAGTGGTGAGTGTTGAGGAAGTAGTACGTCTCAACACTAGAGTGAAGATGTGTTGAGGCAGTGAAGACTGACAACACAGGTGAGTGTTGAGGAGGTTGGGCGTCTCAAAACTAGGATAGAGATGTGTTGAGGCAGTGAAGCCTGACAACACAGGTGAGTGTTGAGGAGGTTGTGCGTCTCAACACTAAGATGAAGACGTGTTGAGGCAGTGAAGCCTAGCAACACATGTGAGTGTTGAGGAGGTTGTGCGTTTCAACACTAAGATGAAGATGTGTTGAGGCTGTGAATCCTGACAAGACATGTGAGTGTTGAGGAGGTTTTGCGTCTCAAAACTAAGATGAAGACATGTTGAGGCAGTGAAGCCTGACAACACAGGTGAGTGTTGAGGAGGTTGTGCGTCTCAAAACTAATATGAAGATGTGTTGAGGCAGTGAAGCCTGAAAACACAGGTGAGTGTTGAAGAGGTTGTGCGTCTCAATAATAGGATATTTAGAATCTGAGTATTGATATACAGAACAAGTTCAAATAATTCAATCATGGAAGTTCCGCTACTTGAAACAAGTTCAGTATTGCTGAGTCTAAATATTAATCTAAAGAAACGAATCTAAGGAATTCTGTCGTGGCATAATTGTATCTTAGAATGGTTTTACTATTGCTTTATACTGGTGATTATCTATCCAGGAGCATTGTTATTCAAGAACAAGGTCAAGGAAGATGGTGTCGCAATAGTATGTTCTGAATATTCTGTATAGCCAGATGACATTTGGGAGGAATCATACCGAGCACCAGTGTTATTTTGAGGATAAAGACGCTCTATACTAGTGTTTAATCCATCTAGGAGTGGTTCAATCATTATAGATTGAAATGCAGAAGTGGGTGATGTGAATTTACTTCAATTCTCTTACAGAATGTGAAAATTTTATTTGGTATGCCTAATAAATATAAAACATTTAGTTCAAGGATAGTTACTTAGCTCTATCTCCGTTAGACATGTCCTTTGCGCATAATTGGGCTTTGAATGTATTGGGCTTTAGTGATGGCATCAGGATGACGACAGATCGATGAAGACTCGAGTAGTAGCCGGTGACAGCAAGGTAAGGGACAGCGGATTGGTGTTCTCAAAGCAAGTAGTAGCAGCAGGGATGCAATAACTACTCTGGGTGTGACCATCAAGAGGAAGAAGTTTCTCGGATGAGAGTCTTGTATAATATCATGAGATGATGACTCGAGTTATAGCAGGTCACACCAAGGTAGAGAATAAGAGATGCGCGGAGAAGCTGATGATGGAGCCGGTATTATTCAGGATGTAGACTGAAACATGCAAGACTCTATTGTAGAAAGTCGTTAACCTCTTCTCGTGGTATTGGTCAGCAAATATTAAAATTAAGCGATGCATTTAGCAGCAACAACAGTGAGTTAAGGGCGAAGCTTGCAACGGTAAGGATATGAAGCTTGAGATAACGAAAACAAGACATGGTAGCCATTTTTTATTTTGCCTATTACGGCTGCTGATGTTCTCCTTCTGGTGGCTGCCAATGAATCCTTTAGAAGAAGTTCTAAGAGTTGAAGTCTGGTGCAACTTGTTGATGTGTAACATGAGGTCTCTTTCGTTTCATAAACTTGGTGAGAGAAGCTCTAGCAAAATAAGTCTCGAGGCTCGCATCATCATGAGCATTGAGGTTGGAGATAGTTGTTGCTTCCTTGTTGTTAGTGATAGTTAGAACCTCAAGTTTTGCGGATCATGTCTTTGGAAGTAGATTGGCGTCGCCTGAGCGAAGTAGGTAGCATGTGTAGCGCCCCCTAAGCTAGCAGCTGACTAATCCCAGAAAACCCTAGTTCTAATTTGGGGAAGAACACATGAACCCTAATTCTTCAATTCTTCCACAGAACATCTCCAACATCTAATTAACTTTACCCCGTTTCTCAATCGACTAAACCCACTTCTAATCATCTATCTATAGCATCATATTCACTTTCTAAATCTCCTCAGAGCTCTCCTCATGAAACCCTAACTCACCAATTCATCACCGAATCATCTTCAGAACTTCAATTAAACACTAACCCCTTTTGTTCTTCATCACCAACTAATCAAATCCTCCTTAGATTAATCAATTCCTCCATATCTTAAACTCAGATGAAAACCTCAACTTTCTGCTTTATCTACAAATCGTCACCTCTCCTTATTCTCACGATCAAACAACAAGAACACCACCAACAACTACATCATCAGAACATCTTCATCGCTTAACCCTCTTAAATCGATTCTCACACCTCTCTCAGAATCAGCAGCCGTGAAGAACAGGGGAAGGAAAGAAGAAACGAGAAGGAGAAGAAATAGAAAGAAGAAAAGAGAATGAGTTTCTCTTCGACACGTCTTGGTGATAAGGTCAACTAACCATGATAAAGTCACCCACCCAAACGTTAAGGGAAGCCAGGCGGTTTAATTTTTTTTTACTAACTTGCCCTTCATACAAAACTGATAATATCTTCTTCATCCGATATCCGATTGACACGTTCGAGTAGTCCATTCCGCGTAAATTTCCAAGATCTATCCGACGGTACTAGTTTCGTATCTAACTCGTTGTTATATTAATTAACATTCGTGTTAAACTAATCGATCCATTAGCGGCTAAATCGTCTCTTGACTAGTCTAATAGCGTTGACGAGCTTGAGGGTCCTTACATTCTCCCCACCTTGTACATTTTCGTCCTCGAAAATCAAACCATCCTTCTGGTCTTCAAAAACTCCCCACCTTATAGAGACAACACTATCTCTCGTCTAAATGTAAGTACTGCTCACACTTACAAACAACGCGAAAACCAACTCATTTCAAATGAGTTCGAAAAAATAGAAAAGAAACACAACCCTATGTGTTTTCCTACAACTAAGATTTAAAATTTGTAGATCTAGGTTCAACTATGCTGATTTAATTTCTATCAAATGGGGAAGTCTAAGTTTCTTACACTAATCTATACAATGGAAAACTATAAGTTTTAGTTCTCTAATTACAAGGGAGATTCCTAAAAATCTTTCTAATTGAATTTATAATTATCGGTTTTATAAAAAAAATCATACCCACTTCTATGATCGGTCATCTCTGAATGCAGTTGCCCTGTCAAGGTTGGCCAAGCCCAACAATGCCTTTCTACGAACAAAGAAAACACAATCTTCACTATTCCCCAGTGCTGGATTAGTTAAATGCTAACTTATTATGACTAATTAATCTCTAAATTCTATTGTAACCGATTTAGCTTAAAATTTTACTTCATAAATTATATAAATAGTTTACATCATTTTAAGAAATTTAGTCATCAGAATTTATTTTATTTATTATTATTATTATTATTTATTTTATCAACATAAGTAATTCAAATTCGATTTCACGTGAATTTATAATATTTGATATTTTTAACTTTACTGTAATACCTTTATATAAATTTTTCCAAACATAATCTACTATAAATTTCTTACTAGCATGATATTCGAATACTATTATTAATTGTATTATTATTTCCATTATTCTTAAGTTGATTGTCTGGTTGATACATTAAGCCTTAATCTTTTTAAATATAATTCTACATCCACATAAAGATTGATATAATAGATTTTTATTTATTCATATTGAATTCGTATATTATATCTTGTTAAATATTGGCATTGGTAATTTAATATAATTTAAATTTGAGTCCACAAAAAATTTATAATATATCCTCATAGTCTGTAGATTTTGCTAATACTGTAAAGTATCCTATTAATGTACGAATTTATTTTCTTTTAATTCCAATATTACACTAAGCATCAGAATACTATTATTACTATTTCATGTATATTTGTTTCATTTTAGAGATCCACTAGATCATTTGTTAGATTAAAGATAATTTGTAATTATTTTAATTTACAAAACTTAATTGTAGATAAGCGTAAATAATTTCCGTAGTTATTTAATCATAAATATTATTTTTTATCGTTATATATCCTTATTGAAATTTTAGTTAAACTAAGTTTAATATAATACTAATTGATAAATGCTAACATTACTTTATTAAAATTATTATTACTCTTATTAAATTATTATCATCTACAATTAGCAATTATTATTATTGATGGTTGAACTATTATTCTAACTACTCTTACAAATATTATTAAGTCCCAAAAATAATATTAACATTAATGTAATTAAAATTTGTTTACTCTTCATACAAGTCAATATGTTCAGTAAGTTCCTATGTGATTTACAAGATCTATCAATAATACTAATCTTTGTTTTTATAGTATTAAGTTGTCTACGTGTTCATACTTTTTAGATTAATTATTATCAAATCCTAAAGTTATTGGTGTACCTTTACTTCATTACAATTACAAACAATCAACAAAAATATCAATCAATCAAGTAAATCTTTTAATTATTGATAGCTTTTAGTGATTACGATTTATCTCACAACCCAACCCAGACTTATCTAGTTCACTAACTGGCACTGGCTATTCCTATCTTTTCCCATGTAATATCTAATAGCGAGCTCTGATACCAACACTGTAGCGCCCCCTAAGCTAGCAGCTGACTAATCCCAGAAAACCTTAGTTCTAATTTGGGGAAGAACACATGAACCCTAATTCTTCAATTCTTCCTCAGAACATCTCCAACATCTAATTAACTTCACCCCGTTTATCAATCGACTAAACCCACTTCTAATCATCTATCTATAACATCATATTCACTTTCTAAATCTCTTCAGAGCTCTCCTCATGAAACCCTAACTCACCAATTCATCACCGAATCATCTTCAGAACTTCAATTAAACACTAACCCCTTTTGTTCTTCATCACCAACTAATCAAATCCTCCTTCAATTAATCAATTCCTCCATATCTTTAACTCAGATGAAAACCTCAACTTTCTGCTTTATCTACAAATCGTCATCTCTCCTTCTTCTCATGATCAAACAACAAGAACACCACCAACAACTACATCATCAGAACATCTTCATCGCTTAACCCTCTTAAATCGATTCTCACACCTCTATCAGAATCAGCAGCCATGAAGAACAGGGGAAAGAAAGAAGAAACGAGAAAGAGAAGAAAGAGAAAGAAGAAAAGAGAATGAGTTTCTCTTCGACACGTCTTGGTGATAAAGACAACTACCCATGATAAAGGCACCCACCCAAACGTTAAGGGCATCCAGGCGGTTTAAATCAAAATTACTAACTTGCCCTTCATACAAATCTGATAATATCTTTTTCATCCGATATCCGATTGACACGTTCGAGTAGTCCATTCCGCGTAAATTTCCAAGATCTATCCAACGGTACTAGTTTCGTATCTAACTCGTTGTTAGATTAATTTATATTAATTAACATTCGTGTTAAACTAATCGAGCCATTAGCGGCTAGATCGTCTCTTGACTAGTCTAATAGCATTGGCGAGCTTTAGGGTCCTTACAGCATGGTTGTATACATGATGAATGAACTTCTCAGTTAAATGAGATTCTTTACAGAATCATAGTGACAGCTATGTGGATCGACTAGCGCCTTACCAAATTCAGTATCTTTGAGACAAGTAGTGGTGAGAAGTCCCCAGCCACACTCTTTTTGCTTTTATCATCTGAGCAGGTTCAAGGTGTATTCTATTTCCATTTGGAAAGATAATTTTCCTTCTGACATAACACAGTTTAGAGAGATGAGGATACCTTTGCATCGTGCCTTTGAGAAGTAGGGAAGTTCTTATTTGCGAACGACTTAATTGATGGGTTGTGCAAATATGATGAAGCTCCTGACATGTAGAGAATCCATGTGCACCTTCAGTCCCCAGGTGCAATCTGTTCCAGCAATTCAACTACTTCTTCCATGAGAGAGGAAATTCTTAAAGCGTCTCTTGTTGACGTTGCTGCTGTTGATGTGATTTTCAACTTTGTTGTAGTAAAAGGTTCGTTGAGACTTGTGAAGATTTGAGTTTTTAAATTTAATAAAAATATACAATAATATTACAATTGGTGCAAGAGGTACTGGGACTAAGGATTTAGCCAATCTTCATAACATAAGGTTCACTTATTTATTCTCAACAATTTTAGCTCAAGAAATATAAACATGGACTCTATTTTTGCCAAGGTAGATTCTCAAAACATTGATTGTAAATGTTAAGCATGGGTCATCAAATCACCTACGCTAAGCATGTCCCATCTAATCAAATGACAACCAATTTAATCAAATCATATTTCAATTAATTTTAGTGCAAAAGTCATAAAAAAGAATAAAACAAATTTACCCATGTATGAAGTTCGGCCTCCTCCGTCGTCCCAGTGTTGGGGTTTAGCTCCTCATATTATAGACACTCTCAAAATATTTTTTATTTGCTCAAAAATTGTTTACAATGGTGAAAACGGAGAAAATAATGAAAAACAGTAATTTGCGATGCACAAAAATCGTCACAAAATGAACGATACAAGAGAAGTGTTGTAGACTCTGTTCCGCGGTCGCTGGAAAGGAGTTGGGAACTGTCGCATTTAAGCGATAGTTTTCAACGACTTTCCTTTACAGGCTTTTGTTCTTCGTGTTCTTCAGTTTTGCAGCAGCAGAACCCGAGTTTCTGCAACTCGTGATTTCTTCTTCTCTGGCTCTCCTAAGCTCCCCAAACTCTCGACACCCCTTCTATATGACCTGGGTAATCTATTTATACCCGAAAGATGCATCGAATCTCCTCCATAACTTCAAAAAATCTTCTCTTTATTATTTTTATTCTCACGGCAATAATTTCCTGATTTAGCTTCTCCACGCGTTTGCAGTTGTATTTATTTCCTTGTTTAACTCTTACACGCATCTAGCATTCTCAAAGAACATTCGAAACTCTCCCAGCACACTCCAACAACAGCAGACGCGTGAATATCTTCTCCCTTTGCACGTACTCCCCTGTTTTGCTCCATGACACGATTCATCCAATTCTGATCCAAACGAACACCCATACTAGCTTTCTATAGTCATATCACGTCTACCCACTAAGTTTCAGGGATTAAATCTCACTAAATCACGTCCAAACATCCGATCGAAATTCTACTGTTAATGAAGATATTTTCCCGCCAAAATTCATTTTTTGAATTTGAGAAGAATATGTCCTCCCCCTAATCCTGCACGGGTGTCACTTTAGCACTTGTCTTATGGGGTGCAAATAGTAATTTTTCCGGGGTTCCTCCGACACATTTTTAGGGTGCTTCCGGTGCATTTCTTGGGTTCCTTTAGTACTTTATCCTGGGGTGTAAAACACCACTTTTCGAGCCAATTTTTCCGCAAGAGCTTATTCCCTAGAAAAGACTTAAAACAACTTTATTAGAAATAAAATGAGTCATAGATAATGTAGTTATGGGTGAAAATGCGTCACACTTACGTGCTTATCAAATTCCCCCACACTTACATTTTGCTAGTCCTCGAGCAAAACCTCAAGACCCGCTCAACAGCTGGTCATTTGCGTAACACCAAGAGAGACCCGCTCAACAGCTGGTCATGTAACATAGAGAAAGACCCGCTCAACAACTGGTCATAAGAAAACAAAAAAAATAATAGACCCGCTCCACAGCTGGTCATATCAATTTATTTATTTATTTTTATTTTATTTATTTTCATTTATTATTATTATTATTTATTTATTTTTGATGACCCGCTCAACAGCTGATCATAAAAGTAAATTCCTAAGGTAGACCCGCTCAACAGCTGGTGATAATAGTAAATTCCTAAGGTAGACCCGCTCAACAGATGGTCATAATATGATAAGGAAACTCCTACAAAAATAAACAAAAAGTTAATCACTCCCCCACACTTAAATCTAACATTGTCCTCAATGTTATAAAGATGAAATTAAAAACATGAACAAGGAGAAACTGTTATTACTTAAAGGAAGTGAGGAAGGATATTACCGTAGTCGACGCATAAGCATGGGTTACCTCCCAAGAAGTGCTAAGTTTAAAGTCTTCAGCCAGACTAGGAAAGGATTAGTCACTCGAATCATAAAATAACAGTCGGAACAACTATGGGTCTTCAAAACCAAATAGAGCTGACCAAAGGAAACTGCAATAAACCAAGAAAATGAACAAGACTAGCATGCCCTTATCTAGTTTCCTGATTAAGATATCTAAATCTAATTGTGGTTCAGGTTCTATGAAAGAGTCTAAATAAAATATTTTCATTGGTTGCATTTCTTCATAGGTGGGATCCGAATTATTAGGTCCTAAAGTCTGGAAAAACTAAAATAGGAACTTAGGAGCACACAACAATAACCTAAATAACTGAGGATCCTCTAAGTCAATCAGATTTGACTTACATAATTGACCACAATGAGAGTAGTGGTCATTCTTAAGTAAATGTGTCGATTCTATTAACATAAAGTACTTAGGCTTAGTCTCAGAGCTTAATAAGTGACACATTTGAAATATAGACGTTCCCACATTTGGAAGAAAACTATTTGGTGGGAAAACAAAGTCAATCTGGGTATCATAGCCTGGGCAAACCATATCAACCATAGGATAGGTTTCTAACGACTGAACTTCTTCCTGGACATCATTAGGTTCGGGAAAACGAGTATGAAGGTAATCTTGTAAAATGGTTGAGGCACAGATATCAAGTCCTAAGTGAGGGGACTTTCTGAGAGTTAAAGGTAAGGCACTAGGAAAGTGATAATCACCACCAAACTTAGAGTTTTCAGTGTCTCTAGATAGACTAGTCACAATCTCCCTAATTTCTAGATCATCAGATTCTTGGAAATGGTCAATTGATTTTTCTAAGTTATTATCAGGTAGTGCATCTTTACTCATCTCTACGGGTCTATCTTCTTCGTCTAAGACTATTGTTTCTAAGTCGCTAGACTCTAAAACAACATTTTCATAATAAACCCGTTCCTCTAAACCACTATCGGCTTCGTAATCAAAAGGAAAAACTACATCGTCTAAAACGGTGATATCCCTAATCAAATCCTCGTCCTTTTGAATAGGTGAATAATCATAAAAATTATTTGGATTTGAATTAGAAATAATATAATCATTACAAAGCTCAATTGGATTAATAGATTCCTGATCACTATGCCTACATATTTCAGATTCTTCATTACTACTATCCTCATCATCATCATAGTACGAAGATGATTGAACCTTATCTAAATAAGTAGTGTCTTTTATTCTAACCTCGTCCTCTAAATTAGGCAAATATTCACCATTGATATCAAGGGTAAAATTGGAAACACTATTTTGAATAATTAGATCTTTTAGAGAAGTTCTTTTCTGGGTCTCTAACAAAAGCTTCTGGGCCGACTCACATGATTTCCTGACATAATCTAGGAAAGAAGGTAAAGAAAGTTCACTCGTTGCATTTTCGTCCATAACTAAGTTATTCATTTCTGCAAACTTACGTGTTGTCTCAGCGAACTTACGTGTCAACTCTAGTAAAGAGGAATTATCAGAATTATTCTCGTAAGACCAATTCGTGTGTGGATAGTACTTGGGCTCACCATGGGATGAACCATAACCTTTAAAAGATTGGCGTTCCCAACTACTATTCCCACCATGGTCATAAAAATGATGATGTCCATAATCAAATTCAGGTCGATACTCATTGTATTGGCTTCTATCATACCAGTTCGACATTCTTAATTGTAAGGGAATTCTACAAAATCACAAGCAAGGCTGACTCGACCAAATCAAACCTATAAAATCTAGCAAACAACAAGCATGATGGCTTCCTTAGATTATTTCTATACCATCTTCTATTCCTCCAAAAGGAAACTAGGTATCGTTTTAGGAAACCTCTCTAGATCGATCCGAATAAAGTGAGTCGAAGAGAAGTAGGGGGATCTCAGAGGAGCTTTGATACCCCCACCTCTTTGGCAACGTTTCCCGTTAGGGCGGCTCTAGTCGACTCACAGTAATCTTCCTGAACTTTTGATTTAAGCTAATAAGATACCCAATACTTCCCTTTGAATGACTTTCCTACAAGCTCGTTACCCTATCGGTCACGTTCTAATCAGTATTTTAAGCTTGGGTTCGCGTAGGTTATGTGTTCCTAAGGCGGGCAAGAAGAGAACGGTGATGAAATCCGAACCCTTATCTTGTATGGCCTGGCCTTGCCCTTTACTAGGAAATTAAAGTCCGTATTCAAAACCTCAACATATATGCACCTTAAGGAAGACAGTAAACCCGCTGACAGGGGATTCGCGGGTGTTTAGAAGCTTACCTCCCGTACCAGACGGGCGATGAAACGGTTGTAGTCGACTCGGGCCACTGATTCCTGTGTCAGTGTATGAACCCGAGGGGCCGAGACGATATCGTAATCGTCGTCCTTCCCTGCAAACAGTTTTGTATTTAATAACCCTTCCGTAGGGTTTAAAAAAAAATTAAAGTCTAAAGTCCAATGTCCCAAAAAAAAAAAAGGTTCAAAAATAAAAATTTTAAAAAATAAAGGCCTATTTACAATTTCTAAAAATGAAATCTAAAAATAAAAATAAAATCTAATTAAAAAAAATTAAAAAAAATTTTCTACTTTTCTCCGTTCTTTTCGCTTTGTCTAGCTTTTAATCCCCCAGGTCTTTCGTCTCCAATTCCTCTTTGATTCAAAACCTGCAACAAAAAGACAAATACCCAAGAAACGTAAAAAAAAAAACAAAAGAATAAAAATCTAAAAACAAATCCGCATCGGCGGCGCCAAAAATTGATGTGATTTTCAACTTTGTTGTAGTAAAAGGTTGGTTGAGACTTGTGAAGATTCGAGTTTTTAAATTTAATAAAAATATACAATAATATTACAATTGGTGCAAGAGGTACTGGGACTAAGGATTTAGCCAATCTTCATAATATAAGGTTCACTTATTTATTCTCAACAATTTTAGCTCAAGAAATATAAACATGGACTCTATTTTTGCCAAGGTAGATTCTCAAAACATTGATTGTAAATGTTAAGCATGGGACATCAAATCACCTAAGCTAAGCATGACCCATCTAATCAAATGACAACCAATTTAATCAAATCATATTTCAATTAATTTTAGTGCAAAAGTCATAAAAAAGAATAAAACAAATTTACGCATGTATGAAGTTCGGCCTCCTCCATCGTCCCAGTGTTGGGGTGTAGCTCCTCATATTATAGACACTCTCAAAATATTTTTTATTTGCTCAAAAATTGTTTACAATGGTGAAAACGGAGAAAATAATGAAAAACAGTAATTTGCGACGCACAAAAATCGTCACAAAATGAACGATACAAGAGAAGTGTTGTAGACTCTGTTCCGCGGTCGCTGGAAAGGAGTTGGGAACTATCGCATTTAAGCGACAGTTTTCAACGACTTTCCTTTACAGGCTTTTGTTCTTCGTGTTCTTCAGTTCTGCAGCAGCAGAACCCGAGTTTCTGCAACTCGTGATTTCTTCTTCTCTGGCTCTCCTAAGCTCCCCAAACTCTCGACACCCCTTCTATATGATCTGGGTAATCTATTTATACCCGAAAGATGCATCGAATCTCCTCCATAACTTCAAAAAATCTTCTCTTTATTATTTTTATTCTCACGGCAATAATTTCCTGATTTAGCTTCTCCACGCGTTTGCAGTTGTATTTATTTCCTTGTTTAACTCTTACACGCATCTAGCATTCTCACAGAACATTCGAAACTCTCCCAGCACACTCCAACAACAGCAGACGCGTGAATATCTTCTCCCTTTGCACGTACTCCCCTGTTTTGCTCCATGACACGATTCAGCCAATTCTGATCCAAACGAACACCCATACTAGCTTTCTATAGTTATATCACGTCTACCCACTAAGTTTCAGGGATTGAATCTCACTAAATCACGTCCAAACATCCGATCGAAATTCTACTGTTAATGAAAATATTTTCCCGCCAAAATTCATTTTTTGAATTTGAGAAGAAGATGTCCTCCCCCTAATCCTGCACGGGTGTCCCTTTAGCACTTGTCTTATGGGGTGTAAATAGTAATTTTTGGGCGTAGATAGTAATTTTTCCAGGGTTCCTCCGACACATTTTTTGGGTGCTTCCGGTGCATTTCTGGGGTGCCTTTAGTACTCTATCATGGGGTGTAAAACACCACTTTTCAAGCCAATTTTGCCGCAAGAGCTTATTCCCTAGAAAAGACTTAAAACAACTTTATTAGAAATAAAATGAGTCTTAGATAATGTAGTTATGGGTGAAAATGCGTCACACTTACGTACTTATCAGCTGTCGAACCAGATATGGTGTAGCTTGGATGGTTTTCTCATTGCAGCAGTCGCGCCTGTGGTACTGGAGTTGGAGCTGGTGGGTTTGGACGTGTAGTATGTTGCATCTCTGAGACGATGGCTTTCCTTTTGCTCCTTCAGTGAAACTGCTTACAGAAGGCCGAAGGTTGTATTGCACATTGATGAGACGTATGCTTCCACAAGTCTCACGAGGCTTTTCCATCCTGGAGGCTCTGATACTCTCCAACAAGACAAGTGTCATGGTACCAAATTTTTTGGTTGCTTCATGTAGTTCAGCGATCATTTGGAAACGTAAGTTTTCCGCTCGATAAGAAGAAATCATGTCGTTGATGCATAACTCTACAAGTTATTGTTTAGTAATATTTGGACCATGACAGTCCAATGCCTGGATCCTGACACTCTTCACACGTGATGAAACTGACTTGTTGATTCTTTGTTGATGGACGTTCAATGGCACTAACTGGTGCTTCATCATCTCCTATGATAGGAGCATTGGAGGTTCCAGGATCATCAGTGAATGTTGAAGCATTCTTGGCTTGCTCCGTCTGGTGTTGCTCGGAGGCTTGAGAAAATTGAGTAAGTACTCCAGTGATCATGTCTCCTTGATTCTCGGGATTAATCTTGCGTCTGTATCGGATCGGATATAGCATGCAGAGCTTGATTGTTTCTAGCTTCTTCATTATCTTGGCCAGAGAGAGGCGAGTTGACATCATCAGCATTGATTTCAGTGTTCACGCCTGGTGAAGGGGGTATCGCCTGCATTGCTGGTATCGGCATCTTGTTGATAGAAGGATTGATACCTGAAGTACCAATGTTGGAGAAAGTAGTAGAGGTATCAGGAGTACCACCATTGTTGATTTTGATATTAGGGTTTGGTAATTAACCAAACCTAAGGCTGACCATTTTATGAAATTGGGAAATTGAAAAGTTTTTGGGAATTGATTTTACAACCGAGAGATTAATCTCCCACTGTGGTCTCCAATTTGTAGTAGGGTAAAAACTGATTCTGGAGAAAAGAGTTGTTGATGGTGGTTTTTAGTTTAGGGGGAAACTGTAAAAGTCTATCTAGCTGACCCAGTGTCAGAAATAGTATACCTTGATATGTCTATATTCCGCAAGGAGTCTGGAGAATATATTAAAATCTGATGAGTGCCTATGCCGCTCTTCATATTGTATTGAAACTCAAGCTCCTAGATGAAATGTTCACTAGTATAGAGCCTAATGAGTATTTAATCTCTCGCCTGCATTATTCACTAATGTATGGCTTGCTGAGTATTTTTCCTATGCTATGTTCCTAGGCTGAACTCTTAATATTTACATGACATGACGATTAACGTTCGCTCGCAGCTGAGTAGCATGAATTTCCCGAAGTGTCAAGATTAAGATCTGCATGAAAGTACTTATTCGAAAGCACGCTGCGCTGCTCTATGAGAATAAAATTAGTGATTTTGTGCCAACGCACAGAAATTATCAAATTTGATTATTTGTGACAGCTCGCAAAATTAAATTTTTTAACCTAATTTTACCAATTTACAAAAATTAGGTTTTTGCGGCCTGCGAAAATATCTCGAACCCTATTGGTCAAGACCAAACCTAGATAAGCTAGGAAATTAATCCATCATGGATTAGTGGGAGCAGGATCCTACCAAAAGTGGGAAAACAAGAAACAAAGGGAAGCTACGGCAAATAAAGGCAGCAACACAAGGAGGCGCGGCCACGCCGCTTGACCGGCCAGCATGCCCTAGTCGGCGCCGCCCATGGCTGACCGGCCCGCTCCGTATAACTACATGCCGACCCCTCTTTCCCATAGACCAATCAAAACGCTCTAAAAGAGCATCCCCAAGAAGATAACGATGCCCGCGTCACCCACTGACATGGCATGTAGTTCAGCAAGGTTACGGGACATTTTGCAAAAGCTCTGTTAGAAACGTTTTTATAATTCCCTCTAGAAGAACTGAAGCTGGCACTAATTGGTGAATAACCTAGGGGTGAGCTATATACCGAACGATTCGCATGGAAGTCTTCTACAACATACTAATAGACTACGTTAATAAAATGAATGAGCTATAAATGATAACCGAAACTCTCAATTACGTGACAGCTGAAAATCTACAGAATTCTTCCTGGAAATTCTCGGTGTCAGGTCCTTTTCACCCACCAAACGGACATCGAATCAAGAAATTCATTTTGGAGAAGTTATATCTTCCTCTTATCTAAATAATGAGAGGTCAACCACCTCATTCCGACGTCGGATGAAGTTTTGCGTCCATTCTGGCAAGAAGACACAAATCTGAAATTTACATCAAGTCAATACACCAAGGTCGTACTTATAATCAGACAAGCAATAATAAGAGAGATTACGCACGCATGGAATCAGGGAGGAGCCACTTCAACAAAAATAAAAGAGGGGAAGGAAGGAAAGGAAGAAACTCATCATTTGGGCCATAACGGCCGATCAAAGCCTTTTAATGCTCGTGGTCGTGGCTAGCATCACCACCTATTATCGCCTAAAGCTCGTGGACATAACTACCACTACTTATGCCTTTCCCGCTCATCCAAGATTCATGGTCGTGGTTACCAAAGCCCATGACCACCATCACCACACCTCTCCCTGCCAAGTTCGTGCCCATAGCTACAACGCTCTCCTTGCAAGGTCCGTAGCCACCATTCCTCCCTATCAAGGATCGTGACCGTAGAAAGCCAAGATCCATCCAACCTGTTTTTTTTCCATGAAAATACATCTCTTCTGATCACAGCTGCTGCCAAGAACCGTTGTTGCTCTTTTGTTGATACCAGCCAGAGCTTCACCATAGCAACAACCACTATGGACAGAGAACCACGTAAACCACACTTGGGGACTGAGGATCAACATGGAGCCCCTTCACTGTCAGTCAAGGACCTCTTCAACTCAGGAGAGATGGTCAACCAAGAAGCCATAACAGTGACAAGGTCACCACTTTTCAAAGATGCAGCATAAGGATATCATCACCTCCCTGTCTGGAAGGCGCCTGACCAACAAGCAATATTTGGTTCAACCATCCATAAGCACTGTTATCAATGAAGAATAAAAGAGGAAATTCGTGCCTCAGCAAGCCACACAGACCAACCGAATCATGTCTGCCACATCACCTACTCAGAACTCAGTACCGCCTACCTAAGATATGCACGAAGCTGCGCATCAACAACCATATCAGTCGACAAAGTCGGATTTGGTGTTTCTAGATTTCCAATTTTCAATGGAAGGGGTGCATGGGCTGCCAGATGTTTGGATACAATACAGGTCTATCAAGTGCGACTCCCACCTATTGATCAATAAATGACGGATCCAAAAGATTTCCGCTTTCGTTAATTCGTCAACCACCTTACCATCGAATACAATGGAAGTACATCTTCCAGAAGAAAATAGGCTCAAGATAATTATACCTGGGACTGCCAGCACAAGATGCCTTCACGTCCCTCAACCAGGTTATTTTTGATATCAGTATCATCACTGTCAAAGCTTTACGCGCCGCAGGAATTTCTTAACATGAAGACGTACACGTGCATCAAAGACTCCAAAAGTACGTCGCGGAGATATTTTCACATATCCGGACATACCATCGGATCTAAAGTGTAACTGGGGACTGCTCATTACATCCCATTCCATACAACCATCCAAGATTCAGAAGATGGTTCAAAGGATGTCGCTTGGAACGAAGTCCTTGAAGACTTGATAGCAGCACGTCGGCAACGGAACGCCTCTCAGCTCGTCTACTTCACTCAACGGCTCTGGAATATTTTGCCCATACAAGTATTCCAAGCATATCATCATCGCAATTAGAAGGGCAGGAATAGGCATATGAGCTAAAGAGTCAGAATAAATACAATTTTGTTCCAACTCCAGCCAATGCCCAGGAGTTTAAAGAACGTTTTAATTGCGACTCAACAGTCCAGACACGAAGCAACTTAAAGTCAAAGCCTCTTGCAATTGAGCTCAGGGGAGTTTGGAAAATTTTGGAATCCACTAGAGAGGCTATACACTCATTCTTCTGGAGACAGAACCTCATTACACATTCTGGAGAATATCGATGGTACAGCTATTACACCCTCTGGTCCAGGAAGAAGAACCATCACATGATTAAGATGAGTCCTAACAGTCGTATAGGATATTTCGAAGAAGTCATCATCTATATTTGGCATATCTTTGGAATCATTAATGCCTCCTGGCTTAGCAGCGGGAATGTCTCCAGGTGACATCTTATCAAAAGAAAAATTACGCTCCTAGTTACTGTTGGGTGGCTACATGTGCAAAACAGAAAAGTGCACCTACCTTGAGTTCTTCTTGCTCGCATTGCTGCTAATCATAATTATTGGAGATTGCTTTATTGCCGTTGACGCTCGCTCTACCGCCGCTAACAAAGAAAGTCATTCATGCTGAGCTAAATGTTCAAGTTTGATCAACTACTCGTGGATATTACACTCACAGCCAAAATACGAAAACGAAATGAACTTACCTTGCTGCTGGTTGGTGTACACAAAGATGGGGAGAACCCGGTTGAGCTCAAAGGCCTTGACCGGACATGCTCGCTTTCTTTTCTTACCATTGATGTTCGATGAGCGGTAATTTGTTAGCAGCCCCTAATTGATGGCTGCTTCACCAGTACGACTGCCAAGAAAGTTCAAACTAACTGATATCTCTCCTGTAACATCTACCTACTTGTTGATGGGGAAAAACAGTTTGCTTTTTTTAGGGAATGGAGAGACGACCGTGTGATGGAGGCTCCTAAACCGAGCGAACTGCCTAACCTCAAACAGATGCACTGCACGGGAGTGCTTTGAGTTCGAGATATCAATCTGTAGGACTCCTTCCTAAACCAAGACAATTGTCGTTCCAGAGTCAATTCGGTCACAAAGAGGGAAGAGGGTTGATCTGTAGGAGGAAAGCTGAGAAGTGTGTGAGATTAATAGTGATCAAGGATTATGAATATGTTTAAGGTTTCTGTAAGTTTTCTGTGAACTGTTGAGTTCGAATAAGTTCTGGTCGATTGATGGAATTCTTGAGAGTGATTGCTCGAAAAATTGTATGTTCTTCAATCGTGGATTCATAGACTTATTTATATTGCCAGAATAGTAGACACATTGATCTCCAGTAAGTGTGACGGTTGCTCGAGTGAAAGAGTGGGAAAGTGGGAAATCGTGGTTTAACCAGTTCTAGGTCATGCGGAGACTTGGTTGATTGTCCACCCACTACTTTGCTAACTCCCTCAACTGCTTGCATGACTTACTCACATTTCTCATCGTGGATGAACACACGTGTTGTAGACTTCCAGACCAAAACCCTTATTAATATCCCCCATGTGATATGATTGATGTCTCACGAACGTGGAGTCTGCAAAGCAGGCGTGAATTTGGTTAGTCAGTCGTTGACTTGATTAGACGATAGGTCTAAGTATTGTTCAGTCGAGCATGATTGATGAATGTTATAGGATTTATGAATTGAACATGTCTGCTGGGACGTATAGTTCTCGAATGAATGATGTTGATAGTTTAAATATTGATAGTCTGAGCAAATATTGCTCGTATGATGAATTACTGAATATTGATGGTTGAATCAATATTCGAGCATTTGAGAAAGTATTGATCATTCGATAAATTACTGAATATTGATAGTTGGATCAATATTCGAGCATTTGAGCAAGTATTGCTCACTCTATAAATTACTGGATATTGATAGTTGAATCAATATTCGATCATTTGAGCAAGTATTGCTCATTCGATCAATTACTGAATATTGATAGTTGGACAAATATTCGAGCATTTGAGCAAGTATTGCTCACTCGATAAATTACTGAATATTGATAGTTGAATCAATATTCGATCATTAGAGAAAGTATTTCTCATTCGATAAATTACTGAATATTGATAGTTGAATCAATATTCGAGCAACTGAGCAAGTATTGCTCATTCGATGAATTATTGGTAATGTGACCCAATAAAGTATTAATTAAAATATTGGTAGCCTGACCGAATATTATATTTTTAACCCAGATGTTGATTGCTGGATCAATATAAAATTATTAGTTTTTGAACTCGCTAAGAATTGTGATTTACAGAGCGTTTGTTCGAAACCCTAATTTTGATCAATTGTTGACCAATTGATGACTTATTGAAAATAAGTCACTGAGTGAAGGAGTAACCGGCCACATGGGATTTTGGTCGACCATGTAGCGCATGAGTGCTCGAGTGAGCATGCACCAAAGTCCTTTGTTGACCGGTGTTGATGAAAGGATGATCAAATGCTGGTTTAATCATTTATAAAAACAGTGCTCGTGCGAGCGTTAGGTAGTAAAACCTCGTTATGGAGAGATGAGGGACCAACAAAGGGGTCATGGGACCGGCCCTTGGTGGTTGTGGGACCAGCTGACGGTCGGTTGAGCGAGCCCCAGTCGATTGAGAAAGTTTTGACCCAATACGAGAAATTGATAGAAAATTAGGTCAAAATTATAAAATGTATGGGACCGGCTTATTGCAAGCCTTAGGGCCGGCCTTGGTCGGTCAAGTGATAGACGCATTTATGTGTCTATTTTCATCTCTATTGTGTATATTGTTAGTACCCATTTTTGTACTTATTTTGGTATTTTATCTATTTGTAGGTGTTTTTGGAAAAATAAGCTTTTGCGGCGAAATTGGCTCGAAAAGTTGATAAATGCAACCCAAGGGACAAGTGTTATGAGGACTCCAGCAACGGATAAGGGGTAACCTTTCCCCTTCACGTTAAAATTCTGAATTTGGGCGGGAAAATATAAACACATTCCTGGCAGTTTTGGTGATCGTGATTTGGAGGAGTTTGAGGTCGACTAAACCTCTGATTTTCATAGGGTAGACTCCTTATGGGTCTAGGAATCTAACATGGGTGTTGAAATCGATTAAACTGGGCTCAATCGACGGATTTTTATCTCAACAGCAAAATATGGAAAGTCACGTGTGTGACCGATTTTAGGGAATTTTAGAGAGATTAAAGTGCTATAAACCTTCCCAAAGATTGGTATTTATCTAAGGAAGAGTTTAGAATCAAAAGGAAAGCTCAGAAACGCGTAGAAATTCTAAAACAAGAAATTGCCGCAACTTTGCCGTGAAGAGAAAGGAAGAGATTTTGGAGAGATTTAATCGCTCGTTTTGATATAAATAGATTGGTTGGGTCATATAGAAGGGGTGTCGAAAGTTAGGGGAAGTTTAGAACACTACAGAGCCGAGAAATCAAAGGTGCAGGAAACCCGGTTCTGCTGCTGCTAAAGAACACGAAGAACATTGACCCACACAGAACAGTCGCAGACGAGTGTCGTTCTTCAACAGCAGAACCGATTTATCGTTTATTAACAACACTTCATTGTAACGGTGATTTTTGTAACGCCAGAAAAGCGTTGCAGATTCGCTGTATTATTATTCGCCTTCAATAAAAACACCTTTTGAGCCATGTTTCTATCTTTTGAGCATATTTTTACCATGAGGAGCTAAACCCCAACACTGGGATGACGGAGGAAGACGAATATCATACTTGGGGTAATTTTATTAATTCTTTTTAAGACTTTTGCATTAATTTTAATTGAAATTATGATTTGAATTAATTGGTTGTCATTTAATTTGATGATGTATGCTTAGCTTAGGTGTTTTGATACATCATGCTTAGGATTTACAATCAATGTTTTGAGAATCTACCTTGGCAATAATAGAGTCCATGTTTTTATTGAGATAAAATTGTCAAAGAATTAATAATTGAACCTTATGTTTTGAATTCGGTGGAATCTTGAGTCCCAGTAACTCTCGCACCCTTTGTAATATTTTTGTATATATTTTTATTAAATTTATAAACTCGAATCTACACAAGTCCGAGTGAACGACAACCTTACTTACTACTTTAAAACCACATCATCAAGGTAGCATGCCCGTGTCACCACAGTGTCCGTGTCTTAGTCCTGAGAGTTTTGGTATTTTCTGGTGCGCGTTTGAGCAATACTTTGGATTTTCAGAAGAGTTTGATCTTGACTGAAACTCTCAATTTTGCTCGAGTGAGCAAGTAGAACTTTGCTCGTGCGACCAATATTTCAAAAATATTAAAATAATAATATTTTAATATTTTTCATGAGTGGCCTAGTCGGTCGTGTGACCGTTTGACTTTTTGGCTTTTTCATGGTTTGAGAAATATTTTAGAAAATATTGAAAAACTAGGGTTTTCACTCAAACGATGGAGTTCCATGAGATGATGGAAATAATAATATGAGAAAATAAGGGATTGTGAGGTGCGGGACTGGCCACGGATAGGTGGCCTGGTCCCGTAACACTTTTCCCTATTTTTGTATGATGAAAGTATGGAAAACTAAGAGTTTCACTCAAACGAGGGAGTTTGCTCAAATAAAGGAGTTTCCATGAGATGAGGGAAACAAAAATAAAATAAAATAATGGGAGAGGGGGACCGGCCACGGCGGCATGACCGGCAGGTCGATGGGTCCGGTCCCACGCCTCTTGTTTATTTTATTTAATATTATTTTCTTCATAAGTTCCTCGTTTATCCATGTTTTCGAACGATCGTTCGTGCGTTTGGGTGCTCGTTCGTGCACTATTGTCAAGTACACTTGCACATTTTCTCGGGGCTTACTCGGTGATGGTCCATACGCCCGTTTGTTGGATAATTATTACTAATTCATGAGATTCGGCTGAGAATGATTCATGAAACGGGGTAATAAAATAAGTTGAGTATCTAATAATAATCCATGAATTCAACCGGGGAATTCAGAGAACGGAGTAATGAGATGTAGTGGTTATCTATTACTAATCCATGAAATCCAGCCGGGGGATTCAGGGAACGGAGTAATGAGATATAATAGATTATTTTATAGGAATTCAGTGGATGAATGTCACGGTAGAATTAATCTATTTGCAGAATCGAGATATGATATAATTGAAGCATCATATATGTTCTGGGGGTGTATAGTCAGGGAACAACGATCGGCGTGATGTCCTAAAGGCGTTAAGCTCTCTAACAAACAATTATGTCTAAAGAACCGCCTGATTCTATACATGGTCTCTCTACGTAGTCAGGGAACAACGTGCAGCGTTGAAAAGACGATGGTACCCAAATATACCTATCTCTAAAACTTTTACACCTATAAGTCCTTTCTCCGAAAGTGATTGTCTTTGGACTGAGTCGAGACAATACAACTAATCGGTTCACACTTCGTGTGATCGTTTATGGATACAAGATCGAGACAATACAACAACGAAGTATGATTACTTGATAATAGGTTCGGACTTAACCAAACACTATAAGATTGCTATCAAGCAATAAGGAATTAACGTTTGTGTATTTTACTTCTAATTATAATAAATCAATTATAATTACGGAAATAGAAAAGTAAAAGACACAGCAAGATTTTGTTAACGAGGAAACCGCAAATGCAGAAAAACCCCGGGACCTTGTCCAGAATTGAATACTCTCATAATTAAGCCGTTATAAAAAATCAAACCAACTTCGTATAGTTGAAACCAAGCAACTAAACCTATAGTTCACCTAGTTCCCTCAGTATCCCTGCGCCTCCAACTTGTAATAAGTCACACACTTAGAACAATTCCTTTCGTTTGTATTCCAAACAGTAAAGGAAAAACAAATCTGTTTGGTAACAACTCTTTTCAAACAATGTGATATGAGTTTGACAAAAGGATCTTCCGTTTATCCCAGTAAAGTCCTTTGTCGGGTTCTTAGATCTATCTATTCAACAACTACCAAAGTAATTGTTTAAACTATGTAATCAATACTATAAATCACAAAGAAATGTATTGATGCCGATCTACACAACTAATCAATCCAATCTATCACAAAGATAAACCGATTATAGTTGGATCCCCAGCCGATCAAGTTTTGTGCACACCAAAGATTATGAAATCAAATAAGAAATCTTCTTTGTCTTCAAATCTTCTTAAATCTTCAATAAACACCTGCACACAAACAACTTTAATCTCTTGTGATCAATCACACACAGAACGTAGTCTGTTAACGATGGATTATCACAAGACGTCTTTAGATCTACAAATAGTCTAAAGATCCCCGTCGACACTTCGATCTAGTTTGAGTGAATCTTATATCAGAAGAGAAGATTCTCAAGCATAAACAAACTAGGTGCAATCAAAGTTCAACAACCGTTAGTCAATCAAATCAATCGAAAACTAATAATAAACTGCAATTATCTAGTTTCCCACCAACAGTACTCGTAGAGCTTCTCAATCCCAAAGAAGTCTTTAAAACGAGCGGTCGTAAGAGATTTCGCCTAATTAGGGTACTTTCCTCTACGAATAGACGGCTCCACCAGTAACAACACAACTAGGTAGTTTTGCTTGCTCTAAGGATTAGTTTGCTCGAAATGCAAACTTCGATATTTATAGACCAAGGAAGTTTGGAAACCACGGAATTTCCAAAACCGAATATTCTCAAAGATATGCAATAAAGCCAAAATCGGTTTTCATGATTCCTGGAAATGCACTGTCCAAATATTGACCGTAATCTCAGTAGAAAATCTCCAATTAGTAAATACACATTACCAATTTTTATTTTCTAAAGATATGCATTTAATTGATGGAAATTAAAAGCATATAAAAACTAAAAACCTTAATTAAAAGATTCTCAATTTATTTCGATTCGGGATTCTCCTTTAGTTATTAAGGAATATCTTTGAACAATAAAAGATAAGAATTACTGCACATGTTCAAAGTATGTCGACATCTTTACTTTGTAAATCCTTTTTCATATTTACAATCTTGGAACCGATTTGCCACACTTCCAAACAAGTTTAGAATTGGTTCATCTGACTTCCAAGAACTATGTGATTGATTATCCTATCAAATCACCATTAATGGGTTTCACGGTTCTACCAAAACACAAAGCTTCGGTTTTACCTCCATGTGGGTACTAGGATTGGTCACACTAGCTTTCCAAAAATTGGTTGACTAGGTACTAGGATCGGTTACCACATTATTATGGTATTTACTTGTAATCGGTTGCACAAGTCATAAGATCGGTTACCAATTACTAAGACTTGTTGCACCTCTTACAAGGATCGATTCCACATACTTGTGATCGGTTGTACCTCTTACTAGGATTGGTTACCCAATGTCTAGAGTTGGTCATACCAATTACAAAATATCGATCATACCATCTCAGGTGATTACTTAAGATCGGTTTCACTAATAAAAGTCATACCAAAACAAAAGTCAGGCATTGTAAATAGTTTTACCAAGATACATAAACAAGTTATGAGCGTTTATACTAAACACACATATTGGTAATCCAAAGATTTGCAATGAATAACAATACCAATTACCCTAGCGATTTCCCTTTCGATTCACAAAACAAGTTTATGAATTGTACTTCCTTTAAACGAATGTAAACATTGTTTCCTAGGACGAAATCTTCACCCATACCCGTACATAATCACAATAGCATTCATACGATTATGTCAATGTCTTATATACGAAGTTCAAAAGATAGACGTTATACTTCGTATTGTAATTCCTTAATACTATGTCTAACTAGAGTATAATCATTCACAGCTTCGCAGTTATTTTTTCAATATGCACGACTTGAAAGATACGTTAGAAATGAAACAGTTCAAGTCAAATATTACTAACCTCAAGAGGAAGGATAATGTCGTCGATGTAGCTCTTTACTTCTTCACATTCTTCAAGTCTTCACGTAATACTTGTATGTCTCATATCCTAGTAACTTTCTAGCTAACCTATACGAAGTTGACTCTAGTAAATAATCAAGCGACTCTTTAAATGAGTTTTGGTTCACTAAAATATGACAACCAAACTTGACATATCAACGCTTGGTGGGTTCAACCGAGCTATGCTCTAACAATCTCCCCCTTTGTCAATTTTAGTGACAAAACTCTTACATCATATGGATAAACAAATTACAAGAATTCATTACACATACGCTTGATTCCAAGTTTCAACAGCACAATAACCTATATACATTCAATCCATAAATGCCGTTGTTGATATTATAATAACAAAGCTAATACTCCCCCTAAAGGTAAGATAGGTAGATTTTCAATCCGCACGTCTTTGTTATTCCCTTTGTAGTAAAGATAACCACAAGTATCAATATGATATGTTACTCCCCCTTAGTCTATGCTTTACTCTTTCGTTAGATATAACGTTTAAGCACCATTGTCCTTTCCTTAGTGATACCAAATCACTTGGTTACTCCATATAGTTCTCCTTGTCACAAAATGACAAAGGTACGAGCAAATAAAAGACATGGCAAAAGGATCTTAGAAATCTTAAAAGACTTGCAACCTATAATAGTTAAGCACGAGGGTTCCACACACCATTTTAGATAACCAATATCAAAACCGAAATTACAAAGTTATTTTATTTTGATATGTTACCAAGGAAACAATTGCCCAAAGAAATTTTCCCTAATAGTTTAGCAAATCATAAATTGACTAAGCACCTTAGTTCTTTTGCTAAACCAATTGCACAAATACAATCGCTTGTTTGATAAGACCAAAATAAAGATGAGAATTAACTTTATTTTTCTCATCAGGTTCTAATTATTCAAATAATAACTTAGACCTTTCACTTTTAAACAAGGCAAGTACTAGGTTAGTTAACTAGCATTTCTTGTTAAGGCATTCGATTAGACTTGAATAATCGAAACCTCCCCTTTGATAAGTCTAACTAAGATAAGAATTAACTTAGTTTCTCTTATCCGAAATCTAATTGGACTAAAAAATTGATCCCGAAAACCTTTTTGTTAAGCCATAAACAATTCATACAAACCAAATAAATCAACTTGCATAATTATTTATCTCAACCGGATGCAATTGAAACAAACATAGACATTATAGTGCCTTAATTGCACCGAAATTTCGTAAGCCTAAACAATTGATACCAAACCATAAAGAAAGATAACAATAGTTTTTCTTAACCGGAAACAATTGAATCACACACATACATCCATACACAAATAATGGAATAAACATCAATTGTACCGAATTTTGTTAAGCAAAAGCAATAAATATATGCAATAAAATCAGGCTTTTCTTAAACAGGAAAACGATTAACTAACAAATTCGTTACCTCAGATTCCGTATCCTCTTCACCCCGAAAGATATGTCATTAAGCGCAAGTTCACATAGATTTCTCCCACGTTGTGTTGTCATCCTCCCGCCAAAACAAAAGAACAACAACAAAGACCAACCTTTACCAGAGAAAGGTTGAAAATCGGTTTTAACTAATTCTATGAAAAAGTTGAAACCCCGAAACACATATGCTTTTATGCTAAACCGAAAACGATTCAACATATTATGACTTTTTCACATATTAGTTTCAATCGGAACCCCTTATGATCCTTTGATAAAGCCAACTAATATAGGCTACAACTCAATCCCTCTAAATCAAAAAGTCACCCAAACCATAAGGGTTCACACCATATGAGATCGAAATTTAAGGTTATGAAACCGAAAACATACATCTCATAAATCAATTTGCAATACACCATATATATTCAACATAAAATCAAGTATTTCAATTACCTCAATCTTGTAGGAAATTGAATTACGAAACCAACGCAAAAAGAATGAGGTCATTCCGAGTTCGGACGAAGAAGTTATTGGCAAAACAGTTTTACACTCCTTCGTATGGACCAATCACTAGGACCGGTTATAGTTCTCATAGTTCTCACTAGGATCGGTTACGGCATGAATCCATACACGAAACTGTTTTCAACATAACTTTTGCATATAGTGTACGAATTCAGTGATTTTTGGCTCATTTTAACCGTAAAAACAAGAGATACACATATATGATCAGTAGATATCAACATCATAAACTCAAAATTACCGTTTCTATCAAAAGCTCAAATATAGATAGAGAAGGTATGAGTATAGAAGAAAATAAATCTCCCTAAAGATGTTAATTAGTCATATAATAACCGAGAGATCATGTGCTCAGTTTGACATGCTTCCTCACTCTTCATAAGATTGAGCACAAAGGTGAGCATGCACAATTCAACCCAACTAGGTTGTGTTGAGTTGGTCCTTGTCTGTTCGTCACGGGTGACTAAGACAGAATCATCATTCTTGACCTCTTGCTTGGTTTGTTTTCTCTTGTTCCATCTCTTGTTTTTCTTCTTTGACTTGTGATGAAGAGTGTCATTATCACAACGTTCACTAGTACAAGAGATTTCAGACATGATGTCTTTCTTTAGTCTTTCAAGAAAACTCTTGTAATTATTGTCTTGTGACTAACTTTTGGTCCCTTCTTGGCTATGGAGGACTCTGGGACCCATTTAGAGTTGGGTTTCGTAGGAGCAGCTTTCTCCTTCATGCCATTATGACGATTGTCCTTTTGAATACTTTGTGAAACAACTTTTCTCCAATTTGGAATATCAGATCTTGTCTTTGCATTTAAAAAGTCATCTCTCTTTATATAATTGAGCCTTTTATGAGATGACCTTGTCGAGTGATATGCAAAATTTGAACTATCATTATAATAATTCTTTTGCCTAAACTTAGGACAATGGCGATCTGAGTTCTTTAGGGGAGAAAACTTAGCCGATTCGTTTGATACAAAAGAAAGTGTATCTTTTATCTTACGAATATTACATCCCCATTCAACATGCCCTTTATTACCACAATAACAACAATGCTTAGTAACATACGAAGTCTGAGTTTTAATTTTACCTTTTTGTGGATCCTCTTGCATTAGAGCTTGATGATTTTTCCTCTTCTTCTTCTTCTTATCTTTGTTCAACTTTGTTGCTTTCTTGACATTAGCAGAAGTTCTCTCTTTGATTGTCGTACTTGAAGAGTATGGTTGAACATGATTCTTAGGCTTGACTGATTTTACTTCTTTACAAGGAATACATGCATCTTTTACACCAGTGGAAACCTCTGGTTTAGAAGAATTTGTAGCTTTAACAAATTTTACCTCTTTGCTAATATTTGAAGCATCTATTCCCTTATAGCCCAATCCTCGTGTATCACGATGATTTCTACTTACTTCTAACATTGAGGTTAGGATGTTTGAGCTAACATTGAACTTTTTAAGGTCCAAATTTTCTTCTTCCAACGTCTTGATTTTATCAAGAGCACTAGCTAGATCAGCCTCAAGGTGTTTTTCTCGTGAGAGATATACACCTTCTTTCTCTTCAAAACTATTTTGTTGAGAGTTAATCCTTGGATCAGATTCAACAAGTTTTTCTTCCAACAAATGAATTTTTTCAAGAGCAGCATCACGCTCCCTTTTTAACAATTCTGCTTGAGAGAGAATAGCATTTGCTTTTTCTTCAATACCCTGTATTTGTTGAGAAGTATCTTCCCTAAACTTTTTGTGATTTTGATGCATCCTTTCACATTCAATAGTAATTGCTTTAAAATCATCCTGATTTTTCTCAATTACCATTTTGTAAGTAAGCAATTGCTCACATACAGATTCTGAGGGTGGTTCAATAACCTCTTGCGATACGTTAACTGAGTCTTTCTTTAGTTTTCGCTCTCGCTTAACTTTACTTTGACTCATGTCTTATAGGTTGGATCGCACCAAACACAGATTGTTAGATCTTTTCGTGTTTTCCTCATATGATACCAATTGAAAAGACGAGGGTACCCAAATATACCTCAATCTAAAACTTTTCCACCTATAAGTCCTTTCTCCGAAAGTGGTTATCTTTGGACTGAGTCGAGACAATACAACTAATCGGTTCACACTTCGTGTGATCGTCTATGGATACGAGATCAAGACAATACAACAACGAAGTATGATTACTCGATAATAGGTTCGGACTTAACCAAACACTATAGGATTGCTATCAAGCAATTAGGAATTAACGTTTGTGTATTTTACTTCTAATTATAATAAATCAATTATAATTGCGTAAATAGAAACGTAAAAGACACAGCAAGATTTTGTTAACGAGGAAACCGCAAATGCAGAAAAACCCCGGGACCTTGTCCAGGATTAAGCCGCAATACAAAATCAAACCAACTTCGTATAGTTGAGACCAAGCAACTAAACCTATAGTTCACCTGGTTCCCTCGGTATCCCTGCGCCTCCAACTTGTAATAAGTCACGTACTTGGAATAATTCCTTTCGTTCGTATTCCAAACAGTAAAGGAACAACAAATCTATCCGGTAGCAACTCTTTTCAAACAATGTGATATGAGTTTGACAAAAGGCTCTTCCGTTTATCCCAATAAACTCCTTTGTCAGGTTCTTAGATCTATCTATTCAACAACTACCAAAGTAATTGTTTAGACTATGCAATCAATGCTATAAATCACAAAGAAATGTATTGATGCCGATCTACATAACTAATCAATCCAATCTATCACAAAGATAAACCGATTATAGTTGGATCCCCAGCCGATCAAGTTTTGTGCACACCAAAGATTATGAACTCAAATAAGAAATCTTCTTTGTCTTCAAATCTTCATAGATCTTCAATAAACACCTGCACACAAACAACTTTAATCTCTTGTGATCAATCACACACAGAATGGAGTCTGTTAATGATGGATTATCACAAGACGTCTTTAGATCTACAAATAGTCTAAAGATCCCCGTCGACACTTCGATCTAGTTTGAGTGAATCTTATATCAGAAGAGAAGATTCTCAAGCATAAACAAACTAGGTGCAATCAAAGTTCAACAACCGTTAGTCAATCAAATCAATCGAAAACTAATAATAAACTGCAATTATCTAGTTTCCCACCAACGGTACTCGTAGAGCTTCTCAATCCCAAAGAAGTCTTTAAAACGAGCGGTCGTAAGAGATTTCGCCTAATTAAGTTATTTTCCTCTCCGAATAGACGGCTCCACCAGTAATAACACAACTAGGTAGTTTTGCTGGATCTAAGGATAAGTTTGCTCGAACTGCAAACTTCGATATTTATAGACCAAGGAAGTTTGGACACCAAGGAATTTCCAAAACCGAATATTCTCAAAGATATGCAATAAAGCCAAAATCGGTTTTCATGATTACTGGAAATGCACTGTCCAAATATTGACCGAAATCTCAGTAGAAAATCTCCAATTAGTAAATGCACATTACCAATTTTTATTTTCTAAAGATATGCATTTAATTGCTGGAAATTAAAAGCATATAAAAACTTAAAACCTTAATTAAAAGATTCTCAATTTATCTCGATCCTGGATTCTCCTTTAGTTATTAAGGAATATCTTTGAACAATAAAAGATAAGAATTACTGCACATGTTCAAAGTATGTCGACATCTTTACTTTGTAAATCTTTTTTCATATTTATAATCTTGGAATCGATTTGCCACACTTCCAAACAAGTTTAGAATTGGTTCATCTGACTTCCAAGAACTATGTGATTGATTATCCTATCAAATCACATTAATGGGTTTCACGGTTCTACCAAAACACAAAGCTTCGGTTCTACCTCCATGTGGGTACTAGGATCGGTCACACTAGCTTTCCAAAAATTGGTTGACTAGGTACTAGGATCGGTTACCACATTATTATGGTATTTACTTGTGATCGGTTGCACAAGTCATAGGATCGGTTACCAATTACTAAGACTTGTTGCACCTCTTACAAGGATCTATTCCTCATGCTTGTGATCGGTTGTACCTCTTACTAGGATCGGTTCCCAATGTCTAGAGTTGGTCATACCAATTACAACATATCGATCATACCATCTCAGGTGATTACTTAAGATCGGTTTCACTAATAAAAGTCATACCAATACAAAAGTCAGGCATTGTGAATAGTTTTACCAAGATACATAAACAAGTTATGAGCGGTTATACTAAACACATATATTGGTAATCCAAAGATTTGCAATGAATAACAATACCAATAAGCCTAGCGATTTCCCTTTCGATTCACAAAACAAGTTTATGAATTGTACTTCCTTTAAACGAATGTAAAACATTGTTTCCTAGGACGAAATCTTCACCCATACCCATACATAATCACAATAGCATTCATATGATTATGTCGATGTCTTATATACGAAGTTCAAAAGATAGACTTTATACTTCGTATTGTAATTCCTTAATACTATGTCTAACTAGAGTATAATGATTCACAGCTTCGCAGTTATGTTTTCAATATGCACGACTTGAAAGATACGTTAGGAATGAAACAGTCAAGTCAAATATTACTAACCTCAAGAGGAAGGATGATGTCGTCGATGTAGCTCTTTACTTCTTCACATTCTTCAATTCATCACGTAATACTTGTATGTCTCATATCCTAGTAACTTTCTAGCTAACCTATACGAAGTTGACTCTAGTAAATAATCAAGCGACTCTTTAAATGAGTTTTGGTTCACTAAAATATGACAACCAAATTTGACATACCAACGCTTGGTGGGTTCAACCGAGCTATGCTCTAACAAGCGTGACGTCCTGAAGGCGTTAAGTTTCTAACAAACAATTATGTCTAGAGAACCGCCCAATCACTAAGATTCTATGTAGAGGTGGGTCTCTCTATGTAGTCAGGGAACAATGAGTAACGTGACATCCTGAAGGCGTTAAGCTCTCTAACAAACAATTATGTCTATAGAACCGCCCAATTATTCAGTTCTACGTAGAGGCGATGATGAAATGTGTGAAGCATCGAACGCTCAGCCGGGGAGACTTTTTTAGAAACATATTCATCATAGCTCTGAGAGGAATGCTCACTCAGTCATAAATCGTGAAACGGTTCACAGAACATAAAATATGAATCGTCATATGCGTTCCTGAAGCCGGGTCAGAAACATGTAGTATCATGATTTTACGATTTTAGCCCTTGCCGAAAATCCACCATCAACATTAAGTCCCCTGCTTAGTGGGGGATAATCATGTTCCGCAGTAAGCATTAGATGGTGATTTTCCAGTAGATGAGAAAAGTAGTTCTTAGTCGTACAAAGGCATTTTCAGAATCCCCGATTTGCTCCAATGGTGTCGTGTACGAGCGAATGCCCAGGTAAGGACCTTGACAGTATGATAGAGTGTCATCCCGTGAGCACGGAGAAATGAGGCACTGCTGATTTGGTCGGTCAGGTGCCTAGTTTTGGTTGGTTTAGCGTTTACGGGCCCGGGCCAGAAAAGGAAATCCTTGTTTTATTAGGTTTTTGGAAATAAAATTGATACAAAATGGAAGAAACCTTTTATTTTTATGCAACAAAGGACCGACCACTCTCCTCCCTGTTAATCTCTTCACGTCCGAGAAATGAAGGAGGAGGAGAAAATTTGCGCCGGAATTACTTGTCACCGGCGTTCCCGATCACCGGCTGGCACCGACCAGGTGCGTGAAAAAAAATTTGTTGCAGTTCGTTCATCAGTTGTTCAAAACGAAATTCTATGTGTGCGTGCATGCGTAGGTTTTATGGAAATTTACTTTAGCAAACAGACGTCCGTCTGTCCGTCGGTTTAAGAAACAAACAACAATCCCTAGTGTGAAAGAGATATGTATATGTATTTTGAATAGATATGTTCCAATTACAGTAAAGAAAATTTTGTCTATGAGTTTTCATAAAAACAAAATTTATTCGGACTTGTATAGAATAGAGAAGAATCCTGTTTGATAGACGAACGTTCGTTTGAGCGATTTTTTTTTTATATATATACGTGACCTGCACACGTAATTTTTTATTTTTTTTTAAATTTACGTGAGTCATTCACGAAATTTTAAATTTTGTAAAAACAAATTTTTATTTTCAGCAATTGCTGGAAGAAAACAATTTTTAATGAAATATTGTTTGTATGGATTTCGTGATTTGATAGAGGATACACAAAAATCAATGAGTGTTCACTCGGTGGGAGTTGCTCACACGGTGAAATTATGTGAATTGCTCGCATGATGGAAGTTTCGTAAATTGTTCACAGTTTTATGAAAATCACGTTATGATTTTGAATAACGAATTTTGTTCGTCCTTGCAGGTTTGAAGAAGCGAACAAATTCTCGAGGTTATAATCACTACAGCTATGGAAACTGTAAACAGGTAAGAGTTGAAGAGTTACCATTTTAACGCATATTGTTGCCAACTGATTTTGACTCCGTATTTTTGGTAGCAGATAATGGCAGCTCCTGGTGATGACTATGTCTCTGACTCTTCTGGGAAATGTTCCAAAAACATCAAACCGAAGATGAAGAATTCAGTAGATGCCTGTGCGAAGGTGGATCAACCTTTCAGAAATGCCATAAATCTGATACGTGGCATGTCTCTTGCTCATCTGAAGGCCATTCGTGAGGGAGTGAATGACTTCCTGAATTATGTGGATGCGGAAGAGAAACAAAGACATGACGAGCAGAAAAGAAAAGTTGAAGATGAAAAGCTTGCAGCTTATCGACAGAAAAGACAGCGACTTCAACAAGTGAGACTAGAGGCTTAAGATGAGATCCAACCGCGTCCTGATGGTGTAGCTTCCGACTCAGATGCTGAGGAAGTTGAATCCGTCTAGCAGCCCACTGAACGTAGAATTAAGCCATATATACCAGGTATGAGAGCTGGTCGGTTGGCCAAGGCTGATCTTCAAGCAGAGCATGAGGAAGATGAATATTTAGACGTAATGTATGGTGACCCCGAAGATCAATTGGAAGAAGTCCCCAGTGAGGGCTCTGACGATGACTCCGAGGGAGAAATTGAAGAAAATTCTACGGAGGATGAAGATCGTGAATCCGATGATGAATCTGATGACTCTGATGATTAGTCTTACTCGCAATCCTTCTGAATAATTGATTGTTTTATTTCTCGTTGGAGTAGAGATTATTGTGATCACTTGAGCAATTTGTCTGCGTAGATATTGCATTAGGAATTATTTTGAATGATAACTCTTTTAATATATATCTTGCTTACTTCTTTGATCACACAGAGTCAATGAACCTTTATGTGTAGAAATTATAATTCCTCAACGGGCTTTCATATGTTCGCTCTTTCGACATGACTGTGCAGACATTGTATGAACTAGAGAACGTGTGATGTACACGAATGACCGTCTTTAATTAGGTATTGTTGATCATATCTACATAGCCATAGATTATCAGTCCCCAGTATGACTACTCTTCGCGTCGTAGAAACAGTAACTGATTTGACCATCTGTAAAGGATAAGTATCCACCATGTCTCGTGTATTGACTTTCGATACTTAGAGTTCTCTATTTATACGACATATCTTCTCCTGCTCATGTATACTATCGGAAGATTTGATCACGATTATACCTCTCATCATCATGTCTAGCAGCAGTGCTTCTTTTCAAAATGAATCTATGGCAAAGCATGAGGTTGGAGCGTCCATCTTGGTAGGCTGGACGCTTTTTATTCTATTTTCACATAATCAGACTGACTAACCAGAGAAAGTGATTTTGCAGGACAATCAGGAGAATCGACTTTCTTCTTCCCCTTACAGTTTAAGTCCCAAGCGGACTGTTAAGGCTCATGCTCGTTATAGAACTGCTCGTGTTGAAGCTGGAACATCCGTGAGTTTCTGACTGGAAATTTCCTTCGAACGAGTGTTCATCCAACTTTACTGAAATTGAATATTTTTTCGTCGCGGGTTGATGTTCACGTTGTTGTCGATGCTAGGAAGAGAAAGGACGGAAAGTCTGTGGTTGTAGATGATGGTGATGGTGACAACCATGCTGACGAAAACTCGATCAACTCTGTGGATGATGATCCCAAGGTTTCTGTTCGTAAGTATCCAGCAGCTGGACTCCCATTCGATACTCCCATGGTCAACGCTTCCCCGGACAATCAACTAGTCGGTGGTTTCATCGTCCCAAAGTGTTATGCATCCCTTTACACCAAGATTTGGAAGAGGTACGGGCACATTGCTACTACTGAAGTATGTAGAGGTTTTCTGCTAACCTTATTGACTACCGTCGCTGGATTATTGCCCATTATTGATGAGATGAACAAGATAAATCTGCGAGATGTCAAGAACCAGGAGTTGCATAGATGGGATGATATGGTCTCAAACTGTGAAACCTTATGGTTCAACATAGGTTGGCTCCGTCGTCGGCTCGAAATTATCAAGATCGGTAGAGCAGAGGCTGCTGCTAATGTGATTTCTGCTACAACTTCTATTATGGAAGAAGAGGAAGCCCTCGCTTTGGAGTCTGCAAGGGTTGAGAAAGCTGTCCAGGACTTAAAAGTGAAGAATGAAAACTTTCAAAAGAGGCTTGAAATGGATTTTAATAAAAATTATTCGTTGTTGGATGGTTTGCTCCGAGTGAGCGTTTGAGAGATGTTTTTTTTTTTGTAGGTTTAAGACTCGTTTTTTAATAAAGTAGGATAGGTAATGGATGGAATAACTCTTTTGTTGGATTAATGAAATCTATTTTGAATTTCGAACGAATGAGCATATTGCATCCTCTTTGAAGGAATGGAAATTACATTTTGAAATTAAAATAATTGTATACTGATCGTTCAGGCATAATACGCTTTGAGCCACTTGCCATTAATGATGTTTCCTTCCACCCCTCCAGTAACAGCCAAGATTTTGTAATATCCGCTGGATACTGCCTTGATGACTACGTACGTCCCTTCCCATTTTGGAGAGAATTTGGGAGAAGGCATGTCTTGTTGAATATGCTTTGCTGTTTTTAGAACCAAATCTCCTACTTGAAATGTTCGAGGTCTTACCATTTTGTTGTATCCTTGGAAATCCTTTGTTTGTAAGCCTCCACATATTTTTCCACCTTGGCCCTCCTTGACTCAATCATGTCCAATTCAGCAATCCTTGAATTAGACACTTCATCTTCATCCCATTGCACTCCACTGGCTGTTGCAATCCTTGCAGAAGGGATCTTGATCTCGGCCGGGAGTATAGCATCATCACCATAAATGAGGGAATACGGTGAAGTCCCGATTGAACCTCTTGGTGCGGTTCTGTAGGCCCACAGAGCCATGGGTAGTTGTTCATGCCACGTTCGAGGGTTATCATGAACTGTTTGACTGAGAATCCGGATAAAATTCTTGTTGGTACTCTCCGCTTGTCCGTTTTCTTGGGGATAGTACGGTGTAGAGAAAATCTATTTTATACCATATTCCTCGAGCAATTCTTCGACATGTCTGTTAGCGAAAGGAGTCCCATTATCTGTGATGATATGTTTAGGGATGCCGAATCTACATATGATGTATTCCTTGATGAAGGATGCGATCGTGACTCCAGTGGTGCTTCGAAGAGGAATAGCTTCAACCATTTGGTGAAATACTCAGTTGCTGTGATGATGTATTCATGCTGCTTCGAAGATGCTGGATTGATTTTTCCAATGATATCCAGTCCCCAGCTGTAGAAAGGCCATGGACTGCTCACAGAATGTAATGGGAGACAAAGAGTGTGAATGAGGTTACCATGGATCTGTCATTGATGACATTTCTGAATATAGGAAGCTGCATCATCCTCCATGGTCGGCCAATAATATTTCTCATGGATCTGGAGAAATAATTTCTTTTTTCCTTGATGTTCTCCTTCGTGCATTTCTTTGAGGATTGTTGGAATTTCATGGTCGGCTAAGCATCTCAGTAGGTTCCCTCCCAAAGCTTTTCCGATACAAAATCCCTTCGAGATAGACAAACCGCTTGGCTCTTTGGGTGGGTTTGATTACTTCTTTTTTCTCTGTCGGTAAATCATTGTCGCGCAGGTACTTGATGTAAGGTTCTCTCCAGTCCCCAATATGATGGACTGTTAGAGCTTCCAAATGATGAGGCGGTGTCTGACAATTGGGGTAAGATCCTTGCAATGTTCTCGACTGAGCCTCCATGGAGGGCTAATAGTACCTGAGCCTTTGAAGCCTCCTGTAAAGTGTGACCACTAGCGTTTGTCCGCATATTTCCTCATGTATGCGCTTGAGTTGTTCGCTCGCTTCCTCGTCTCCAAAGCACCGTGACAAAGATTCATCAGGATTGCGATAATATAATGCTCCGTGTAGTAGGAAAAAGTTCTTCAATTCCTTAAGACTAATTTTTCCTTCTGTCAGAGAACTGCTCAATTCATGAATGATGGGCGCCCGCCAATCGTTCGCTTAAGCATCTTCAACTTGAGTGAGCCAGGTGGATGATACAGATCGTATTTGCACAGTGATGGATTTTTCTGACCCCTCGAATTGCAGTTTTGATGCAAGAGTTGCTAGACAGTCAACATGTCTATTGTTGGTTCGACCGGTATGGACAATAATTGCATCGGAAAAATGAGCTAATAGTCGTTGTGCTTCGGCCCTGAATGGAGAAAGTGTTACTTCTTTGAGAGAGTACACGCCATTCATTTGATTGACCAGTAACTTTGAGTCTCCTCTTTTCTCCAGGTGCATCGCCCCTGCTTGCTTGGATAATGATAACCCTAGGAGAAAGGCTTCATATTCTGCTGAATTATTGGTGCATTGGAAATCCAGCTTGAATGAATGGGAGAATACTTCACCGGACGGAGATACTAGTACAACGCCTGATCCACCAGTATCATTGCAAGGAGTGGCGGATCCATCAAAGTACAATAGCCATGTTTCTTCTTGAATGATCGAGATTTCCGGAAATTCACCGGGCACGTCTTCATGCAGCATTGTGACGTCCTCTCCAGGAAAGGCAGCAAGTAAGTCTGCAACTGCTTGTCCTTTGATTGCTTTAGGTGGGACACATGCTTTATCAAACTTTGACATATGAAATAGCCACTTTTCCGGTCTTCCGATCATAGCAGGTTTCGATAGTAAGAATTTTATGGGGTCAGCTTTAGCCACAAGCACAACTCTGTTTGATAATAGATAGTGCCTAAATTTATGGATCGCATGAACCAATACTAGACACACTCTTTCGGCTTTTGGGTATCAGAGTTGAGCATCTCTGAAGTAATAGATTGGACGTTCGATGCCTTCTTCATCTTCTTGAGCGAGAAGCGCTCCGATGGCAACATCACTGGAGGCTGTGTACAATATTAGTGGTCGTCCTTGCACCGGAGATTTCATGACAGCAGGTGATAATAGTATCTGCTGTATTTTCTGGAATGCCTCTTGTTGGACGGTCGTCCATGTAAAACTTACTCCTTTCTTCAGCAGAGGAGTGAATGAAGCAATAAGTTGAGCCAACCCAGGAATGAAACGCCGAATATAATTTACCTTGCCCATAAAACTCTGGAGCTCTTTCACAGTGCGTGGAGGAGGCATGGTAGTAATAAATTTTGTCTTATATGGATCGACTTTGATTCCTTCTGCGGTGACCAGGAATCCTAGGAACTTTCCGAAAGAAACACCAAAAGCACACTTCAGAGAATTCATCTTTAACTTATATTCTCTGCATCTTTCAAAAACTTGTCTCAGAACTTCCAGGTGGGATGCTCGAGTTTTCGATTTCACCACCATATCAACCTCCTGATTCTATACACGGTCTCTCTACGTAGTCAGGGAACAACGTGCAGCGTGACATCCTAAAGGCGTTAAGCTCTCTAACAAACAATTATGTCTAGAGAACCACCCAATCACTAAGATTCTATTTAGAGGTGGATCTCTATATGTAGTCAAGGAACAACGAGTAGCGTGACGTCCTGAAGGCGTTAAGCTCTCTAACAAACAATTATGTCTAGAGAACCGCCCAATCATTCGATTCTACGTAGAGATGATATTGAAATGTGTGAAGCATCGAACGCTCAGCCGGGGAGGCTTTTCGAGAATCATATTCATCATAGCTCTGACAGGAATGCTCACTCAGTCAGAGATCGTGAAACGGTTCACGGATCATAAAATATGAATCGCCACACGCGTTCCTGAAGCCGGGTCAGAAACATGCAGTATCATGATTTTACGATTTTAGCCCTTGCCGAAAATCCACCATCAACACTACTTCATCTTATTAATTTTGTTTTCGTCTGTCACCATCTAATGCTTACCCCGCAACAATGTTACTGTTACGTGCTAAGCCGGGGACTTAATGTTGATGGTGGTTTTTAGTTTAGGGAGAAAACTGTAAAAGTCTGTCTAGCTGACCATGTGTCAAAAATAGTAGACCTATATTCCACAAGGAGTCTGAAGAATATATTAAAATATGATGAGTGCCTATGCCGCTTTTCATATTATATTGAAACTCAAGCTCCTAGATGAATTGTTCACTAGTATAGAGCCTAATGAGTATTTAATCTCTCGCCTGCATTATTCACTAATGTATGGCTTGTTGAGTATTTTTCCTATGCTATGTTCCCCGACTGAACTCTTAATATTGACATGACATGACGATTAATGTTCGCTCGCAGCTGAGTAGCATGAATCTCCCGAAGTGTCAGGATTAAGATCTGCATGAAAGTACTTATAGGGAAGCACGCTGCGCTGCTCTCTGAGAATAAAATTAGTGATTTTGTGCCAACGCACAGAAATCATCAAATTTGATACTAGTCATAAATAGCAAGCAAGTTCCACATTCTGATATTAGTCATAAAAAGCCACACCTTCAGAGTTAACCATTCTGATCTCAACACCTTCTTCGTTTTCCTCCCTAAGATCAACCCTTCTCCTTCATTTTGTGACCGAAGCAAGACTGGAACGGCCATTTCCTAGTTTAGGCCAGAATTGTACAGATTGATCTCTCGAATCTAAAGTACTCCCGTGTAGTGCATTTGTTTAGGGTTTAGATTCGTTTCTCGACGGCACACCCAAATTTACCATTTCCAGCAGAATCAGTTTTTACCCCAAAATAACTGGCGACCACAGTGGGAGATTAATCTCTCGGTTGCAAAATCAGTTTCTCAATATTCATTCCAGTTTTCTCAATTTTAAAAGGGTGGACAATCATTAAACTCAATTTAGGTTCAACAACCAATTTCAATTCCGGTGTTCCGTTCGCTAGGAAGCTTCATAAAAATGCTTTTTCAAGCAATGCTACTGGAAATTCCTTGGATAGCTGAGAACCAATAAATCTCCCAGATGGAAGGACCACAAAGCCGCGTGGAGACACAAAGAGACATGACTACTACTTAGAAGGGAACAATGGCTTCTCTCGAGATCCGGATCGACAACCGCCTTTTCTACAACACCATAAGTGTTATATGGAGCAAGCCGGAAACGCCTCAAAGTTATCACTGATATTAATGTCGTCAGGGTCCACACCCAGAAAGATAAAGGGAAGATTCGCATAGCCGTTGTTCCAATATAGTGATAGTCGATAACAAATATCAACACCAGTTGAGTCCTAGAAAGGCACATGCAGAGATCACAAAAGAAAAGTAACAAAGGAGGCTTGGCGCATCTTCAAATCATCATAAAGGGGTTCGCCTATTATGCCAACCCAAGCAAGAGCAAGCAGGCCAACACAAGCAAGAGCAAGCCCGTGACATCTTCAGATGTACTGGAGCCGACACGTAAAGAGAGAGCAGCCTCAAGAAGATAACGATGCCCGAGTCATCATACCAGGAAAGAATCCCAGTCGAGATAACCTCACGCAGAGGAGATCCGAGAAGTTGCTGCACCAAAGGACCCACGTTTCCCATATTTCCTTTTCCCAGGGAAGCGGGTAATGCTGAAATGGGTTCAATCGGTTATACCTAATTATGGAAATACTTGTGATCGGTCACACCAGTCACTAGGATTGGTTACACCAGTTACAAGGATCGGTTCCATATACACATGGTATTACTTGTGATCGGTCATGCCAGTTACAGGGACCAGTTACACCAATTACAATGATCGATTACACATACTCATGATCGGTCACACCAATTACTAGGATCGGTCACACCAATTACAATGATCGATCATACCATCACATGGTGATTACTTAGGATCGGTTACACCAATTAATAAAAACCAGTCATACCAAATCATAAGTCAGGCATTGT
Organism: Papaver atlanticum; assembly: GCA_023531105.1. Taxonomy (NCBI): domain Eukaryota; kingdom Viridiplantae; phylum Streptophyta; class Magnoliopsida; order Ranunculales; family Papaveraceae; genus Papaver; species Papaver atlanticum. The sequence goes on from JAJJMB010007312.1 coordinate 1,707,897, forward strand.
TATTAGTTATACCAAGATACATAACATAAGTTAAGATCAGTTCTACCATCTCACACATATTGGTCATCCAAAGATTTGTAATGAATAGCCGGACAAATAAGCCTAATGATTTCCCTTTCGATTCACGAAACAAGTTCATGAATGTACTTCCTTTAAACAAATGTAAAAAATTGTTTCCTAGGATGAAATCTTCACCATAACCCATTCACATAATCATAACAATATATACAAGATTATGTCAATGTCATATCTATGAAGTTCAAAAGATAAGCGTTATACTTTGTAATCTAATTCCATAATACTATGATCATACAATTATGATCATGTCACATCACTAGATATTATACAATATGTACAGTATGTACAGCTTAGCAGTTATGTTTTCAATATAACACGACTTGAAAGATATGTTAGGAATGAAACAGTTCACGTCAATATTATTAATCTCAAGTGGAAGGATGATATCGTCGTTATAGTTCGCTACTTCTTTACATTCTTCAGGTCTTCGGAGTAATACTTGTATGTCTCAACATTCCTATACTTTCTAGTCTAACCTAAACGAAAATAACTCTAGTATTTAATCAAGCGACTCTAGATGAGTTTTGATACTAAAATATGACAACCAAACTTGACATACCAACGCTTGGTGAGTTCAACCAAGCTATGCTCTAATAATCTCCCCCTTTGTCAATTTTTAGTGATAAAACTCTTATTACATATGGATAAACAAATTACAAAAAAAATCATTTTACACACGCTTGATTCCAAGTTTCAACAACACAATAACCTGCATATATTCAATCAATAAATGCCGATGTTGACATTTGAATAACAAAATCTTTTACTCCCCCTAAAGGTAAGCTAGGTAAATATTCAATCCGAACATCTTTGTTAATCCCCTTTTTGTAGTCAGAATTACTACAACAACAATATGATATGTTTCTCCCCCTTAGTCAATGCTTTACTCTTTCGTTAGATATAACGTTTAAGCACAATTATCCTTTCCTTAGTGATTGCAAATCACTTGTTTACTCCATATATGTCTCCCCATTTTTGTCACAAAATGACAAAGGTTCGAGCAAATAAAGGACAAATCGAAAGGATCCTACAAATCTAAAGGACTTGTAAACAACCTATAAGAGTTAAGCACGAAGGTTTCACATACCACTTTAGATAACTGAAAAGACGAGGGTACCCAAATACACCACAATATTTTATTTATCCACCTATAAGTCCTCTATCGAAAGGGATTGTCTATAGACTGAGTCGAGACAATACAACAAATCGGTTCACACTTCGTGTGATCGTCTATGGATACGATATCGAGATAATATGATAACAAGATAACTTGTGTGATTGACTATGGATACAAGATCGAGACAATACAACAACGAAGTATGATACTTGATAATAGGTTCGGACTTAACCAAACTCTATAGGATCACTATCAAGTATATGCGGAGTTAACATTTGTGTAATTTACTTTAATTATATAAAAAATATATAATTTCGGAAAACAAAAGTAAATCATACAACAAGATTTTGTTAATGAGGAAAACTGCAAATGCACAAAAACCCCGGGACCTAGTCCAGAATTGAATACTCTCATAATTAAGACGCCATACAAAATCTACACCAACTTCGTATAGTTGAGACCAAGAAACTACCCCTAGTTCACTTAGTTTCCTTCGTATCCCTGCGCTTCCGACTTCAATGATTACACGCACTGGAACAATTCCTTTGGATCGTATTCCAAACAGTAAATGAACAACAAATCTGTTTGGTAACAACTCTTTCGATTCTTTCAAGATAAAGATATCTCAAGTCATATGCAAACGCTCTTCCGTTTAATCTAATAAACTCCTTTGCCTGGTTAGATCAATCTATCCAATAACAACCAAAGTAGTCAAGTTTAGATTCGCACTCAATCAAAATAAATCTCAAAGAGATATATTGAGAATGCCGATCTCACGCAACTAATCAATCGAATAAATCTGATTCTAGTTGGATCCCAGACGATCAAGATTTGTACACACACAAAGATATGAGCAATAAATAATAGTTCTTCTTCGTCTTCAAATATTCTTTAATCTTCAATAAAAACCTGCACAACACCACTTGAATCTCTTGTGATCAATCACACACAGAACGAAGTCTGTTAACAATGGATTATCACAAGATGTCTTTAGATCTAAAAACAGTTCTAAATATCCCGTCGATACTTCGATCTAGTTTGAGTGAATCTTATATCAGAAGAGAAGATTCTCAAGAATAAACAAACTAGGTGCAATCAAAGTTTCAACAACCGTTAGTCAATCAAATCAATCGAAAACTAATAACAATGCAATTATCTAGTTTCCCACCAACGGTACTCGTAGAGCTTCTTGATCCCACATAAGTCTTTAAACGAGCGGTCGTAAGAGATTTCACCTAATTAGGATACTTTCCTCTCCGAATAGATAGCTCCACCAGAAACAAAAAGAATGAAGTTTGCCTGGCTCTTAGGATAGTTTGCTAGAAATGCAAACTTAGGTATTTATAGACCAAGGATGTTTGGACATCAAGGAATTTTCAAAACCGAAAATATTCTCAAGATATGCAATGAATAGCAAAATTCGGTTTACCTAATTCCAATAAATGCTTATCCAAAATTTTCGAAATCTCTCAACAGAAAATATCTAATTAGTAAATGCACATTACTAATTTTTATTCTTTAGAGATATGCATTTAATTGCTAGTAATTAAAGCATATAAAACCAAAAACCTTAATTAAAAGATTCTCTATTTATTTTGGCACAGGATCTCCTTGAGTACTAAGGAATATCTTTGAACAATAAGTGATAAGAGTTACTGTACATGTTCAAAGTATGTTGACATCTTTTCACTTTAAATGCTTGTTTTTATTTACATGGATTTACATTCTTGGAATCGGTTATACCACACTTCCAAACAAGTTTAGGATTGGTTCATCTGTATTCCAAGATTACTATACGATTGATCAAATATCAAATCACATACATGGGTTCAATCGGTTCTACCAATCACTAGGATCGGTTATACCTCAATACAGAAATACTTGTGATTTGTCACACAAGTTACCAGGATCGGTTACACCAATTACCAGGATCGGCTACACCAATTACCAAGACCGGTTACAAATTACAAGGATCGGTTACACAACACTCTATGATCGGTCACACCAATTACTAGGATCAGTCACACCAATTACAAATATCGATCATACCATCTCATGGTGATTACTTAGGATTGGTTACACCAATTAATAAAAACTAGTCATACCAAATCATAAGTAAGGCACTGTGATTAGTTATACCAAGATATAAACAAAGTTACGATCGGTTCTACCATCTCACACATATTAGTAATCCAAAGATTTGCAATGAATAGCCGTACCAATAAGCCTAACGATTTCCCTTTCGATTCATAAAACAAGTTCATGAATGTACTTCCTTTAAACAAATGTAAAACATTATTTCCTAGGATGAAATCTTCACCATAACCTATTCACATAATCATAACAGAATATACAAGATTATGTCGATGTCATATCTTTGAAGTTCAAAAGATAAGCGTTATACTTCGTAGTCTAGTTCCCTAATACTATGATCATACAAATATGACCATGTCACATCACTAGAGTATTATACAATATGTACAGTATATACAACTTCGCGGTTATGTTTTCAATATAGCACGACTTGAAAGATACGTTAGGAATGAAACAATTCAAGTCAATATTACTAACCTCAAGAGGAAGGATGATGTTGTCGTTGTAGTTCGCTTCTTCTTCACATTCTTCAGGTCTTCGGAGTAATACTTGTATGTCTCAACATTCCTAGACTTTCTAGTCTAACCTAAACGAAGTTGACTCTAGTATATAATCAAGCGACTTTAGATGAGTTTTGACACACTAAAATATGACTACCAAACTTGACATACCAACAGTTGGTGAGTTCAACCAAGCTATGCTCTAATAATAACCAATATTAAAACCGAAACTACAAGTAATTTAGTTTTAATATGTTATCAAGGAAACGATTGCCTGAAGCAATTTTCCCTAATAGTTTAACAAATCGACTAAGAAACTTAATTACCTTGTTAAACCGATTGTGTATGTACAATCGCTTATTTCGATAAGACCAAAATAAAGATCAGAATTAACTTTATTTCTCTCATCAAGCTCTAATTATTCGGACAATAACTTAGACCTTTCTCTTTAGACAAGACAAACACTAGGTTAGTTAACTAGTTTTTCTTGTCAAGGAATTCGATTAGACTTGAATAACCGAATCTTCCAATTTGATAAGTCTAACTAAGATCAGAATTAACTTAGTTTCTCTTATCCGGAATCAATTGGATTAAACAAATGATCCCGTATTTTGTTAAGCCTTAAACAATACATACAAACCAAAATAAATTGACTTGCACAATTATTTTCTTAACCAGAAGCAATTGAAAGAAACATACACATTATAGCACCGCAATTGTACCGAATTTCGTTAAGCAAAAACACTTGATACCCAACAATAAAAAAGATACGAAACAATAAGCCAAATAAATTGACACAGTTTTTCTTAACCGGAAACAATTGAATCACACACACATCCATACACAATATAATGGAACATATCAATTGTTCCGAAATTTTGTTAAGCAAAAGCAAATTATATGCAATATAAACAGGCTTTTCTTAAACAGGAAAACGATTAACTAACAAATTCGTTACCTCAAATTCCGCAGCCTCTTCTCCCCATAAAGATATATCATTAAGCGCAAGTTCAAATAAGAACTCTCCCCCAGTGTGTTGTCATCCTCTCGAAAGAACAAAAGAACAACAACAAAAGGAACCTTTACCAGAGAAAGGTTGAATCGGTTTTAACTAATGCGTGCCAATAACAAAAGTTGAAAACCCGAAACACATATGTTATGTTAAACATAAGTTGATTCAACATATTATGACTTTTTACATATGAGTTTTAATCGGAACACCTTATGATCCTTTGATAAATCCTACCAACATGGGCTAGAGCTTAATCCCGCTAAATCAAAAAGCCACACAAACCATAAGGGTTGCATCATATGAGATCGAATATTAAGGTTAATAAAAACCGAAATCAGACATCTCATAAACCGAAAATACATAGCAACAATATAGACATTCATTCCCATGGATTTGATTCTTTGACTTGTGATGAAGAGTGTCATTATCACAACGTTCACTAGAACAAGAGACTTCAGACATGATGTCTTTGTTTAGTCTTTCAAGAAAACTCTTGTAATTATTGTTACCAACAATTCATAGCTGTGAGTCATTCTTGTGACTAACTTTTGGTCCCTTCTTGGGTATGGTGGTGTAAATTAGATTGTGCCAGCACGAGCACAGCCCAACCCAGTACGTTAAAATCTGAGCCCATCCTAGCACGACACGTGATTTAGCCCAGCACGGCCCAGCACGTTAGTTTCGTGGGATGTGCTGGGTTAGCCTAATCGGCACGGTAGCACGGCACAACACGCGGCACGGATAGGCACATGGCCCAGCCCAACACAGCCCGTTAAGAAAGCACGGCATAGCATGCACAAGTACACCATATAACAAGGCATAATACACCACATTTTGTGTATATTGCACAAAAAATTCACTATTCTAGCTAGTTTTTGACATTTTATGTTGGCTTATTTTTATAGCAACATATACATATATATATATATAATACCTAAATATTTGGAAAATATATTTCAATATCGTTGTTATAATGTCGTTACCTATATTTGACTAGAACATTAATTTACATGACAATGATCCAATTTTATATTTGATGGACTATTTCTTTTTATTGAATAAACTTGTTGATTTTACTTGAAATAATTTCTATTGATATGTTGTCTATTTAGATTCTCGTAATAATGTCCTACTTAATGTATACTATTAAGTGATTTCAAATTGTTTTTAACACGTGTGCCAGCACGACACAACACATTTATTCGTGTGTTGTGCCCGTGGGTTGTGCTGTGCTTAGCTTTTGACTAATAAAGCACAACACGGCACAACACCTTTAAATCGTTGGCACAGCAAAGCACAACACATGGCACGTGAAGCATGCGACTTCATGTGTCGGGACTTCGGGACCCATTTAGAGTTGGGTTTCGTAAGAGTAGCTTTATCATAGATACCATTAGGACCATTGTCCTTTTGGATATTTTGCGAAACAACCTTTCTCCAATTTGAAACATCAGATCTTGTCTTCGCATTTACAAAGTCATCTCTATTTCTATATTCGGGAAGCAAACTTTGCCAATTCGTTTGATACAAAATAAAGAGCATCTTGCATCTTACGAACTTTGCATCCCCATTGCAAGTGTCCTTTATTACCACAAAAATAACAATGCTTAGTAACATAAGGAGTATGAGTTTTAATGTTACCTTTTTGTGGAACCTCTTGCATTTGAGCTCGATGAGTTTTCTTCTTCTTATCTTTGTTCAACGTTGTTGGTTTCTTGACAATAACAAAAGTGTTTTCTTTGATGGATGCACTTGAAGATTTTGGTTGAACAAAAAAATTCGGCATGAGAGGATTTTCTTCTTTACAAGAAATATGAGCATCTTTGACATCAGTGGAAGCCTCCGGTTTAGAAGAATTTATAGCTTTAACAAATTTTACCTTTTTGCTAATATTTGAAGCGTTTATTCCCTTATAGCCCAATCCTTGTGTATCACGATGAATTCTACTTACTTCTAATATTGAGATTAACTTGTTTGAGCTTTCATTGGATTTTTTCAGTTCCAGATTTTCTTCTTCCAACGTCTTGATTTTATCAAGAGCAACAACTAGCTCATCCTCAAGGCATTTTTCCCGTGAGAGATATGTACCATTCTTCTCTTCAAAACTCTTTTGTTGAAAGTTAATCCTTGCTTCAGATTCAGCAAGTTTCTCTTCCAAGGATTGAATCTCCAAGGAAGATGTATTCTTGAGAGAATCTAATTCCGTTGTCATAGAGGAAAGATCACGATCAAGTTGTTCATTTTCAATTTGCACACAACTTAAATCTTCTAGAAGTTTTCCTTCTCTTGCTAGTCCAAGAGTGAGTTCTTGTACACGATAAAAAAAATTCTTTTAGCTCTTGTAGATCGGTTTTTATACTTACATGACCAACAAACTTTTCATCTTCTAGGAAAGGTTTTTCAGAATCGAGGTCATTGATAATCAGTACAGGACTTAACTTAATCTCCTCTTGAGAATATTCAGAAATCTTTTCAACTGAGCCGGTAGAGCTCGATGAGGAAGTCCCTTTTAAGTATTTTTTAAAATCAAAACTTCCAAAGTATTGTGATACGTTAACTGAGTCTTTCTTTAGTTTTCGCTCTCGCTTAACTCTACTTTGACTTATATCTTATAGGTTGGATTGCACTAAACACAGATTGTTAGATCTTTTCGTGTTTGCCTGATCTGATACCAATTGAAAAGATGAGGGTACCCAAATCCACCACAATATTTTGTTTCAACCTAAAAGTCCTCTTACCAAGTGTGATCGTCTATGGACATAGTCGAGACAATACAACAACTTCGGTATTCACACTTTGTGTGATCGTCTATGGATACGGGATCGAGACAATACGACAATAGGATAACTTGTGTGATTGACTATGGATACAAGATCGAGACGATACGACAAACAAAGTGTGCTACTTGATAATAGGTTCGGTAATAACCAAACTCTATAGGATCGCTATCAAGTATGACGGAGTTAACGTATGTGTATTTTACTTTATTATAATAACAATTATAATGCGAAAATCAAAGTAAAAGACACAACAAGATTTTGTTAACGAGGAAACCGCAAATGCAGAATAACCCCGGGACCTAGTCCAGTTTTGAATACTCTCAGAATTAAGCCGCTATACAAAATCTAAACCAACTTCATATAGTTGAGACCAAGCAAACTACCCCTAACTACTTAGTTCCCTCAGTATCCCTGCGCCTCTGACTTCTAAAGTCATGCACGTGAATAACAAGTCCTTTGGATCGTATTCCAAACAGCAAAGGAAGAATTTATTTGGTAACCACTCTAATCAATCTTTGCTACAAGATATAGATAAGCCGTTGACAAAGGCTCTTATGTTTAATCTAATTAACTCCTTTGTCTGGTTAGATCAATATAACTTTAACTACCGAAATAGTCAAGTATAGATTCGCACTCAATCAAAATAGATCTCAAAGAGATATATTGAGAATGCCGATCTCACGCAACTAACCAATCGAATAAATCCGATTCTAGTTGGATCCCAGCCGATCAACGTTTGTGCACACAATTCACAAGATACGAAAACCAATAAGAAATCTTTTTCGTCTTCAAATCTTTTTTAATCTTCAATAACCTACACAACACCACTTGAATCTCTTGTGATTAATCACGCACAGAATGGAGTCAGTTAACAATGGATTATCACAAGATGTCTTTAGATCTAACAACAATTCTAAAGATCCCGTCGATACTTTGATCTAGTTTGAGTGAATCTTATATCAAAAGAGAAGATTCTCAAGAATATACAAACTAGGTGCAATCAAAGTTTCAACAACCGTTAGTCAATCAAATCAATCGAAAACTAATAACACTGCAATTATCTAGTTCCTCACCAACGGTACTCGTAGAGCTTCTTGATCCCACAAAAGTCTTTAAACGAGCGGTCGTAAGAGATTTCACCTAATTAAGATACTTTCCTCTCCAAATAGACGACTCCACCAGAAACAACAAGAAATGAAGTTTGCATGCCTCTTAGAATAGTTTGCTAGAAATGCAAACTTAGGTATTTATAGACCAAGGATCTTTGGACACCAATGAATTTCCAAAACCGAAAATATTCTCAAGAAATGCAATGAATGGCAAAATTTGGTTTTCATAATTCCAATAAATGCTTGTCCAATATTTCCGAAATCTCTCAATAGAAAATCTCCAATTAGTAAATGCACATTACTAATTTTTATTCTCTAGAGATATGCATTTAATTGCTGGTAATTAAAGCATATAAAACAAAAAACCTTAATTAAAAGATCCTCAATTTATTTTGGCACATGATCACCTTGAGTACTAAGGAATATCTTTGAATAATAAATGATAAGAGTTATTGTTCGTGTTCAAAGTATGTTGACATTTTTTTTCACTGCAAATCTGTAACACCCCGATTTTCGGGCCCGAATCCATTGCCCGGAACCCCGAAGTGCTGCGTCAATATCATAGCCGAAGCCCGGCTACTAAGCCCAAGCTAGTTAAGCAATTTATTTGGGCAAGATTATTTATGTTCAAATTATTATTATTTTTTATCGCAACGGAATACTTAGAAAATTGTTTAGGAAAATCTAACCGTTGATTTAACCTAATTTTAAAGCCACCGGAAACAAAACACATTTTCTCAAACAAAAATGTCAAAACCGTTCAAGTCTTAAAATTAAATTAATCAATAACGATTTAACCACCAAATTGTAAAACTTAAAACAGACCTACGTAGATTGCTAGAATTTCACAGGCTTCATACGAGTTCCAAAATTTATGATAATTATATGGATACAATACTGATAGAAAATATTATTATATATCAGTTTTCCAGAATTTTTAGATTGAGTTTAATTGCCTAAAACCACGGTCAAACATGTAGTTGACTAGCACTGCAGATATTCATAACTGTGACATTATGTTTTATAAAAATTATATAAAATCACACACGACTAAGAATTACATGAGGCTTGTCATTTTAGAAAGATAAAAGATAGATATTGATTTTATCAGAAGGAATTAATGTCTAAAAATCAGTGGATCATAATTTAAAAAAAGGATATTTACTAGACATCATTTACAACTGCCAAATATTTTCTGGATTTAATACGGGTACAAATAATTATTTTAAAAATACTTCCACAGTTCATAAAATTATAAATTTACACCAAGTGTTCTTGAAGATGTTTTACGTTTATTTCAAAAAGATTTATACTATAAACTATTAATGATTAAAATATATTTACAGTCAACTCAACGTTACACAAGATTTCACAGCTTTAAAACTAAGACTAATTACATCTTAAAAACAGGATTCTAAGAATAAACGACAACTCTAAGTATCTAAAATCATTCTCTATGCTCCACGGTGACCAACTCCCTTGTCATGTGTCAAATCTGGAATTTTTGTCATAATATGACGTGAGTTTTGACACTCAGTAGGCAAAGAAGCAACAAAACATTTTCAACTCTTTTCATTAAAAATAATCATGATTTTAACCACAACATGCATATCTCACATCATGTCATCCATATTGCAACAACAAAATCAAAAATCAATATCAATAAAAAGAATTAAACAATCAACTGCTCGCCTGAGGGAGCCAATATCAATAAAAGAAACAAAACAATTAACCGCTCATCCCAGGGAGCCAATATCAACAAAGAATTAAATAAATAAACCGCTCGCCCCAGGGAGCCCCATGTGGGTTTAGGGAATCAAATCCGTTCCCAATGATATCTCGTATCCCGTCAAAATATGTTAAAGACAATCATGCTCACAACAGAAATCACACCAAAATCATGAATAGGTAATTTTAAAAACATTTAATCAAAACAGTTTTAAGAGTTGGTGTTGCAGTTACCTCAAATCGCAATCTACAATAATAGAAGTATAAAGCACCGCTCCGGATAATCGAAACGTCTTCAACAACAAACTAAAAATCTATAACTACTGTTTCATATCTTTTTTTTTTCTTTGTGCGGCTAAGAAAGAACGGACTCTCAAGACTAAAACCTAAAATGATAAAGCAATCTCCCCTCCTTTAAAATGCTAAGTCATATGAGCTCCCACGTCGTTCGGTGAGTGTGACACCCCCCTCAAATTAAATTAGATAAAAGCTTTGAAGTAGAGCAATCCTGGAGACGATAAGTGGCGGGACTCTATTGGTTGAGACATTAAAACATGAATTACACTCTGTTTACACCCTGTATTTAACTGGCCGTTTGTAACACCGTTAGCCAAAACGTGGGTATACAACACTTATGTGAGTATTTACAGCTAAATAATTACTCACACTTGGTTTACACCGAAAACTTAACTGTACGTTATTGACGACCGTTAAGTGTACAATACACCCGTAAGAAATCTAACATATTAGGGATTTCCCATGAGCTGATTCAGATCGAGAAATAGGAAAGAAATTGGGAGTTTAATTTTTTTATTTTCTTCTTCGGTTCTTCAGTAAAAAAGCGGCTGCCATGGTTCTCGTCTTCTAAACTCAGAAGAAAAGTAGAACTCGAAGATTTCAATGGCGAATCAATCATGGACTGATAGTATTCGAAGTAATAGAAGCTGGACTATCCTCTCTGGTGAGATTTTCTTAATCTGAATCTACACCGACATTTATTTCCTTTTGTTAGGGTTTCCAAAAATTAATCTGTTGAATATATATCTGAATGGTTTGTAAAAATCAATCGATTTTTGTATTGTTGATCGATCTTATTTGTCTGTTTTGTTAATTTTGGGTATCATTAGGTTTGATTTGTCAATGTGATTCACGCTTGATTATCGTTATAAATCAGGTTCTTTTATGAAATCCAGTGAAGAAGAACAGAAACACACGGAGAAACTGATGGAATATCATTAGGTTTGTTTTCTGAAAAGGAAAAAGAATTGCACAGCATAAAATGACAATTCAACAAGCAATGGGCTTCAATTGAGGTATTTTGTTGTGCTCTTAATCGTAGGTACCATGGTTGTTCCCAATGAAATACCAGACTTACGTTAGCAAAATAACCAGGCTTGCTAGGAATCTCATGCTTTCTATTTTGCTCCATAAGCCATTTTATATGCAATTAAGATCTGTTAGACTTCGTCACAGTTTACTGAAATGGGGCTACTCAAGTTTTGTTCTGGATTAGAGAAGACAAGGGAATAATTGTGCTGACAGACTGAAGTTGTTGATTGAATTGGTGAAGCCATGGATATGAATGTTGCCATCGACAGTGGTTGCGGATTTGTGAAAACGTGTGTATGAATGATTGAATGTGAAAATCATTGTAGGGAAGGAGATATGAAGGCTTTGAAATCACCAGAAACACAATTTCTATATCAACTGGAAAATGCACTTAAGTTGTTTGACAAAAAACCTCTTTCCAATCAGATTACTCTTTCTCTATTCCTCCTAAGTTAGTCTTTATCTATTTATTTTATAGAAAGGATGTGCATATTACATACACTTTGCTTCTAAGATGATTTACCGTAATATCATATATGTGAAATGTAAGGATATTAAATCCAACCTTCGGGTACAGGTTAACAAATGTTGTTTGCTTGAATTTCATTTTCTCATTTGGTTGTTCTCCCGAATTGTTTCTACAAGCACAGTGCTTTGTAGCCTCTTTGTTAAACATGCCTGGGTCAGATATACATGGCTGACTATATCATAAACAAGGTTTATTTGACATTGTATTTAACGTGATACATTTCATTAAAATTGTATCCTGTTAACCAAGGCACGAACAACCAATCACTTCTAATTGGATTTTTAATTTACACATCAATGTTATTATTTTGCAGGTGAAATGCGTAGAAGGTACGTAGGAGAGCTCTCTTTGTTGGCTTGTGCTTCCATGCACACCAATAGGCCTATAAGCCTGTAACTGTTATCAACTTGCTTTGTTGAAGATTATTAGCTTGGTAGCTATTGATGGCACCACTGAATAATTGCTTAGTAGTGATTTCACGGATCTCACACCAGTATTAGCTATACAAGAATAACTGTATGGTAGCGAAGTGGATTTATACATGGTGGGAGGGAGAGTGGTCTTTTTGCATTTTGATCTCCTTAATTGTAATTGATTACGAGACTAAGTGGAGTAGACCATTTTTTTTTATAACAAGTTATGTATAATGAAGCGGATGCAGGAACAAGCGGAACATTGGATCCCTGAACCACAAACATAAGCCTTGACAATGTATTTGTTTGTTTGTATTGCTAGATGGTTCACTGTTATGGTGTTTCTTATTGTGAACCTTTGAATGCATTTATAAATTGCTCATCAAGGTTCATTTTTAAGGATTCTCTCACTGTTCATTTAATGAAAATTATTCCTGCAGTACGTAATTCTAGGACTAGACATTGTCTCTATTTTTTTCTATCGATATCAACTGGATTTTGGGTTCAATTAGGGTCTGTTTTTGTCTAATATCTTTGATTTCTTACAGTTTATAAGAGAATACTTCCAGTTTCAGTGACTTCTGCACATAGTTAATCTCTTACTGATCTATCGAACCTTTGTCTACTATTATGTAGGGTCAAAAAACCACATATATTTCTGAACGCTTTACAAGCTTCAGTGGTTTTGCTTTTTGAAGATCAGCCGTTTTAAGTCTACAGACAGTGCAATTTAAGTCTACGGGCGGATACAAAGTGGCGGGGCGAGGCCGAGCCACACCAAATAAAAAATTCTAAGCATGTGTCGGACGGAGCGAGACGAAGCTGAGCTACACCAAAATGACGGGGCGAGGCAAAGTGGTTTTCGGGTCCGCCCGGTGCGTAACACGGGCACAAAATCTAGTATATACATATACGTGTGGGTAGAAGGCTTTCAACCGGAATCTAAAGTTATCAATTCATGTTTTCTAAATTACTAACTAATTAAAAACCAAAAAACAATCATAGAGTGACACGCAGCGAGATCAAAAATTGCAATTAATAAAAAAAATCCTTTCCAAGATATGTTTCACTTAACAAAATCCCAAGCTAATACATCTATGGTTTACTCGGTTGCCCTTGACCAACTGGAGTAAAACTCCCACTTTTGCTTCTTATTTTTATGGCAAGTTAAAGTCTACGAACCAATGGAAAGCTGACAAGTGTAAAATTTGAATGAATACAAAATCATCTCTTGGATTAGCTAGAGCATAAATTTACTTGGTTGCCAAAACAGCAAGTTCCTTCATTTTGGTAACTCCTTAATTTATTTTTATCTATTTTTGAAGTAGCTACCTTGCATCTAATTGTATCCTACCAAATCCAGTTCATCTTTCACGGGAAGTCTTTTTGACAGCTAAAGTCTGTTTTCTTTCTTTATACGACGCTAAACATGCATATAAGCTAAGTGTCTATAATTATAAAAATTACGAAATATCTAAATAATATTCTTGTGAAGATTAATAAATTTTAATTATAAAAAATATTTTCACAAATATTTGCCAAAAGAAAAATCTAAATAGCAAATTACCAATAAACAGTTTTAACCAAATTACAAAAATACCCTTTGAAGAAAGACAAAAATGCCTTTGAAATTGGGACGGATATTACAATCTTACACACTTCAAGAAATTTAGTCCCTAAATTTAAGGTAACACAATGACGAAAAATTTAAGCTAAAAAGAAACACACAACTAATTTTATCGAAACACAATTAACATTTATTAATTGTTTGCGCAACAACTAGTTCCCGAAGGATCTAATCGCTGCTCTGATACCAAATTGTAACACCTCGATTTTCGGGCCTGGATCCTGCCCGAAACCCTGAAGTGCTACGTAAATATCATAGCTGAAGCCCGGCTACTAAGCCCAAGCTAGTTAAACAATTTATTTGGGCAAGATTATTTATTTTCAAATTAATATATTTTTTTATCGCAGCGGAATACTTAGAAAATTGTTTAGGAAAATCTAAACGTTGATTTAACCTAATTTTAAAGCCACTGAAAACAAAACACATTTTGGTTCTCAAACAAAAATATTAACACCGTTCAAGTCTTAAAATTAAATTAATAAATAATGATTTCAACATCAAATTGTAAAACTGAAAACAGACCTAGGTAGATTCCTAGAATTTTACAGGCTTCATACGAGTTCCAAAATTTATGATAATTATATGGATACAATACTGATTGAAAATATTATTATACAAGATCTGTTCATGCCCGTGCAAATGCACGGGCTAGGGTCATAAAATTGCTTTCCGGTTTTTAGATCATTAGAAAAGGATTTAATTTTAATCAATTTCATCTTTCATTAGAAATTCCTAGCTCCTATGGTCATTTAACACAAAATTAAAAATCAAGTGATCAGCAAATAATCTTGTTTCAAAATAAAAAACCAAAAAAAAAAAAAAAACATATAATCTGCCAAATGAAACATGATACATTAAGTTACAGGTCCAACGTTAAACCCTAGAATAGTAGAATGCCAAAGCTAGATAGAATAAGCTTCACTCTGTAGTATATTTTGAGTTGTCACACAACACACACACAGATTAACATTATCAAGTTCACGCGATACAGGCATCTGCACCAGTGATATTGCATTTTGTATGGTCGACTGAACACCGACCACTTTTATTAGAATAGAAGCCATATCAAATACTGATCAATGACTACTTAGTGACTCTCCTACTGAAATTTAATAGTAGAAACTATCTCCCTCTCTAAACAAAATGGGACCTCCAGATATAGCCTCATGATTCCATTTTGTAACATTCATTTTACCGTTCAATGACCAATACCTTGATGAAACCGCATAACATACATTTCATGAGTCCCATAGCTACCTTTACAAACCAAGACATAACATTATCATTGGATATGCAGATTACACACGGATAATATGTGAGACAGGTGGGAGTGAAAAGCAAGGTTTGAAAAACGGGTCACGCCCCAGGTCACGGGTACTAGCTGTGAGCGTTATAACGTGTTTTGACGGGTGTGAGCACATTATGGGCCAAAAACGCGTTATATAGGAATAAAACGCGTTTTTTTGACGTTTTTTTTTTTAATAACGGGTGTGTTAACGGTTAAATAGGAAAAATAAATAAATTGTGATCTGAATTTCCTATCTAAAGGTAATCACATGCGTGAAAACGGTTACAACGGTCTAAATAACGTTGTGACTACGTTTTTTCATTTTTTTTGCTTTATTTAATTTATTTGATTTTTAATTTATTTGTTTTAGGGTTTCTTACATACAAATTTATGGATATCTTGTAAAAATTCATAACCATGAGTTTATGACTTATAGCAATGCATTGTAGTTATCGTCTACCGAGTCACCGACAATATTTATACACGCATACTATCACTATCAACTTGATATTATCAAGTTGTCACTTGAATAGTTGAATGCACTCCCCAATCTTTCTAATAATGCATATCCGTATGCAAAAGCAGTCAAAATTTTGTTGTCGATGATAAGTGAAATTGATAAAATATTATAGTAATAATACTCTTAGGCTCTTAGCTACTTGCTACAAGACTATCCAACAAGGAATGCAAGTGGAAGAGACTAGCTAGAGAAAAAGATAGTGAGAGAGGGAAGTTATGGAAGCCCTCAAGACCAAGCGACATGCATGCTAGAGGTGTGAATTTTTATTAACAATTAATTTCATAATTATATGAATTTCTATTAACAGTTTTATGATTTTTTTAGGCGGGAAGAATGCAAATGATGCAAGGCCAATTTGCATCATCATCAGCAAGACTGGCTGCTCTACAAGGTGATCCTGTAAGCTGGTGGTTGTCATACGGTGCTCAGTTTCCATCACTCCAGAGGATCGCGGTAAGGATACTAAGCCAGACAAACACATCGTCTGGATCCGAGAGGAATTGGAGTGTGTTTGAAAGAATCCACACCAAACTACGCAACCGTTTAGTTTCGTCAAAAATAAATGATCTGGTGTATGTTCAGTACAATTTAAGATTAGAGAAGCAAAGAGTTCAAGGTAAAGCAAAGCGACATAACATCGATGTCCACGATGTTCATAGCCTGCTGACAGATGAAAATATGCTTGACTGGATATCAGGGGATGACGAAACACCAATTTTACCTCATGAAGAACATTGGTTAAATGAATTGGAAGAGGAAGCGGCTAATAATCCAGAACCTCTCCCTCCACCGTACGAATGGCATGATCCAGAAGTTGAAATCCTATATCAAAGGTTGCCGATGAGTAACTTTGTTTATGACTTTGGTAATCTAACATTTGGAGACAATACACAAGGTCATGAAAATGTAAATCCCATATACAATTCTCATTACACTATCGATCGTCCAGAAGAAGATACCCGAAGAATAAATGAAGCGTATAATTCCAATATTGATATCAATAATGAAGTAGATAATCGTAATGATGATGAGGAAGAAGACTATGGTTATGAAGATGACGATATTGTTAATTACGACAGCCAAATGAATTACGAGAACCAACATAAGGCGGAGGAGGAGGAATCAACTAAGAATCATCGAGAAAATAGACAATACTTGAATAAGTCGAAAAAGAAATCTGCTTCAAGTTGGTTTGTTTAAGTTTAAAATTTCAAGCACTACTATCACTAGGTTACTTATTGTAAGTTTATAAAATTGGAAGTGTTTGATCATATAGGTACGATATACCTTTGTATTATTTTTAAAATTCTAGTTGTAAGTTTGAAAATAAAAATTGCATAAGAATTTCTCCAACTTAATTGTTTCCCCTAAAAAACGGGTATAACGGGCGTGGAAACGGAAAATACGGTCTAAAAAACTTGTGTTAAAATGTTATTTAGAAGAAAAAAACGGAAATATCAATTTAAGAAAAACGGAAATCACATGCGTGAAAACAATTATAACGGGTCTAAATAATGCCGTTTTTTCCTATTTATCGGTGTTATTTAGCCAAGCGTATCAGTGAGCCTCACGGCTAGGCCTGTCAATATATGCCCAATATCCGGAATCCGTTTCCGATTATTCGAGATCCTATAGGAATTTATCCGTTATATCGGATATCGGATACGGATATTTCTTTCTTAACCTATCTATATCGGATTAGGCTCCATCTGTTACGTTAATATCCGATATCCGATAGAATTAGGGATATACTTGTAATTTTCTAATTCCATACCATATAATATTATCAGTCGAGTCTCTCGACTCGAGTATACTCATTGAGTCATTTCCTTTTCTTTTTTTCAGTTCTCTTCTCAGAATAGTCGAGTCTCTCTTCTCAGTTCTCAGTTCAGTCCGTCAGCTGATCACTCTCTCGATCAATCACTCACTCAGTTGTTTATCAATCACTCACCCGCTCAATCAGGTACTAATTCTCTTCTATTTCCGTGTTCGATTTTTGTGTTCGATTGTCATGAAATTAGGGTTTCCGTCTTGCAACCAAAAATTAGGGTTTTATATGACTTACATGTATGGATGAAATTAGAGAAAGATTTGAGATGGGTTTAACTTAAATAAGAATATGAGGCATTGAGGTTGAAGAATAACTCAATATTGATAGTTATTAATTTAAGGTTTGACTGAATTGATCTATTTTTTAGATGGTTTATAAGGTGGTTTGATTGAATTGATCTGTTTACACTTGCAGTATTCTGTTTTACTTTCTTTATGTGAAGAATCTGATTTCTATCTTTTGGCTTTTGGGTGTTAAACAGAAGTTAATTTTGACATTGGATTTACATGACAACAAAGACAAGCAAAAGGCTCTGAAGAAGGTTTCTACTCTATCAGGTATCATAAGTAGTTGTTATTCTCTTGGAATTATGATTCTGAATCTCTGATATAGGCAAGTTAGGTTGTAACTTAAATTGAAATTGAAGCTGGTTGGTAAAGAATGTTCTTGAACTGTATTGTATTTGATCTTAATTACTCAGTTTGAGATGAATGCTTTTTAGTATTTACTGTTGATAGTTATGAATGCTTTTTTCATTTATTTGGTAACTTACTCTGTGTTTAATTTTAATATAGGCAATTGCAAAAATGTTTAAAAAACCAACCAAGGGCAAGACAGTTTCAACCTCAAAGTCAACCTCTTTGCCTCAATTTCAATCAAATGACATCATTTCTATGGATGGTTCACAATCACAAAGTGAAAGTGTTCAAGCTTCAGCAATTGGCTCAACACATGGTACTAGTGACACTAGGACATTACCAGAACCAGAAGAGAACCCAGCTGATGATACCATGCCAGGCTCTAATAAAGATGATGAAAATAGAGAAGCTGATGAGGATCCATTGGTAACTTCTCTGAAGAAAAGACTTAGAACAACAAGGTCACCTGTGTGGGATGAATTTGAAAGGGATGTTGAAGTAAGACGCAACAAAAAACATGTGAGGGAAGCTGTTGTACTAGGTACATGCAATCATTGCAAGAAGGTAATTGATGCTGGTAGTCAGACTGGTACTACCAGGTTGTCTAATCATCTAAAGATTTGCCGAAAGAGACCACAGAACAAGGCTGGACAACAACAAATTACTGCTTCACTAAAAACAGCAGGTAACAAAGCTGTAAAATTAGTTAATTACAAGTATGATCCTGCAATTTCTAGGGAATACATGGCTAAAATGATTGCTAAGCATGATTACCCTTTAAACATGGCTCAACATTTTTACTTTAGAATGTTTTGCAAGTCCTTGAACCCTGCTGCTAAGATCATGTGTAGAAATACAACTAGAAGTGATGTGATGAAGTTTTTTCATGAAGAGAAACAAGAATTGCAACTAGCATTGGATAATTTGACCTTTAGATGTAGTCTTACAACTGATATGTGGACTTCTAAGCATACTAAAGATGTATATTGTTGTGTAACATGCCACTACATAGATGATGAATGGAACTTGGTAAAGAAAACATTAGCTTATATTTTAGTGCCATCACCACACACAGGAGATGTTCTCACAGAATGTATTAAAACTTGCACTCTTGAATGGAACATAGATAGGAAATTCCTTGCTTTAACTGCTGATAATGCTGCTGCCAATGGTGTGATGATGAGAAACTTAATTAGGTGGCTAGAGAGTAAGGATTGCCTGGTTCTTGATGGGAAATTGTTTCACATGAGGTGTGCCAACCACATTCTTCATTTGGTTGTCCTAGATGGTATGAAAGTTGCTGTTAAGTTTGTGCAAAAAATTAGAGATTGTGTTAAGTATGTTAAATCTTCACAAGCTAGGAATGAGAGATTTGAATTGGCTGTGTCACAAGTTAGGTTGTCTGGAAAGGCAGTTAGTCTAGACGTAGACACTAGGTGGAACTCAACTTATGTTATGCTCAAAAATGCAATTGAACTGAGAATAGGGTTTGAAAGATTAGCTGTCCTTGATCCTGAATTCGAGTGTCTACCAAGTGCTGACCAGTGGCAACAAGGGGTAGTTATTTGTGCATGTTTAGAGGTGTTTAATGATGTTTCAACCAGGTTTGCAGGGATGAAGTATCCAACTGCAAATCTATACTATAATGGGGTATATGAAGTTAACAAGTGCATCAAACAATGGGAATACAGTGATTATGAGTATATCAGAGAAATGGGGTTGAAGATGAGGGAAAAGTTCGATGCATATTGGCTTGACAGTAATTTGGTTATGAGCATTGGAGTTGTGTTAGATCCAAGATACAAGGCAAGATGGGTAGAGTTTCGTTATAAGAAGATGTATGGATCCAGTGGCTATGCAGTGGAGTATAACAAATTCAAAACACAATTGACAGCTCTTTTCAATGCATATGAATCACAAAACTCAAATGCAGATGAACACTATTTTGGCGCTCGCAGCTCTGTCTCTAGCTCAAGTATGATGGATTCAGGAAATCTAGATGAGGTACGTGATTCTGATTATGATGAGTTTATGATGGAAAACATGGAAGTTGAGGTGCAGAAATCTGAGTTGGACAAGTACTTAGAAGAACCAATGCTTAGCAAAGGCTCACCAAAAGATGAGTATTTGTTTGAAATCTTGAGTTGGTGGAAGCTAAATGCACCTAAGTACCCAACTCTTGCAAAGATGGCAAGAGATGTCTTGGCTATCCCAGTCACCAGTGTGGCATCCGAATCAATGTTCAGTGCAGGTGGTAGAGTGCTTACAACACATAGAGCTTCATTAGATCCAGAGCTTGTTGAAGCATTGTTGTGCTTAAGCGATTGGTTGCCAGATTTCTTTGATGAAGGTAACATTTCTTCCTCTCTTTTTTGCTTAAACTCAATGCATCTTTGATCTTTCATCTGTTATTCTTCCTAGTTTCTATTATTACTACTTATAGACTATAGTCATAGATGTAGTTGTATATCTTATCGAAATGTTGACTATTTATAATGCAGATATGGAAATCGAAGAACACTGAAGAAAAGAGAGTTGGAGACTGGACAGGCCTACTTATCATACTTGTGTTTCTTTTCTGTTTTCATGTATGTGTGAGTGAGAGACAGAGATATAACTATTTAAGAGTTGGAAACTGTTTACAGGTTTTTGATTTTTTTTTGGTCAGAAACGGATATTGTCGGATATTTATCCGATATCCGATAGCTTAACATATCGGAATCGATATCTGATTTTGATATCCTATAGGATATTATCGGATATCGAATATCCGATAGTGCTTAACCTGTCGAATATCGGATTCCTTAATATCTGACGGATATTCTTCCATTGACAGGCCTACTCACGGCAACGCTATATAGGCGTGACCGTTATAACGGCGGCCGTTTTTCAAACCTTGGTAAAAAGTAATGCAAAGATACACATACAACATAAAATTGTGAAAGCTTACCTCATTGTTTTCATTGCAGCTTAATCTGCAGTCCGAAACGTCAAAGAAGCCAACATAAACTTAAAGGAAAAACTCAAAATTAATTCAATCACAAAATCAACTGTTCTACATCTAACTTTCTGTTACAGACTTGATGGAGCATTCAGTGTATCTTTGTGGTTTCAATTGTGCTTCGTCTCACAACCACACCTGCAAACATAATGACAACTTCGTTAAACTAAGACTCAATGAGAATTTTTTGCTATTATTTAAAATTCACATCAGCACTGTACTACATTGAGAATAGATTTAAGATTTAACATTTGTGCCTGATATGCATCCAGCCTGGGTGTGGTAATTTCACGGGGTGGGTGCTGTCTGTTGGGAGCTGCTCCTTGTCAAGAACCTAATGCTACCTACACTGCAAAGTAGGATTAATAAAATAAATAGATCCATACACCAAGTTCACTACAAAGTAGGCATAATAAAATAAATAGATCCAAACACCAAATTGCAGCGCGCATACCTTGAGAATTGATGTGTCGCCTATATCAACCACTTTCGTGACTGTCTAATAAGTATACGCTAGAGCTGAACTTTCGTAGTCTTCCTGGAAGTTCCTTAAAAAAGCATACTCCTACAACAAATATTTGATTCAAAAATACTTGTATGCAAGAGAGATAATTACCTATGCATATGTCCATCATGCTTTACTGTTCCAAATCAAAATGAAAGCGAGTTAAACAACTAAAATCTTGTTTCTCATGTATTTTTTCGAAATCTAAAGAAAAGGTAACAAATCTAAAGAAAAGGTACAGCCGTACAGGGTTTAAAAGATTTATGTCTTTCAAAAAAATTATTTATCAAACATTTTGCATGCAAGATAGAGGATTTACACCAATTGGATGAAACTAACCAAATTGGGAAGTTGTTGCTCAAATCAGTCCCTAATATAAATAACAATTATTTGGGGTTCGAGAGATTTCTTCTTCTATAAATTTGGTAAATCAAAAAAGAAGAAGAACGCAAACACATATTTAATTTAAAAGGAAGAATGAGAGTAAAACCTGAACACTGATGACTTTGTCTCACAATAATTCCGTGAGAGGTATTCTAACCCTAATGAAATTGATTACCTTACATCGCACTGTTTCTCTTGAGTCTCGCCTAGACCGGATATTGTTGGTTATGTCTATCCATTGCAAGTCTTACATCAGACCTCAATCTAATGATTCTTCAGGGTATCTAATAGACTGAAGAGGAAGATAATTGTGCCTGATGCAACTTTGGCACTGTCAAGTATTCTCTGTGAAGGGCAATCTTTTTATACAAATTGATGAAGAGGTGTCTTTTCGAAATCTTGGTATACACAATGACCAATAGTAGCGTCTTTCCATCATCAGTACAACCGCAATGATTTAGTGTCTTTTCAGGGTTGCTGTGGTTCCGCCATGTCAGCAAAATCATTCACCTTTATATTAAGAAGAATTGATATCAGTTTTCCAGAATTTTTAGATTGAGTTTAATTGTCTAAGACCACGGTCAAACATGTAGTTGTCTAGCACGGAGGTATTCAAAACTGTGACATTATGTTTTATAAAAATTATATAAAATCACACACGACTCAAAATTACATGAGGCTTGTTATTATTTTAGAAAGATAAAAGATAGATGTTGATTTTATCAGAGGAATTAAGGTCTAAAAATCAGTGGATCATAATTTTAAAATAGGATATTTACTAGACATCATGTACAACTGCCAAATATTTTCTGGATTTAATACGGGTACAAATAATTATTTTAAAAATACTTCCACAGTTCATAAAATTATAAAATTTACACCAAGTGTTCTTGAAGATGTTTTACGTTTATATCAAAAAGATTTATACTATAAACTATTAACGATTAAAATATATTTACAGTCAACTCAACGATACACAAGATTTTACAGCTTTAAAAGTAAGACTAATTACATCTTAAAAATAGGATTCTAAGAATAAACGACAACTTTAAGTATCTAAAATCAGTCTTTATGCTCCACGGTGACAAACTCCCTTGTCATGTATCAAAACTGGAATTTTTGTCATAATACGACGTGAGTTTTGACACTCACTAGGCAAAGAAACAACAAAACATTTTCAACTCTTTTCATTAAAAATAATCATGATTTTAACCACAACATGCATATCTCAAATCATGTCATCCATATTGCAACAACAAAAATAAAAAATCAATATCAATAAAAAGAATTAAACAATCAACTGCTCGCCTTAGGGATCCAATACCAATAAAAGAAACAAAACAATTAATTGCTCGCCCTAGGGAGCCAATATGAACAAAGAATTAAATAAATAAACCGCTCGTCCCAGGGAGCCCCACGTAGGTGTAGGGAATCAAATCCGTTCCCAAGGATATCTCGTATCCCGTTAAAATATGTTAAAAGACAATCATGCTCACAATAGAAATCACACCAAAATCATTAATAGGTAATTTTAAAAGCATTTAATCAAAACAGTTTTAAGAGTTGGTGTTGCGCCTACCTCAAATCGCTTTCTACAATAATCAAGAGTACAAAACACAGTTTGGCTAAGTTTACCTGTGTATCCATGGTTGTGGTTGTTTTGACTAAACCCTTTTTCTGCACGTGTGCCATAACCTTAAAAAGGGACGAATAAGTAACCTGTAACCGTGTATGCCCATTCGTCTCTCTCACTATCTTAGTGCCAAAATCCTCCCTCCTCAATTTTTTCGTTATCCATTGCTAAACCCTGATATTCAATTTCGTCGTCCTCTCAAAAGCTAAGTCGATGGATGTTATTATCATGAGAAAAAACATAAAAGCAAACATTTTTCATTGAGCAATTTTTTTTGGAGTTCTAAAACGCTGGTCAGGTTCGAGAACTGAAAGATTGAAAAACCTAGCGATTTTTCGGCTCAAATCCTAGGAACAAAAAGCAACAGAAGAATTGAAGGATCAAACCCATCTATGAATCAAGGAGGAAGTATAGATTCCCCGATATGTGTTCTCTTGGTTTCAAATTCAAGTTGATAGGATTGATTAGAATGATTGGCTTACAGTTCAGAAACGCTGGTCATGTAAAGACACGAGCAAATTCACGTGGGGGAATTAAATGGATCTAATCGTGATTAATAAAGTTTCTGAAAGAGAACCTTTCAGTTCACTCAGTAACATTCCTTCCTACACACCATCATCATCATTTCGCAGTCCATCCAATTTCCAGGTACCACTTTACCTCCTCCTCTTGATTTATTAGTTTAATTTTGAATATGCATAATGTTTTCCAATTTTGTGTAGGTTGAAACCGATTGAGCACTTAATGCGGCTATTGTAGGATCACCTCCAAAAATCAGAAGTGAAATATGGAAGGTATTTGAGTTTTTTTTCTTTCTTTATCTTGCTCTTGAGTTTTGTATTTGGTTGAAATTATCGATGATTATGAGAAATCTGAATTCGGTTATCTCTGAGTTTATTGTTTCCCACTTACCCTGCAATTTTTTGTGTGGTTTATAGGGCATTGATAGCAATAGAGGACGTCTTCTTTGTTAATTTGTGGGTCTGGACTCTGGATCTTATTTTAATTTTTGAGAGAGAACCAAGTACATTTCTTCCTTCTTTTTAATAATTAATGGTTTTCATATTCTGATTCATTATTTGTTTTAGGTTTTGATATCTCTTTTATCTGTGTACTCAGGTCTGCAACTAATCTAGAGAGATGCTAAGGTATCCATGCAGTTTCATTTTGGAAATTTTGTCTTACCTATAATGCTTATCAACGATGTAACTAATAGAGTTTGTATGGGTTTTGAGGTACTTTTTCCTAAAAGTTTGGATCTTGGTGATATAGGTTATATAACTAATGCCTGGATTTTTAATTTAGTGTAGAACATAAGGCCTTAATGTGTTACTAAACATGCTTGAACCCATCATAGGCAGCTCTTTATCTAAAACAATTACAGAGTTTTGTTAGATGTCAAAGATGAAGATGTGTGCATCTTTAAACCGGGTGTAGCTTTATGAATCTTTTTTAGTTCTATTAACATATACCCATCAAAATCCTTAGAAATGTATGTTATCATTTTCCCACTCAATTATGTAATTGTTCTAAATCAACAAACTCATCGACCTAAATTCAACGAACAAATTTTATGTATTAAACATATGTTTTTTTTTGATCGGTATAAAATAGATTTACTCGGTAGGCAGTCCGATGTAGGCAGACAAATCAAGTAGATTGTTATAGGACGACAACGAAGAGATAATATAAGTATTTTTCTTGGATTGAGTAGTTTCTTTTTGGGATGCTTCTATACTGTGAAATTCCACCGTAGCACAATGTTACAATAATTTATGAAACTGGGTTACAACAATCTTTGTATAACACTTACTTTGGTCGATTTGTCGTCATTAACCCCGGTCAACAATGCGCAGCTCATATTTGGTATAACCACCTATGTTCATTGTTCTTTTCCCTGTTTCATTGGAGGTTACCTCACACAGGTGATCCTTTGTTCCTCCCTTTAGTAACTTTTGATCTGAGATTTTACGGCTTTTAAATTCCTTTTACACAGACTTCTTTCTTTTTTTATCCTAAGTCCTTTGGTGAGTCTTTTTTTTTTTCCTTTTTTTTCGGCGTTAACCGTGGCCAATAATGTCCAAATCATCTTTGGGTTTAAATATGGTTTTGGTCCTTTATTTTACTTCCAATGCTTTGTATACTTTGAAATTTCAGCCTTCCATTATATGTAGATTAAAGTTTTGAAGTAGACCAAGAATCACTAATTCCGCGCATATAATTTAAAGCCAGATGTAACACTGTAATTTGGTGGTTAATTAAGTCTATATTTTGCTCGATACGTATAGAACGATTACTGACTCAATGATTTTGGTTACTGAGTATTATAACTTATTCGTTTTACAGTAAACCCCTTCATTTGTGTTCAAGTATTGCCTCTGGGGCCCCTAAAATGCACACAAACTGGCTGAATTTTATACGCTGGCTGAGTGACTGATCAAATTTTAAGGTTCGTAAATGTTCTCTATTTGCAATAGATTGATTTGGTTTGTGGCATTGGTTGTGTTTGTTTTAAATAACATAGAATATATAAAGAACAAGAGTTTGTGATTTGCCTAGATTCATACAACGGAGTTCAACTAGGGTGGGATAGTGGAATAACTTCCAAGATTACTTCTTTCTGATTCACTGTTAATAAAATTTGTTGGTTTGACATCAATTACACGTGAATGCAGAGAATACGTTTGATCTGCCAAGTTTTCGGTTAACTGGTATGTTAAAATGAATAAAGCATGTGGTATGTTGTACTTTTGCAGTTTCTTAGATGTGAACGAAAGGGGATTGAATGTACTTTAGAGATGGTGGATGCCTTCACTACTTAATCTTCTTATTGCGACTGTGTCAAGTTCTATGTAGAACGTGAATAGGGGAAATGTGTGTAAGACGTTAATGAAGGTTCGAGGCCTATCCTAACCTTTTACATTGTGGTATACTAATTGTGCTTCTCCATGATTTTCTTGTGACGAGGTCAAGCGTCCGTAATATTAAGGGAAATTGTTGACAGTATTCATGTTCAACTTTCCAAGATAAGGAACAATCTTAGGGTATGGTTTCCATTCTAAGTTCTTGCATTTTTTAGTATAGTTGATTCATTGTAAGTTTTAACATTGTTTCCATTCTGCGAATGAGCCGAAAAGAGTCATTAAGAGTAAGTTCTGCGTTTCGTCCACTCAACAATTTAGTTTGGGTCTTTCGATGTCCTTACAAGGATGAAATCAGAAAATGCTTTTTGTGTAACCTGTTTTTTGGTGTAACAATTTGTTGATGTATATTTGGATCAGAACGATCATCTATTAAACGGGTTTCCATCATTTTCAAGCCGGAGAATTCGATGACCTACACTTTGACGTCCTAAAACATAATTGATGATGAGGGTAGAACGAATGCTATTCGGGCAGTAACATTGATAACTATGGTTTTGCGAAAGCTGAAGACTTTCTCCCTCTTTTCCGCATGAGGGTTTTGGAGTTTTACACGGATTAAGAAAAAGATACTTAAATTTTTTCCATCCATACGTCCATAAAAGTCTATAAAGAAAAGTCTTCGGAGGGAATATTACATATCAACCGTCTTCTAATAATAATTAATAATCTAACATATTTCTACAAAAATATATAATATGCCCGTGCCGTTACGGCACGGGTTAAGCCGTAGTAGAAATATAAAGCACCGCTCCGGATCATCGAAACGTCTTCAACAACAAACTAAAAATCTATAGCTACTGTTTCATATCTTTTTCTTTTCTTTGTGCGGCTAAGAAATAACGGACCCTCAAGACTAAAACCTAAAATGATAAAGCAATACATACATATACGTGTGGGTACCATGTACCCATGACAAGTTGTAACCCAATCTTTTTCTAATATAATACATGCTTCAAAAAAAATAATACGTGTGGGCAGAAGGCTTTCAACCGGAATCTAAAGTTATCACCCCAATTCATGTTCTCTAAATTGCTAACTAATCAAAAACCAAAAACCAATCATGCAGTGACACACATCGAGATCAAAAATTGCAATTAATAAAAAAATCCTTTCCAAGATACGTTTCACTTAACAAAATCCCAACCAAATATATCTATGGTTTACTCGGTCGCCCTTGACCAACTGGAGTAAAACTCCCACTTTTGCTTCTTATTTTTATGGCAACTCAAAGTCTATGAACCAATGGAAAGCTGACAAGTGTTAAAATTTGAAGGACTACAAAATCATTCTTGGATTAGCTAGAGCATAAATTTACTTGGTTGCCAAAACAGCAAGTTCCTTCATTTTGGCAACTCCTTAATTTATTTTTATCTATTTTTGAAGTAGCTACCTTGCATCTAATTGTATCCTACCAAATCTAGTCCATCTTTCACGTGAAGTATTTTTGACAGCTAAAGTCTGTTTTCTTTCCTTATACGACGCTAAACATGCATATAAGCTAAGTGTCTATAATTATAAAAATTACCAAAAGACCCAGACCCAAGCGTCTTCCCAGCCAATATCTAAAGACCACTCACAGGTGTCAAACTTCTCGGCAGTCCTGTTAGCCTCGAAGTGCAATTTTGCAGTGACCTTGTCATGCAAAGTGTGCATAAAACGGTGAACTTAATGAATGCCATTCGCAAGTTAAAATACCCTCAGTTTGAGCTTCTCTTACTACGTAGTTGCACAGGCGTTTCTCGCCTATATTTCACCATGCCACAACTCGACCAACGGCTCTTCAACAGGGACAAGAATATTTCGACAGCCACCTACTCCATTATCTGCGCCAACTGATTGTAGGTGATGGGGCAGGCTTCAGTCTGCTGCATAAAAAGGCTAGCCACACTCTCGCTCAAGCAAGGTGGTTTAGGTATTTATTCCATGGCCGATACTAGGAAATACTGTTTCCTAGCTTCACATATACAGACCCGATCTCTGCAACAGTCTATATTGGGGGACACTTATGCTGCTTTGCCGTGTGTATCCTATCAGCAAGCCCAACTCAACTTCCTACATTCCTGCAACATTTCATCTTCCACTCTCAGCGTTGTCGACTCCGCCCTACATCCCATGCGATCCTTGGCGGTTTTATACTTCGACGCAGTATTGAAAGACATTCCTACACACTTTCAGTTGACAGAACGGGATTCCTTCTTATGGCACTGCAATAAAATTAAACATGCAGAAGACTATCTACTTGCAGTCCCCATCGCTGGGCTTAACCAGTGTATAGGGCCACGACAGTTTTTGGCTGTTTTAAGTTATCGAATGGGCATTCCGCTTTTCGATACAGATAGCACCTGCATGAGCTGCAATAAGGCCATGGATATCTTCGGAAATCATGATCTACACTGCGCCAGCGATGTCGGGCTCAAATTCCATCATGACTTGGTAAGAGACGTCTTCGTAGACATTTTTTATAAAGCCAATGTAGCCGCTAGGAAATAAGCATCTCTTGGTCTCGTTTCGGATGGAAACACTGCTTTAAGACCCGCTGACATCTTTGTACACAACTGGGAGAATGACAAAGATGTGTGTTTTGACGTGACTGGCATTTCCCCGTTCACCAATAGCAACACTCGCAACTACACCCCAGGACAAGCTATTTCTGCTGCAATTACTCGCAAACAAAAAAAGTACCTTGATAAGTGCACTTCTCATGGATATGGTTTTGGCGTCTTGGCTTTCACCACGTTGGGTGAACTTAGTGAAGATACGACTGCTTTCTTGAAAAGACTAAAGAATTGTCTATCCAGCCACGATGCAAACGTAAAGATTGGAAGTTTTTTATTCCACATAATAGGTCTTGCTATTCAAAAGGGTGTTGGAGCTCAGCTTGTTGCTAGGCTACCAACTACTCCAGTGCAAGTGCCTCTTGTTCGAACATTATTCTCTTGATTAATAAATCAAATATCTAATTAATATTCTTGTCAAGACTAATAAATTTTAATTATAAAAAATATTTTCACAAATATTTGCCAAGAGAAAAATCAAAATAGTAAATTACCAAAATATAGTTTTAACCAAATTACAGAAATACCCTTTGATGAAAGACAAAAATGCCCTTGAAATTGGGACGGATATTATAAAATCCTTATTTCATATTTACATGGATTTGCATTCTTGGAATCGATTATACCACACTTCCAAACAAGTTTAGAATTGGTTCACCTGTATTCCAAGACTACTATGTGATTGATCAAATACCAAATCACATACATGGGTTCAATCGGTTCTACCAATTACTAGGATCGGTTATACCTAATTATGGAAATACTTGTGATCGGTCACACCAATCACTAGGATCGGTTACACCAGTTACAAGGATCGGTTTCATATACACATGGTATTACTTGTGAACGGTCACACCAATTACCAATTACACCAGTTACCAGGACCGGTTACGCCAATTACAAGGATCGATTACACACTCATGATCGGTTACACCAATTACTAGGATCGGTCACACCAATTACAAGGATCGATCATACCATCACATGGTGATTACTTAGGATCGGTTACACCAATTAATAAAAACCAGTCATACCAAATCATAAGTCAGGCATTGTTATTAGTTATACCAAGATACATAACATAAATTAAGATCGGTTCTACCATCTCACACATATTGGTCATCCCAAGATTTGCAATGAATAGCCTGACCAATAAGCCTAATGATTTCCCTTTTGATTCACGAAACAAGTTCATGAATGTACTTCCTTTAAACAAATGTAAAACATTGTTTCCTAGGATGAAATCTTCACCATAACCCATTCACATAATCATAACAATATATACAAGATTATGTCAATGTCATATCTACGAAGTTCAAAACATAAGCGTTATACTTCGTAATCTAATTCCCTAATACTATGATCATAATCATGTCACATCACTAGAGTATTATACAATATGTACAGTATATACAGCTTCGCAGTTATGTTTTTCAATATAGCACGACTTGAAAGATACGTTAGGAATGAAACAGTTCAAGTCAATATTACCAGCCTCAAGTGGAAGGATGATGTCGTCGTTGTAGTCGCTACTTCTTCACATTCTTCAGGTCTTCGGAGTAATACTTGTATGTCTCAACATTCCTAAACTTTCTAGTCTAACCTAAACGAAGTTGATTCTAGTAT
The DNA here is from genome assembly GCA_023531105.1 of Papaver atlanticum. Taxonomy (NCBI): domain Eukaryota; kingdom Viridiplantae; phylum Streptophyta; class Magnoliopsida; order Ranunculales; family Papaveraceae; genus Papaver; species Papaver atlanticum. The sequence continues at coordinate 1,739,118 of JAJJMB010007312.1, forward strand.
TTAATCAAGAGACTCTATATGAGTTTTGATACTAAAATTTGACAACCAAACTTGATATACCAACGCTTGATGAGTTCAAATGAGCTATGCTCTAATAAGAGAGACAGGCTCCGTATGGTGTGGTTGTGTAAGAGGAGATGAGAAAAGATTTTTGGACTAAAGAATAGAAATATCTATCGGTTTTCCTTTACTTTTGTAATTATAAGAAGGGTAAATTCGACAATTAATAAATATTATATATAATAGATAAACGTCGAAAAATGTATAACCAAATAAAAATCTATAATTGTGCCGTAATTAAGGCCTGGTATATGTATAAACTACAAGAAGTCATACAACCGTAATTAGAACCATTTACAAGACCGTCAACAATTTTACATTTCAAAGATAAATGAGAAGAGAACCATCCAAAGAATACGCCTTCTTTTCGAAGGCACAATTGGGGGATGCTCTCACAAATTGGGGGATACTCACGGTTATATGGGGCTGGATTTTGTCTAAGGGGGGATTTTTAATTTGGTATCCCCAAATCATTAAATATATTGAGAGTTAGGAGTCTTGTAAAATTAGATAGGAGAGAAAGACTAATTTCTATTTAAATTAATCATAGATGAATCTCATATGAACTATGTGTAACGATCTACGTTACAAATTAGCACAGAAACAGCTCTTGGAAGAAGAATTCGGACAAGAGAGAAGAAGAAGCAGCTAGGCTATATTTTTCATTGATAAAACCATGTGAAAACAATGATTGGGTATTAATAGACCAATCCTTACAACTGAATCGGATGGCTATCATTGCATCTCAACTAAACTGGATAAGGAAAATAACCTAATAACAACCGAGCCCATTAAACTCCTACTAAAAAAGAATAAGTAAAAACATAAGCCCACTAACAAAAGAACAAGGTCTTTCATGACAAATCCCTCTCCTTCACTCAATCCTTTTCCTCAAGGATGAGTTTTGGAAATTGTACCTTTATGGTATGTTTATCCTCCCATGTGGGTTCATCAGCTGATAATCCTTCCCATTGAATGAGAACCTGAGCAACACTCTGATTGTTCTTCTTAACCAGCCTGGTACCTAGTACTTGTAAAGGTCTGACCTGTAGCTCCCCTTCCTTAGTGACAGAGGGTAACTCAGTTTGAGGTAGCAAACCCACTCCTAGCTTTGGCTTTAGTTGAGAAACATGAAAAGTGGGATGAATTTTTGACCCAGTTGGTAGTTGTGATTTATAAACAACTTTGCCAATCTTCTCCAACACTTGATAAAGACCATAGAATTTAGCAGCTAATTTGAGGTTTCTTCTTAGCTGAACAGATGTTTGCCTGTATGGCTGTAACCTGAGATAAACCCAGTCTCCAACCTCAAAGGATCTCTCAGACCTCTTCTTGTCAGCCTGCTGTTTAATTCTATGTTGTGCTTCCTCCAATGTTCCTTTGAGTAACTGTCCCATGTGTTGTCTCTGCTGAATATAGTCATCAGCATCTGCATTTATACCCTGAGCTGCTGAAGTAATACCAAATTGGGGAGGAGGGTATCCATAAACTGCTTCAAATGGGGTGAGCTTGAGGCTGGTGTGGTAGCTAGTATTGTACCACCATTCAGCCAAGGATAGCCAAGAAACCCACTTACTTGGTTTGAAGCTAGTCATGCATCTAAGGTATGTCTCTACACAAGCATTCACCCTCTCAGTCTGGCCATCAGTTTGAGGGTGATAAGCTGTGCTCAGGTGTAGTGAAGTACTCAATCTTGCAAAAAGAGCTTGCCAGAAGTTGCTTATAAAAACACTGTCCCTGTCAGACACAATACTCTTTGGAAGGCCATGCAACTTAATAATGGAGTCAATGAATACCTTTGTTACTGATGCAGCTGTATAAGGGTGACTCGGAACCATAAAGTAGCTGTACTTGGAAAACCTATCCACCACTACTAGAATGACTTCTCTCCCTTCAGATTTTTGTAGACCTGTGATGAAGTCCATACTGATGTGCTCCCAGTCTTGCTCAGGTATAAGAAGTGGTTGTAAGACCCCTCCTGGTAGAGAAGTAAAACTTTTGTGTTGCTGGCATACATCACATTCTTGCACATACTGTACAATCTGCTTGTGCATACCTGTCCAGAAGAAGTACAATTTGGCCTTTTAGTAACTTGCTTGTGCTCCAGAGTGTCCACCAATCACAGAAGAATGAACTGAAGTGATGATCTTTGTCCCCAAATTACCATTTTGACCAATATATATTCTCTCTTTAAACCTCAGTATTCCTTGGTTGTAAGAATAATCTTCTGCTGAAGTAACTTGAGCTAGCATTTTAGGAATCAATTCTTGAGCTAGAGGGTCTTATTCATAACTATCTTGAATCTCCTTGAGCCAGTTGGGATGCACTACAGTTAGGCTACTGCAAGAAGAGTTGTCTCCCATTTGTACTCTGGATAAGGCATCTGCAACTTTATTTTCAGCTCCTTTTTTGTATTTAAGTTCATAGTTATACCCCAATAATTTGGCTAACCATTTTTGTTGAAGCATTGAATGTATCCTCTGCTCCATGAAGTATTTTATTCTCTGGTGATCAGTGTATATAGTGAATTTGTTCCCCATTAAGTAAGATCTCCATCTAGTCACAGCTATGACTACCGCCATTAATTCATTCTCATAAGTGGACATAGCCAAGTACCTCTCTCCCATTCCTTTACTGAATAAGGCTATTGGTTGATCTTCTTGCATAAGTACAGCTCCTACTCCAGTATCACATGCATCTGTAGCTAGCTCAAAGGGTTTGTTGAAGCTTGGCAATACAAGAACTGGAGTAGTAGTGACATCCTTCTTGAGTTTCTCAAAGGCTATTTGAGAAGCTTCACTCCATTGGAACTTGTTCTTCTTGAGTAACTCAGTGAGTAGCTTATCTATCAATCCATAACCTGTGACAAATTTTATGTAGTTGTAAGGCCTAGAAAACCCTTTAAGTCCTTCAGTGTATTGGATGTTGGCCACTTGTCCATACATTCAATCTTTGCTGGATTTGCAGATACTCCTTGTTCATTAATGATATGTCCCAAGTAATCAATCTGTGGATGTCCAAAAGAACATTTGCTGAGCTTGACAAATAGTGAATGTTTCTTGAGAATGGATAGAGCTAATTCTAAGTGCTTCTTGTGAGTCTCCATGTCAGGGCTGTAGATGAGTATATCATCAAAAAACACTAGAATGAACTTTCTTAGATATGACTGGAAAATGTCATTCATCAATGCTTGGAAACTTGCAGGAGCATTAGTTAGCCCAAAGGGCATTATAAAAAACTTATAATGTCCTTGATGTGTCTTGAAGGAAGTTTTAGGAGTGTCAGGTGGGTACACCCTAATTTGGTGATATCCTTCCCTAAATTTTTTTATTAGTGAACACCCTTGCCCCTTTGAGTTCATCCAATAATTCTTCTATCACTGGAATTTGATATTTGTCTTTAACTGTGAGCTCATTAATCTTTCTATAGTACACAAAACCTCCATCCACCATCTTTTTTCTTGACCAACAATACTGGAGATGAAAAGGGACTGTGTCTGGGTTTGATAATTCCAGTGTTTAACATTTCTTGTATTAGTTGCTCTATCACTCATTTCTGCACATAAGGGACTCTGTATGGTCTCTGATTTGGAGATGTGGACAATGGTTGCAGAGGAATGTGGTGGTCATGAGTTCTGATGGGTGGCAATGATTTGGGTTCTTGAAATAGGGATGAATATGACTGAATAATGGGTTTTAGGCATTCAGGGGTTTGACTAATTGAATCTTCAACATATATATCATACAAATGCCCCATAACTCCATGTTTGTCTTTACTAAAGTACTTCTTACAAGCACTTCCTGACATGAGATAAATGTTAGCAGCTTCAGTGTTACCCAACAATGTAACTTCCTCTTCATCCTTCTTGAAAGTTATATTCATTTGCTTGAAATCAAATTTAACAGGACTAATATCTCTCATCCAATCCACACCCAATACCATATCACAACCTCATAATTCCAACAACCTCATATCAAATTGAAACTCATGCCCTTGCATGCTCCAGCTGAAGTTAGGGCATCTGGCATCACTGAGTAGTTTATTGCCATCTGCTACAGATACATGAAAGTCTGTAGTTGGCTCAATAAAAGCTCTACTGTTCTTGGCTGGCTCAGGGTCCATAAAACTGTGGGTGCTTCCACTATCTACCAGTATGGTAATGGGTCTTCTATTCATAGTCTTGCCTACAACCTTTATAGTATTGTGAGAAATATTACCCGATAAAGCATGTACTGAGATTTCCACTTTATCCTCTAGCTCTTGGATCAATGGGGTGCTGTCTGGTGACTCTTCTTCAGATGACATGTTCTTCATCATCTCCTACCAGCATGAATAGTTGTTTTTTAGAGCATTTATTACCCTGACTGTACACCTCATCACAGTTGTAGCATAAGCCTCTTTCACGCCTTGACCTCATCTCAGCATATGTAAGCTTCCTTATAGGAAGCAGTTTTGGGCTACTCCTTCTCTGGTGAAGGGGAGCTAGTTTTTGGTGAAGTAACAAAGCCTCTACTGCTGCTGCTACTAGGGATGGAAAGAGGAGGTAGTTTTGGAATATACCTGATCCTTTTAGTTTGTTTATCCAGTATTTCCTCTTGCATTCTGGCAAGCTACATGGCTTTCTTAAGGATTGTTGGGGAGAACATTTGAAATGCTAGCCTGAGTTCTTCCTTCAGCCCACTGACAAAACTGGAGGTAAAATACTCTTCTGTCAAGTGTTTGTTCTTAGCAAGCATAAGGGCCTTTAACTCCTCAAAAAGTTCTTGGTACTCATTATTGTTCCATCTTGACTCAGTTTATTAAATTCACCAACAATATCATCATGACCCAATTCTTGAAATCGAAAATTTATATCAGAAGCAAATTCTTCCCATACAATTAGGTCCTTCCCCTCTTGATAATCTTGAAACCAAATATCAGCCTTACCCTCTAAGTATAATGAAGCTAGCAGAACTTTTTTCTCTTCATCCATGAAATGTAATTTAAAAAAAAATTCTACACTTCCTAATCCAAGATCTATGGTTAGTGCCATCAAATTTAGGAAACTCGACCTTGGGTTTTTGTGGATTAGAGAACTGAGGTGTGATTTGTCGATTACCTCCAGTGTTGCTTCCAGATGCAGACCTGTCTTGGGGTATATGTCCATTTGGAGGCCGCAACACTCCATCTCCAGTCTTTAGCTTATTAATGATTATGTCTTCCATCGCCTCCATCTCAGTGTGTATGGATTTATTGATGTTTCCCTGAGATTCATCATACTTCTGAAGAATTTCTTCATGACTCTTCATCAGGGTATTGAACTTCTTGTATAACTCATCAAAATCTTTTTGGTTAACCATCTTTCACAGGACACTCAGATCGAGTGCTCTGATACCAATTGTAACGATCTACGTTACAAATTAGCAAATAAATAGCTCTTGGAAGAAGAATTCAGACAAGAGAGAAGAAGAAGCAGCTAGTCTATATTTTTTATTGATAAAACCAGATGAAAACCATGATTGGGTATTAATAAACCAATCCTTACAACTGAATCAGATGGCTATCATTGCATCTCAACTAAACTGAATAAGGAAAATAACCTAATAACAACCGGGCTCAGTCCATTAAACTCCTACTAAAACAGAATAAGTAAAAACATAAGCCCACTAACAAAAGAACAAGGTCTTTCATGACACTATGCGACAATCGACGCTCCAATTTTTTTAAAATTTAAACTGAGATGAAACTCATCTGCTTAAATTTTAACTGGTTTTGTGTTTAATTGTTTGACAGAAGGTGCAATCACCACTTGGTTCTGTAAAAACAAAAACAAGAATTAGTCAAAAATTATTTGATATAACAACTAGAAATAAATAAATTTATTATTGATACAACAGTACCGCCACCTGGGATGTCTCCTTCTTCTTAGTCGTGGTATTCCCCTTTAGAGAGACTATACAAGCTTGTGATGGTGCGATGTAATCATTGAGATCACTGATTTGTAAAGTTGGTGAGAATTTTTCCGACATATCTTCAGCAGTCAAAGAATCAAAACACCAATTTTCTGTCAGAAGAGCTATAAAATTGACGACTATTATATAAGAACCACCACCAAAATTAGATTAACATACCTAATTTATGTAAACCCACCACCGCCTTACTGTTTAAAAGGATGTGAAGGAGAAATCCAACAAGTGAGCGGAACTCCACTTTGGTCGTTACAAACTAGTAGATTTCAGAAGTACCTCCCTCCATATAAACCAGTTAAAATTTAAACAGACTAATTTTTGTTTTTATTTTGTCGGTATTTTTTTCTTGAAATGGTCGGTTGAATGCAATACCGACTGTTATAATCGGTATTGTTTTGTTGATGAATTCAATACCGACAGTGTTAGTCGGCATTGTCGGATAATACTTCCCACTGCCGACTGTTATCACACTTGGGGATACTTAAGGGTAATTTAGTCATTAAAAAAATTATTTGGATAAGGGGTACTTCAATTACTATATATTTAGTATATATATATTTATATATATTTAGTATCCCCAAATTGTGGGTTCTTCTTTTTCCTTGCTCATTTTGCTAGGTTGTTTGCTTTACCATTATATTGTCTATATATATGATCTATGTTCCAGGTTGAGAAACCCTGCAAAAGAGTTTGCACGTCTTCTAAAATAGACTTTTTAAAAGATATGGTCAGACATCGACGACATAGTTTCCAAGTTGATGCTTCTTTCGAAGAATCTGATAACTCATATGGGGTTGGAGTAGTATATTGGGTTGACGATAGAATCTTTAATATTCAGATGTGTGCAAGCATTATAACAAGCGCAAACTGCGCAGAAGGAAATGACATTAAAACAGTTGTGGAATGGGCTTTCAAATTACATATTTCCGAGTTAAAAGTACAAAATGAGAAGTGATCATGTGTAAAATGAGGAGTGATCATGTGTTTAAAAAGATCTTCTCCAATGATTGTTGTGTGTATTTCATAGGTGGCAACACAAATAAGACATCCCATTCCAATTTTTCTTTAAGTTTAGGGGAAACAAAATTCATTTCCAATAATGTAGTTTGTGATCGTTTCTTGATTATGTAAATTTTATTTTTAGTAATGTTAAGATTTTATTAGAGCTAAAATTGGTTATTTAATATATTGAAATTAATTTTAGTTAAACAAAAGCTTATTAGGAACCAAAAATTAAATCATGTCATCCTCATATTGATTTAGAAGTTGGGGTTAGAGAAGAATTTTATGGATAATGTATATTTATCCTATGTGGATTTAGACTTTTATCTTCACCTACAATTTATTAGAGAAGCTCTAAAGAAATGGAGCAGATCTGAGCAGAAAAATCTTAACCCATCTTCTTCTCCAACCTTTATTTCTCTTCACGATATTATCCAATAGTGTTTTTTTTTGCCGATTTTTGGTTCGAATCTGACTTGATGTAGATTCAGATTCAGATCCTTGTTTTTTTTTTTTTTTTTGTTTGAACTCAGATCTCTAGTTTCTTTAGTTATCCAATTAGCGGTCTCGATTAGGGTTTCTGATCTTCTTCAGTTTCCCTTGTCTTACTCTCTTCTTTTTCGATTTAGTTTTTTTTTTTAGCTCAAGCTCATTTTATATTGATTTAACTTGGGTTTGGCTATTTGGGAAGTTCCATGTTTCTGCTGAGATTTAAGCATTGCAAAGAGTTTTGTTGTTCATATTGATTTTTTCCTGTCTAGGGTTTAATTTTTCAGAAAATCTTTGCCCAAGTTATGATTAAGGTTTCAATTCAGTAGAACAAGTTCTTCACAACAAAGAGAAGAATCAAAAGTTTCAACAAACTCCTCGTACAGCAACAGCAACAAAGTTTCCTTCAGCAACAACATCTTGGATCCATGACTCCACCACCGGTTCATATAACAACAGAAATAGGTTTCCCGAAGACACAGACACAAGCCACTTTAAAGACACAAAAGACTCCAGCAACCAAAAGTTTCAGAAGACCCTTTCAGAGAAAGGCCCAAACTGATCCTAACCGATTCAGCTCAATGAAAACCAAGTTAAGTTATACAGGTTACCTGTGTTACTGTTACTATAAGAAAATCATAGATAGATGGTTGGATCTATGGATCCTGTTAAATTTATGTCACATGTTCCTTTATGATTTTAGAAAAATCCTTGAGAAATGGTTGGATTTTTTGATCCTAACACATCTACTAATTGTAGTTTTATTTTATGGCTCGGATTTGTTACTTTTGATCCAACCTGGACCATTTAAACTAGTTATGTTACTATGAAATCGGTAAGGAATGGTAGGATCTCTTTTTCAGACTTGGTCATGTAACTGTGATGTTAAGAGTTATGATTCTTATGAATATTTTTATGTTTGTGTTTTGGTTAAAATCTATGTACTGGTTGAAATCTCTATTATGGTGGTTCAAAAATACCGAGTCAGTCCTGAAACTGTTACCGATTTTGAATCGGCAAACTATTATCAATGTAATTGAGTCTCCCATCTTTTTCGAAAAAAAAGAAAAGAAGAAGAGAAGCTCTAAAGAAGGCAATATATAATATTTATCCTAGTTCTCATTTCCCTTCTTTTTCTCTTTCCAAAAAAGAGCGATCCCAAACCCTAGCCTCCTGAGAAACCTTTTGCTCAGATCGACTCATTTGGAGCGGATCCGAGCAGATCAATCACCCATACAAGCTCTGATTATCTAGTTCCTTTTTCTATTGTTCTTAGTTTTAATCAGATTAGGTCCTTTTCGGATAGAAATTTTCATGGTTTTGTTGCTTGGGGATTTTGCCGGTATTGCAGGTGTGTTTGGTGATCTAAATCAAAAGAGATCAGAGCATGCCTTCACTTATAGTAGCAATCTCCCTTCTTCAACTATTACAAAATCATCATCTCCATCAAATACTAGAAGATTTGCTCCTCTGTCTGCTGTAGATGTAGATCTTGATTTAGTTTTATATGATTTACTTTTAATTTCTTGTAATTTAAATTTTCAGTACTCTCATTAGGCGATTTTGGTTTTCCAATTTTTTTCACGTTTAGGGTTTTAGTTTTCAAGTTTTTTTTTATTATCAGGATCAATCTCGGTTGATTCATGATGATTCAAACATCAAATAATGATCCAAGTTGCTCAAATCAGAGCCATGTTAAACAAGTTTCTTTTGCTGAAAAGGTTAGGAACATAAAACCCTAAATCCTACTTCAATAGATATATCTGTGTTACCTAACCCAACTCTTTTTGAGGGAGAGCCTGCTCTTGTGATACCAAACGATTTCTTCCAGGAAGGGTGTAAACCTTTTCAACATAGTTTCATCGCAAGGCTGGACTTTACAGGATTAAAGTTTATGGAAGTTCAAAAAATCCTTGATGATCAATGGAAACTTCAGAATAAGTGTAAGTTTATTCCTATGAGCAAGGTTTTCTTTGTTATTATGTTATCATCTTATTTGGATAAAGAGAAGATACATGGTGAAAAGTGGTATGTTAATCAGCAAGTTCTGAAGTTAATTGATTGGTACCCTGGTTTCAATCCTGAAAATCAAAGAACGTCCCATGAAGCTATTTGGGTACGTTTTATTGGTTTACCTATTGAGCTATGGACTGAGAGATCATTACTTTCAATGGGGAAAATCCTTGGAACACCAATCGTGGTGGATCAAAAAACCCTAAACCTTGAATATGGTCACTTTGCAGCTGTTTTGGAGGATATAGATTTTGCAAAACATATACCTGAACGTATTTCTTTAACTGCTGGAGGCAAGAAATTTTGGCAATACATTGGTATTCCTAATGAGCCTAAGTTTTGTTCTGATTGAAATATTATTGGCCATGTTGATGGTGAATGTAAAAACAAGATTAACTAGAAGCCTGCTGGTAAGGATAAACAGATTGTTCAAACGAATAATAATATTACAAAACAAGTTTGGCAAGCAAAATCTGGCAAAACTGATGAGGAAAAGGCAAGGTCATTGAATTTGGAAGCTAAGAAGGATAAAAAAAAATATGATGCTTCAATTCAAACTAGTGAGGATGTTGATGTTCAGTTGGAGAAAGAGATTTCTGGCTATGAGGCCAAATTTCGTGCAGCTCAAGAAAAGATGATAAGGTGTAAAGCTTCCCTTGCAAATCATGCAACTCTTACAGCACGATCTAGAGCTAAGGAAGGCAAGTCCGGGTCCAAGCATGATGTTGAAAACGTACCACAAGTGAAAGACTAATCTGTGTCCAAGAATAATTATGAAAACATTTCACAAGCAAAATCCAAATCAGTCTCGGATTTGGATGGAATGTCCGTTTCCAAGCCTAACAAGGATTTGGAGGTTGTTGGTGCTTTAAAAGATGATTGGACGTCGGTTAAGGGTAAGAATTCATCATCTAAAAGCAAATTTACTTTTACACCTATGATGGATGAATTGCTAAGCTCATCTAAAATTGTTTGTAAAAATAAATATGATTCTCTAAGTTCAGAACTTGGTTTTAGAGAGGTGGATGAGGAAGTTTAGCCAAGTAACAATGATATTTTGGTAGTGAATGAAGCTGAATTGGATGTGGCTGCTATGTCAGCTAAAGTACAAAATTCTAAGGAATGGGGTACGATTTATGACGATAATACAACCAAAAGGGATATGGCTATGGTAAGTGTTTCAGTTACTATGGTTACAGATTCAGCTAAAAATTCAACTGAGAAAGAAAAAAAGCTAGCTTTCCTTGAAAGATTGGAGAATCTAAGGGAAAACCGTGAGTCTGAAAACATTCTCACTAAAGAGGAGCTTGAGGAAGTAGGAAACATTAAGAATGATGGTGTTTGTGCCAATTTCATTAGAAATCCAGCCTATAGAAAAGATTATTTTAAAGAAAACAAAGAGCTAATGGAGAGAGTTTCAACAAGGAAAAAAGTTCAATCTCCTATTAAGCTTGTTCCTAGTAATTATGCTTCGGATAAATATGAATATGATGATATTTATGAAGATGAGTATAATGAGATTTATGGAGACCCTGATCTTATGACAGAAATCCTTGCAGATTTCCAACCTAAGAAGAGGAATTTTAGAGTGGAAAATAAGGGGCGCAAACGTTTTTAAGTTCCTAGTATTTCTCTTTTTGTTATTTATTTGTGTTTAGGAGCTTTTTTATGTGCTTTTAGTGCTATTTTGATGTTATTTTTTAATCCTTTGGTTTATGGGGTGGGGGGACTTGTAATTCTTGTAATTACATTTTTTTGCTTTAATAAACTATTGGACTTGGCAAAAAAAAATATGATATTGACTCTTGCTATGATTTTAAGGGTTGTTGCGTATGATTTAATGTTTGTGTGCCTCATGGGTGACGAGTTTAGCTACCACAAATTTGACAGTATTTTCCTTCACTGGGTTAAGTTCGGTCGTATTTTCCGACGAGATTATATCCCACCGATTACAGAGGAAGATATGTGTAAAGTTTGGATTTTGGTACCTGTTCATATCTATTTCAAAATATTATCCCAGCAGCAGCTACAAGCATAACAACTCAAGTTATGGAAACTAAGACAACAACAATTGGATTATCAAGATCATCATCAAGTTCTTCAATTACTGCAACTGTTACTACATCTTTAATGCCGAGACAACCCCATTCGTTCCGCTCCAGAAACTTAAAGACTGATTCAGATAACCACTGCAACTTGAGACACTTTGGTTACGTTTTAGCTACTGTTACTACTAGTTGGGTCATTGCTACCTTGATTGCAATAGGCAATCTAAACTTAAAAAACTCCAGTCCATGTTATTTACATGTTTTGATGATCATTGGGTTGGCTTAAAAAACTTCAATCCATGTTATTTACATGTTCTGATGATCATTGAGTTGGATTTGATCCAATCATTGCTTTGTGCTTTGATTCATACTGGTTTTGTTCTCAAAATCATATTGACCCTAAATGTTTGGTCCTCTCCTTTGCAAGAGAGAAGGTCATTTGAAAATGTTTTTAGTTCTGGAATGATAGATGTGATAGGCAAGAATTGGTGGAGATATTTTAACTTGTGTAACATTTTGATGATCTTGAAAATTTTCTGTAAGGTTTCCGATTTCCTAAATCGGCTCTATCTTGGTCCTATTTTATGTGGTCCCAAGTTAGTTTGGTCCACCAACAAAAGGGAATTTTGTTTGGTCCTTATTTAATCAAAAATATTAAAGTATCTAAAATACCCTTTCTCTATCTTATCTTCTTTCTTCCTCAAGTGATTTTCTTTTTTGGTTTCTCTCTTTTTTATTTTCTCTACTAATTTCTCTCTCTTCCTGACATTAATAGATAAAAAAACTTAAAAATTAAATATCTCTCAAAATATAGGTCGAAAATTAATAAATTTTATATATTTGGAAAGGTCTCGACGAGATCCACACAACAAGTACTCATTATACTATGTTTCGGATTTTTTTATATTCTGTATAATAGTATAGTTCATATCCAAGAATGAACACTATTTTAGAACATGATAGTTCATTCTAGTTCTAGCAGTTCATTTCGTAGAATAAACTCGTATATACTAGCAATTTGTTTTGTAGAATAAACTCATAATAATAGTTCATTCTAAAGAATGAAGTCGCAATGGTAGTTCATTATTATAGTTCATATTATAGAATGAACTCGTGATAGATGTTCTTATTTTCTAATGAACTCATAATGGTTGTTCATATTGTAGGATTGATAATTCATGTTGTAAAATGAACTCGTAATGATAATTAAGAATGGTAGTTCATATCATAGAATGAACTCGTAATAGTTGTTCATTAGTGTAGTTCATATTATAAAATGAAGTCGTAAATGGTAGTTCATATTGTAGAGTGAACCCATGATAGGTGTTCAAATTGTAGAATGAACTCGTAATAATAGTTCATTATACCAGTTCATTTTGTAGAATGAACTCGTATGTTATTTAATCATAAGAGTTCACTTTTTAGAATGAACTAACTAGTATGATAGTTCATTAAAGTAGTTCATTTTGTAGAATGAACTCGTATAATAGTTCATTTTATAGCTAAAGAATAAGGTAAAAATTAAAATCCCCGAAATATAGCAACGATGGTACTCATTGGAAAGCTCTCGTCGAGGGATTTCTGAAGATATAAAATTTATAATTTTTGGACATATGGTTCAAAAGATATTTCCGTTTTAAGTTTTTACTTATTTATTTTTGAAAAGACGAGGGTACCCAAATATACCTCAATCTAAAACTTTTCCACCTATAAGTCCTTTCTCCGAAAGTGATTGTCTATGGACTGAGTCGAGACAATACAAGTCCACACTTCGTGTGATCGTCTATGGATATAAGATCGAGACAATACAACAACGAAGTATGATTACTTGATAATAGGTTTGGACTTAACCAAACACTATAGGATTGCTATCAAGTAATTAGGAATTAACGTTTGTGTATTTTACTTCTAATTATAATAAATCAATTATAATTGCGGAAATAGAAAAGTAAAAGACACAACAAGATTTTGTTAACGAGGAAACCGCAAATGCAGAAAAACCCCGGGACCTTGTCCAGAATTGAAGACTCTCAGAATTAAGCTGCTATACAAAATCTAAACCAACTTCGTATAGTTGAGACTAAGCAACTAAACCTATAGTTCACCTAGTTCCCTCAGTATCCCTGCGCCTCCAACTTGTAATAAGTCACGCACTTGGAACAATTCCTTTGGTTCGTATTCAAAACAGTAAAGGAACAACAAATCTGTTCGGTAACAACTCTTTTCAAACAACGTGATATGAGTTTGACAAAAGGCTCTTCCGTTTATCCCAATAAACTCCTTTGTCGGGTTTTTAGATCAATCTAATTAACAACTACCAAAGTAATTGTTTAGACTATGCAATCAATGATAGGATCTGATCAAGATACTAAATACTGATGCCGATCTACACAACTAATCAATCCAATTTATCACAAACATAAACCGATTATAGTTGGATCCCCAGCCGATCAAGTTTTGTGCACACCAAAGATTATGAACTCAAATAAGAAATCTTCTTTGTCTTCAAATCTTCTTAGATCTTCAATAAACACCTGCACACAAACAACTTGAATCTCTTGCGATCAATCACACACATAATGGAGTCTGTTAACGATGGATTATCACAAGACGTCTTTAGATCTACAAACAGTTCTAAAGATCCCCGTCGATACTTCGATCTAGTTTGAGTGAATCTTATATCAGAAGAGAAGATTCTCAAGCATAAACAAACTAGGTGCAATCAAAGTTCAACAACCGTTTGTCAATCAAATCAATCGAAAACTAAAGATAAACTGCAATTATCTAGTTTCCCACCAACGGTACTCGTAGAGCTTCTCAATCCAAAAGAAGTCTTTAAAAAGAGCGGTCGTAAGAGATTTCGCCTAATTAGGTTACTTTCCTTTTCGAATAGACGGTTCCACCAGTAACAACACAACTAGGTAGTTTTGCTGGCTCTGAGGATTAGTTTGCTCGAAATGCAAACTTCAGTATTTATAGACAAAGGAAGTTTGGACACCAAGGAATTTCCAAAACCGAATATTCTCAAAGATATGCAATAAAGTCCCAAATCGGTTTTCATAATTCCTGGAAATGCTCTATCCAAATATTGGCCAAAATCTCAGTAGAAAATCTCCAATTAGTAAATGCACATTACTAATTTTTATTTTCTAAAGATATGCATTTAATTGCTAGAAATTAAAAGCATATAAAACTAAAAACCTTAATTAAAAGATTCTCAATTTATTTCGATCCGAGATTTTCCTTTAGTTATTAAGGAATATCTTTTAACAATAATAAATAAGAATTACTGCACATGTTCAAAGTATGTCGACATCTTTACTTTGTAAATCCTTTTTCATATATACAATCTTGGAACCGATTTACCACACTTCCAAACAAGTTTAGAATTGGTTCATTTGACTTCCAAGAACTATGTGATTGATTATCATATCAAATCACTAATCATGGGTTTAACGGTTTTACCAAAACAAGTTTTGGTTCTACCTCCATGTGGATACTAGAATTGGTCACACTAGTTTCCAGAAATTGGTTGACTAAGTACCAGGATCGGTTACCACACTCTTATGGTATTTACTTGTGATCGGTTGCACAAGTTATAGGATCGGTTACACCAATTACTAAGACTTGTTGCTCCTCTTACAAGGATCGATTCCACATACTTGTGATTGGTCACACCTCTTACTAGGATCGGTTACCCAATGTCTAGAGTTGGTCACACCAATTACAACATATCGATCATACCATCTCAGGTGATTACTTAAGATCGGTTTCACTAATAAAAGTCATACCAATCCAAAAGCCAGGCCTTGTGATTAGTTTTACCAAGATACATAAACAAGTTATGAACGGTTATACTAACCACACGTATTGGTAATCCAAAGATTTGCAATGAATAACAATACCAATAAGCCTAGCGATTTCCCTTTCGATTCACAAAACAAGTTTATGATTGTACTTCCTTTAAACGAATGTAAAACATTGTTTCCTAGGACGAAATCTTCACCCATACCCATATATAATCACAATAGAATTCATACGATTATGTCGATGTCTTATATACGAAGTTCAAAAGATAGACGTTATACTTCGTATTATAATTCCTTATACTATGTCTAACTAGAGTATAATCATTCACAGCTTCGCAGTTATGTTTTCAATATGCACGACTTGAAAGATACGTTAGGAATGAAACAGTTCAAGTCAAAATATTACTAACCTCAAGAGGAAGGATGATGTCGTTGATGTAGCTCTTTACTTCTTCACATTTTTCAAGTCTTCGAGTAATACTTGTATGTCTCATATCTTAATAACTTTCTAGTTAACCTATATGAAGTTGACTCTAGTATATAATCAAGGGACTCTTTAAATGAGTTTTGGTTCACTAAAATATGACAACCAAACTTGACATACCAACGCTTGGTGGGTTCAACCGAGCAATGCTCTAATAATTTTTATTAAGAGAGAGAAAAAAGAGAAAAAAAGGGTATTTCTGCCATGTGACATCATTGATGACATCATCCCGCGTGGGTATTGTCTACCCTAGGACCAAACAATAATATTTAAGGACCAAACAATAATATATATTTAAGAAAATGACCAAACAGATAGTTGACTAAGTCAAAAGGACCAAATGAACTCTAATATATTATTCTTAGGACTAAATGGTATTTTCTACAAAAAAAAATATCTTGGCTTTTAATAATTAACGCGCGCGTTACAGCCCCAAGGCTGTCAACATCCATGTAAGAAAACTCCAACAAAACAAATGATGTAAAAAAAACCCAAATTTCCTAAACTCTCTGAAATACCCTTTACTTTTATCTGGCCCAAAGCTAACAAAGCAAATAATCCCTACTCATTTTTTTTCGATATTGTCATTATCTTCTTCTAGTTATCTTTCCTAGTCTCTGAAACATAAGAAGAAATCAGATCTACTTCATCCGTCGCGAAAATCATCCTCCGAATTTTGATTTTCCCTTCTTCTCTTCTTTAATGGTTACTTACTTCAACCAATGAAACCAATTCTGACCTAAATCAGATCTACGAATTCTTTCTGTCTTCATCCGTAGCGAAAATCATCCTCCGATTTTCGATTTTCCCTTCTTCTCTTCTTCAATGATTACTTACTTCAACCAATGAAACCAATTCTGACCCAAATCGTCTCAATTTTTGACCTAAATCCTCTTAAACAACAAAATGGTGAAGAAGCAAACTAAACAAGAGAAAAAGAGAGATGAAAAGTTAAAGAAAGCAGTGAAAAACTCCGAAAGGTAAGAATCATATAAACTCTGTGGTGATGGTGTTAATTTTTTTGGTCTTTTTTGATGAAATCATGTAGGCATTAATTCTGGTAGTTTTGATGAAACCATTTTTGGTTTCATTATTTTTCCCTTATCGAATTTGGTTCCACCAGAACTGTTGGTGTGTTGATTAATTCTGGTAGTTTTGATGAAACCATTTTTGGTTTCATCATTTTTCCCTTGTCGGATTTGGTTCCACCTGAACAATTGGTGTGTTGATTAATTCTGGTAGTTTTGATGAGACCATTTTTGGTTTCATCATTTTTCTCTTGTCGAACTTGGTTCCACCAGAACTGTTGGTGTGTTGATTATTTTTGGTAGTTTTGATGAAACCATTTTTGGTTTCATCATTTTTCCCTTATCGAACTTGGTTCCACCTGAACTGTTCGTGTGTTGATTAATGGTTTTATCAGTTTTCTCTTGTCGAATTTGGTTCCCTCAATACTGGTTTGGTGGTGTTGGTTAATTCTGGTCATTTTGATAAAACTATTTTTGGTCATTTTGATGAAACCATCATTGGTTTGGCAGTGTTAGTTTATTCTTGTTTTGGCTAAAATCAGTTTTGTTTTGCAGGGAAAAGACGTGAAGATTCGTTTAGGTGCTTATTGACACATTTGTGTGTGGTGACTCCTAAAATATAGGCTTTGATATAAAATAAGAAAGAGCATATGAAGGCCCTTGTAGCATGCCCATTTTGGAATTTCTACAAACCATTCTATGAAGGTGTAATGATGGAAGAGGAATTGAATAGAAAAAAATGGTAGCCGTGAAGATGATCTTAAGTACATATGACAAGCAAAGTCCACGTTTTGTACCAGATTGTTTCAAGTTAAAGAATAGGGGGATTTTGCGTTTCACCCTCAAAATAAATAGCTGTTTTGCATTACCCTTTCTAAATCGCTAATTGGTGAAACCCCCTTTCTTTTATAACTGCCTTTACTATTCACTTGGCCGTGCACGTGTAGCTCAGGTGTATAATAAATAAGAAATAAAGACACGGGTCGTAATATCATAGATATAATCGTACGGTTTTTAGTGATTCTGATCAAAAAAATAAAATAAAAATAAAAAATGTTTAGTGACGAACGGTGAGTAATCCATCTATACTTTGTGTGGTATTAAACTCTCTGCTTTTCTCTCGTAAAAACTCCTGGTTTTCTCTCTGAGCAAAACAATTTCCGCCATCACCAAGAAGCATGGAGAAAACTTAAACCTTAATAAATTTTATCTCAATTTTTTTTATGAAACAATCGGTTTGATGGTGATACAAATCGATGGCTTGATTAAAATCTAAGATGTTAAAATTTTGTGTAGAGTATCTGAGGCGAAAACATCACTCTCACAACCCATCTCGTAAATCTACTTGTGCATATACAGACAGTACCAACCCCACTTTTCGGATCTAATTCTTTATCAGCAATATCTTGTAGTTTTCCTACCAAATGAACCGCATCCCTAATGGAGTTAAGGATCTCATAAGTTAAAGATGTTACGGTTGATTCAATCCTATCCACCTGTTGATATTAACATAATCAATGACAACAAACAGACAGAAAAATAGATATTCTTTCACAGAAACTGACAACTACTAAATTAGCTTTAACTAGATCTTGAAGATTGAAATGCCAATACTCACATACACTCAAAAAAAATTTGTATTGTGGTCGTCTCTAATGGCGATGCTAATAAACCGAAGCAGAATAGAGATAGAGATGAAGAAGAAGCAGGGAAGAAAAGGACGGTGTGGATAATGGTCCTATTTTTTCCAGGTCTAAAATGCACCACATGTTTATGGTCTAAGGGTATTACCATCTGATCAGGAAAATTTATTTTAATTTTATACACACGTGGGTTGCACGTGCACAACCAAGTGAGCAGTAACGGCAATTATAACAGAAAAGGGGTTTCACTAATTAGCGATTTAAAAAGGGGTTTCACTAATTAGCGATTTAAAAAGAGGGTAATGCAAAATAACTATTTATTTTTAGAGGAAAACACAAAATCCCCTAAAGAATATGATATTGCAGACCACTCCGGAGCAATTTTCTGCAACTTTTGGTCTACAAATGATAGAGCAAGTAACTCTAGTCAGAGATGAGCATTTGATAAAGAAGGTGAACTCGTTCGTGAATGAATAATTTGGTGCAAAGAAGAAGAAGATGAAATCTACGATCCTGATGGACAAACCACTAAAAGAATTAAAAACGAAGACATAAAAATTAGTGTACTGTCAAGTAGTTGTGAACTTAAATGCTTATAATAGTTTATAAAAGGTTTAAATGGTTTATGAATGGTTTCAATTATGATTGTCTCATTTATGTTTAACACACACCATATTGTCACAGAATGTTATGTCTGTTTTTTTATGAAACCAAAAATGGTTCCAACATATTTTGGTTCCATTGTAACAGTAAAATGATGAAACCAGAAAGGGTACCAACATATTGCAAGTGAAACCAAAAGGAAAAGGGTCGTATCACGACTTGGTTTTAAATCAAAATTTTGATATATTTCAAGGCATGGAACATTTTCATGTTCCAAGGGAGAAGTCTTATTACAATGAAATATTAAACTATAACAGGAAACACACCAAGGACCGTTTTTGGCGATCGACATTCGACACAATAGTAACAAGTCATGGCGATAATTCATAACACAACAAGCCAAGCCAATTTCGACATACTTGGAAAACTCAATGATGCACAGTTAGAAAAGCAGTGATGAAACCAAAAAGGGTTCCAACCTATTTTGGTTCCAAAATAACAGCAGAATTGATAAAACCAAAAAGGGTTCCAACATATTGCAGGTGATTATCTTCACTGCCTGTATCCTCCATTTGAAGCAACTGCAAAATGCATCTCAGTCTTGAACCAGCCAACAACAACGAGTTCATTCCTTTCATTCTTCAACTGATTTTACCGGCACAAACTTAACCACTGCAACTTCAATTACTCACTACCACCATTAAACCCATCTTTTCAGCTCCAACATTCATCACCATACCCACACTGATGTTGCTGCCAATCTATCAAATCCACCAGAAAAACCATCTTTTCTTTATAATTTCCAGCATCAAACATCACTGCTCTTCTTTCTGCCAAACCCATGAATTTCAACAGCAACAATCAACCAAATTCATTAAAATCTCAACTACATCTCTGTCTACTTCAGCAATAAATTCCACCATCAGTTCTGTTGATACATGAAAATAATTTCCCCTAGAAGGTATCCATAAGATGGAAATGATAAGGAGGGAATTAATGGAGAATGAGAAGGTTGTATTAGAGAAGGAGCGGCATTAGTTGTAATTAAAGAGGTTTAGGACATGTAGCATGATGTCATAAAAGGGAGCGCTTTTGGAAAAGTCTATATAAGGAGGTACATAGTACAAAGGAAGGGGATCTTTTCCCTCTCTCTTTTTCTCTCTCATCTCTTGGGAATGAGATGTGTTGTGGCTAGGACTTGTAGAACCAAAATCATATTCACTCCTTAACATTTGGCGACCACACTCGGAGGTCGCCAAAATCATGTCTCTAGCCTAGCCGTCCAATCCTCTAAAACACTATTTTTCCCATCCGCGTCCCTGCTTTTATTTTACCCCGCGCTTCTCTTTCACCAATTTTCATCCAAATAATCTTCGCGTTTGATACAGCCGAGTCATTACACCAATTTCTTAGTGCCTATCATCTCCGAGTCTGTAAGATACATCCGCCACCTACAAATACCAGTTCTCACTTCCTCCACTTTCATGGACGTTCCATGCTCAAAGGCTCTCAAACCAACTCCGTGTTCACTGCCTCCTGATAGACGCATTTATGTGTCTATTTTCATCTCTATTGTATATATTGTTAGTACCCATTTTTGTACTTATTATGGTATTTTGTGTGTGTGTAGGTATTTTTGGGGAATAAACATTTTTGGAAAAATCGGCTCAAAAAGTTGTCTAAATGCACCCAAGGGACAAGTGTTATACGGACTCCAGCAGCGGATAAGGGGCACCCATGGCTATGTGTAGCCCAAATTCATCTTTAGCACCCATCTTCATCATTTGAAAATGGATTTTTGGCGGGAAATTGCTTTTCTTCACTGGCAGTTGGGTCGATTGATTTTTGATGATGTTATGAAGAGACTAAAGGGCTGATTTCTTATGGGTAGTTGTGATATGACCTAATAAACATGTTTTG
The DNA here is from genome assembly GCA_023531105.1 of Papaver atlanticum. Classification (NCBI taxonomy): domain Eukaryota; kingdom Viridiplantae; phylum Streptophyta; class Magnoliopsida; order Ranunculales; family Papaveraceae; genus Papaver; species Papaver atlanticum. The sequence goes on from JAJJMB010007312.1 coordinate 1,760,165, forward strand.
GGCTTTAGGTTCGACCGAATTTGGCTGAGTAATCCGCAAGAAGAAAACAGGGAGAAACGAGAATATCACGTGTCGATGAGATTATGTGGAAGATTGCGTGAAGATTAGAGCGAGTTTAACATCTTTTCAGCGTGCAAGAAGTGTGTGGAGATAAAACAGATGCGTGGAGGAGATAAACAAGGGAAGAATAAAGTAAATATCATCCCCGAGTAAAAGAAAATATTTTTGATTTATTAGCGAGATTTCTTGGTGTTGGTTGATATAAATAGGTTGATTGGGGTCTCACTGTGGAAGAGAGAGTTTAGGGGGAGAATAGGAGACGTTTAGAGCATCAAAAAAATCCGATTTTTTTGATTTACAGGAAGAACTGTTTTCTGCTGGTGAAGGGGGTACGAAGAACATAAGACCCTTGAAGACCGTCGTTTTTCAACAGTGCCTGTGACCGTATTCTTCTATCGTTTTCTGTAATAATTAGTTTGGTAACAAATATAAGTGTTACAAAACCCGATTTTTATCATTTTTCTCCCATTTCATCATTTGTGAACCATTTTTGAGTATTAATAAAGATGAATTTTGAGCATGTTTCCATGATAATGATGAGCTAATTCTCGCGTAACCAAGGCATGGAGGAAGCTATTGTTGCATGAATAATTGGTAATTATTTTACTTTTCTCTAATTTTGCAATTTATAATTCACTCAAATTACTGCTTTGCAGAATTTTAATTGTTTGCATAATTTTTCCTAATTAGTTGTGATTCAATTAGATAGGTTATGCTTTGGTTAGATAATCTATGCTTAAGGGATACAATTAATGTTTGAGAATATGCTAGATAATTTGTGAATTAAGAAAAAGAGATTTTAAAAATAATTAGAGTTTTGGAATTTTTATCATCATTTATTCATGTGTAATAGTGGAATCTAGTGTCTTGGTTATTTTCACTCTAAAAAAAATAAAAAATTTGGATTTAAATTTTCTCTACTTTTAGTTTAAATAAATCTAAATTCAATTGCTTTCACAAGTCTTACGAACCTCATTCTTACCACACCAATAAAGACTAGAGCTAGTCATTGTAATGACGCGCAACCTCACCACATCAGCGCTGTTAATCTACATCAGCGTACTCCGCTACCCTCAATAAGGCGACTTCCTCTTCCCTCTTCTTTGAGGAACAATGCAAACACCAAACCTGCTTCATCAACAAACCACTTAGGGGATTTATCAATAAAAAATCAATCGAACAGATAAGTTCAATCTACTTGTATCATTTATCGTAATAATTGATTGATTTCGAAATTTGTTTTCGGGAAAACATTTTAGGTTTTTCATAAACTGACATCTCCAAATTGTTTTTGATTAGTTAATATAATTTGAAATCAGAACTAGGTTTTGCAATTGTCTGTCTGTTCTAATCATTTTGCTATAAGGATCTTAAAAATGTTTTAGACCTGACGTTTTATAAGATTCATCATAACCTTCTATTCCTAGCTCTGACCTTAAAATTGATCTGATATTTATAATCAACTTGTTTTCATCATCACTACTTTATATTACCCATCTAATATCTTCAGATTTGGAGGACTTCCAAATTAATTTACTCTAATCTGAGATTCACATCATTTCCTGTTGATGATTAAAATTGTTTCCTGTTATCTTTATGAACACAATTAGATTGTAGTAAACCCTCGATTCCGATAACTAATGTGTGAATGTTATGGCTATTCCAGAGTCTCTACAACGAAACTCAATCACTAATGGAGATAAGAAGCCGATTTCCCACAACGTATCAAGAAATTTCCGAAAGCATAGTATCATTACCTAGGACCCCATGCATAAATGCATGAGCAGTGACTGATTCATTATGTGCAAACAAAACTCATAATCCTCGCAGGTATCATGGTGCAAAAGGATTGAGGCAGATGATTTTTCTGATTCTCGGTCAAGGCACTTCCATGGCTTCTCTAGGCGAAGCAGTTCCAAAACGTCTGTTGCGCGCTACTTCTTTGAGGCTACAGTCCCAAAGATACATGGAGTGGAAAAAGATGTCGTCGCATCGCTGCATTGTTGATAACACACCCACATCCATAGCTACGACCAGCTCAGCTTATGACAACACCACTAGCGCTTCCCCTTTCTATTAAACTACCAGTCTGGCCCCGAAAGTTACAAAATAACAGAGACGCATGACTTAATCCCATCAACACTACTTGACTGCGCCGGCGCCCTCAAGCCCTTCACATAACATACCTCCAGCAGAAAGCGCCTGAACAAGGCCTTCAAGGCGCCTGCCTCATCTCACAAAAGCATAAGTATCATCTTATTTAACTCAACTGTATTTTCAAATGGTAACTTGCACATAATTTATATCTTAGGATTACTAGCTACTGTACTAGTTAGCGGTAAGGATGCTTAGTTGTATCCGCATTCTACATTCGATTTCTTTGAACAACCTTGTTATGGCTCTAGCCATTCATCAGAAATTCACTATAGCATATCCCTGTGAATGCGCATCTTTCCAAAATTTATACCTTACTGTAATTTTTGGTCTTGAATCCATGAATGACTTTTACATATTTAGGGAGAGAAGTTGCGCTGTTGTAGGCCTTGTTTAGTGCATATTACTTGCTAACCTCTGGCTTAACTTCATTTCTTAAGCTATTGACTACATAAACCATTTTGATCATATACCTTAAACTATTTTGCTCATATACGGATCATATTTTCTCCTCGAGAACCCGGAAAATGTGAGTCTTTAGCATTGTGTACAATTTGATTCGTTTTAGCTCGACACAGGTAGCCACCAAGAGTTGCCGAGAACTAAGTATGTCACTCAAAGAAGAGCGCTTCAGCTCCAGCCGCCATGTATCTATGAACTACTGCCATCCTCAAGAAAACAAAAGATCGAAGCCAACGTAAACCTCCTCAGCGCCATTTGAATACATCAGCACCATCTGACCTCATCAGCACCACCAGCGCTTCTCCTCTCTGCAACAATCAGTCCGACTCTGAGAGCAGATACCTATAGGCAGCACTACTTCATTGCACCAGCGCCTCACTCTTTTCCACTTGGATGTCATTACCAGCACCATCACTTAACTACCACGATATCCAGCATCCGCCTCATTACTGCCGCTTAGCTATTCTGAATCTTTTTTAAGGCCTCTGTCTACCAGGTAAGACTGGTATGCTTATATACCTCCTATTGGGTTACTCGAGCTATGTCTGTTCTGTTTTGCATTTAAAATTGTCAAACATGTAGTGCCTATCTTAACCATCTCCTTCAATGCCATCTTAGAACAACATATGCTTGCCATTAACATACTTGCTTTGAGTTAAAACATGACAGTAATCTGTCTAGTTACGCACGATAGAAATTGAGTCACGTTCGTTATTAACATGTCCCTAATTTTGCTCGCCTATCTTGTTGTGTTTGATTGCTTCTATTACTTTACATGATCAAGTTGTGTTAATATCGAGGTCAAGCTCTAGCTGAGGCCTGTTGTATGTCGCCAAATCCCCATGCATATACCTCTTTCCTTTAATTCTATAAACATGAACATGTGGTGGTTTACCTTTCTCTAATTGAAGTATTCAAGATTATATATTCCTATCCATACTGCATCCATGATGATATACGTACGATGCTTGAGTTATTTTTTACAACATTCCTAGCACACAAGATATGATTGACCTCGATATCATGATTGTACACATCAACCCAATGTGTCTAATTGATTAAAGCATGAAACATCGGAAAAGCGCACGATATCTAACCGCATGTATAGGTTATTTAACAAACTATGTATATAACACCTAAAACCTCTTATGCATCAATTATGTGTGTTTACGATTTGGTACGGATATGTATGCATCACTTACGTATGCTTACTATGACTACTAATTTTCCCATAGTCTACGTAATGTATACAGCTCGGAGAATCTAATACTAAGTAGTATTGATGCCTCAGTTGAACTGATAATGCTAAGTAATAAAAAGTGTTTGAGATCACAATAATAACGAAGAACACAAATAAAATGTAAATGCTAATAAGTTATCATGAGACACAAGAGATTACGTGGTTCGACATTTGTCTACGTCCACGGGATAATGAGTGATTGTTTGTATTAAGTTGTGGTGGTTACAAAGATCTTAATGCTTCCCAAAGTAATAGAGAGAACTCAAGTTAAAGTAAATACTTAAGTCTAAACATTAAAGAGGTATAAGCTTAAGACTAGATCTTCTTCTCCTAGATATTGAATGCCCCTTTGTTTGTTGGTGAAGCTTGGTATTTATAGCCCCTTCTGCTCCAGATATATCTTTGTTGTCTTTGGATTCATCGTCCCCTGATATACCTTCCATACAAATGGTACCTTCGTTCACCGCACGCTTTCTCTAGTCGGATTCTGCCACCTCAGCTGACCCACGTTCCTTCGGGAACTTCCCAGCCTCAGTACAGATTGTACCTTCGTTCACCGCTAGCCTTCGCCAGTCAGACTCTGCCACCTCATCTCTCTCCACGTGATTTGGTTAAGCGTGTAGATAAGAGATTTGCGCATTTAAAGCTAATTGGATATGTCATCTACCTATGTCCCTTCGCCAGCTGCCTCTCTCTAGACTAGGTTTTACTTTCCCATCTTAGCCGTCGAGGTATCCCTCCTTGGGATAAGATAAAGCAGATCTGCGAAGGTGTCTTCTGCTACTCAGATTCCTCTGTATAGCGAGGGCTACACAATTATCTTGCATGCGACCACTAAAACCGTGACACGTGCTCCACAGAATATTGATATTCACACTTACGGTTAGTAAGTACCCATGTGCTTGCTTCTTGAACTGAGGAGGCTTCGGGGCTTTTGAAGCCTCCATATTTTACTTCGTTGGCATTCGCCCTTCGTCTTTTCCTTTCGTGTTGCTGTGCAGCAGCTCTTTCTTCATTGAGTCTGACCTCTACTAGATTGCATAGCTTTGCATCTTGTTGATCACCTTTGATTTCCATTTCACCCATGGGTGTAGGGAATCGAAGGTACTAATGATAGGTCGAAGTTGTTCCTCTAAATCGATGGACCCAAAGTCGTTCCATAATGACGTTGTAGGGCGAAGGTGCTTCCACAACGCAAAACCTTGTATTGGTTACTAAGGGTCCTGCGTGTACCTACAAGATAATTTCTCCTTTTGGTCTAGAGATTGCTCCATTGAAACCGTATATTGTTGATAGACACATTTATGTGTCTATTTTCATATCTTTTGTGTATACTGTTAGTACCCATTTTTGTACTAATTTTGGTATTTTACCCCTTTGTAGGTGTTTTTGGAGGAATAGGCTTTTGCGGCAAAATTGGCTCGAAAAGTTGTTAAAGGCTCCTGGGAGGACATTTGCTATTCAGACTCTTATTTTGGATAAGGGGTAACCCATTTCCAAGTAGCTGCTAAGCACAGACCGAGACTGGATAGGGGGAGGACAAATTTCTTCACGTTTTCAAAAACATAAAAATGGCGGGAATTCGTTTCTTTTTACTGACGGATTTCTAGGATGAATTTTTGATCGATTTTTAGGGAGATTAAAGGGCTGAATTTGATTGGGTTTGTTCCTATGGACCTAACAGGCAAGGTAAGGGTGTTGGAATGGATCCAAAGTGGCTAGAACTCGAATTGGAAGCGAAAAATGGTTAAAATATCACGTTCTATTTTTGGGAAGTTTTTGGTTTATTTTTGGAAATTTACGTGAAGAAGAGGAAGGAAACTCTTCTTAAAGACTTGTTTCTATCAAGGGAGGAGTTTGGACAGCTTTGATTGATCGAATGCACGTGAAACAGAAAAAAAAGAGGGAAATATCGCAACTTGCCGTGGAGGAAAAAACCAAGTTTATTCTCGAATTTTCTTTGCCCTACTATGTATAAAAGGGTTGGTTAGGGTCCTAGGAAGGAAAGGAAGAAGTTAGGGGAAGTTTAGAGCCTTAGAGAAGCTAGAAAAATCATTGGAAGAAAACACGTTTCTGCTGGTGCAAACTGTGCCGGAGAAGACGAAGAACATAAACAGCAGAAAAAGAAAGTCGCAGATTCTGTGACCGTAACTTTCAAATTTTAAACCTTTTGTAACAATTTTTCCAACAGTTATCTTCAGTTCGCAACGGTTTCTCTGTAGAAATAGGTTCTGTAACAATTATATTAGTTACAGAACCCGCTGTTTAGAACTTTTCACTCTTTTAATCAACTTTTGAACACCAAAGATGTATTTTGAGCAAGAGATTAATATGAGGAGCTAAACCCCTTAGCCGAGGCGACGGAGGAAGCCATTGTTCCATGAAAAGTGGTATAATTCTATTTTTATTATTTATTGCAATTATTTTACATGATTTTTTTGCATAGAACATAAAAGAAAAATTGGTTTTTATTGAGTAGTTGTGAAGTGTTTTGATGGGACATGCTTGGTTTTAATACTTTTGATGTTTCATGCTTCGTGCTTACAATTATTACTTCAAGAACCAAATTAGAGGCAAATATTAGAGTCAACTTAAAGAAAAATATTGCATGAATATTGATTAGAATTTATCAAATAATTGGCCAATGGTGGAATCCAGAGTCTCGGCATTTTCTTATTATTATTGAAACAATTTTATTTAATTCTAAAAAATACTTCACAAGCCCGAGTTGAACGAACTTTACTCACCACTTTAACTACAACTAAAATTCACATCAATTGTGCAAGTGGATGAATCCATTTGCTCAGCTGTTAAACCCATACGTAAGTAGGGTTCATAGAACAATACATTTAACGAGATGCCCCCATCAATGAGGACCTTCGTAACATTCCATCCATGTATTGTAAGAGTGATCACAAGTGGGTTGTTGTGCATCTCGACTTCCTGGTTGACGTCTCTTGTTGAGAATGTTAATGACGTAGCCATCCATTCTTCCCAAGTGCTAGTAGGTGGTCCACTTAGCTTGAATACCTCGAGGGTTTCTAGCTTTCTTCTGTTCCGAGCCAACTCGGGGATATCTTCGAGTAGCTCCTCCTGGCCTCCGTTTGATAAGTTGATCATGTTAATGTATTTGTCATCCTGTGGTAACTCCACCCTTTTCTTGGAGGCTACCTCAGTATCAGCAGGTTGTATCTGTACATACTCCATGAATTTGCATTCATTTATAAATCTCTGAATTGTGTTCCTCAGGTGGTAGCATGTGTCAGTTGTGTGCCCGAAGTACTGGTGGTAGTCAAAGTACTCCTTAGCATCCTTTGTCTTATCCGGCTGCTTTCCCCTAATATTAGGGTAAGGAAAGCCCGGCTTTGCTCCTTCCTTGCTTAGAATGTGGGAGAACATTGTGTTTAGCTTTGTGTAGACTTTATCTACAAACTCTTCTCTTCCTTTTCCCCTGCCTTTTCCATCTCCGTATTTTTATCTTTTGTCTCGAGAGCTGGTTCTGCCCCCAGCTTCGTGTTGCCTCTTAGGTATCTCCGTAATTGGTTCCATAGAGTTAGTTCGTTGCGGAGCTGTTGTTTCTTTTGTTTGTGCTCTGGGGTTATCCTTTTAGATTTATTCAAGTCTGATGTAGCGATCCTGGACAACCTGAAGCTCTCCTTCGGAATCGAGGGATCAGTTGTGAAGATCCACGAAGATAGCTGAGGTTCTATCAAGTCCGTACTTATATCAATTAATGTTAATTTCTGGATTTACTTTTCCGATTGCTTGGCACGTCTTTTGCCACCTGTCTGTGTACTGCATCAATGTTTCCCGGGGTCCGATGGCTAAAGCAAATAGCCTATCTAACCCTGCCTTTGTTGATTTGTTATACATGTATGTCTCCAAGAACACCGTAGACAATTGCTCAAAAGAGTCAATTGAGTTTGTTGGTAAATTATCATACTACGCCAATGCTGATCCCGTCAAGCTTGCAGGGAAGAACATACAAAGTACTATCTCATCTCTTTCCTAATGGGCAAGGACATGAGTGTAGTACCGTAGGTGGGCTGCAGGATCTGAGGTACCATTGTACGCCTGAAATGTAGGTACTGGGTAGTTCGCAGGGATATGCTCCCTCAAAATGCGAAAAGACAACGGAGATGTTGTCGTTTCTTGGAGTACCTCTTCTAGCCTTGCTCTTGCATGGCCAGTTTTCAATCCTTGTATTTCTTTCGCATCTTCTCTATTTGCTCCATGACCATGTTCACATTGTGAGCATCTCTGGAAAATGCCTCATCATAGTAAGACTGAGATGGCTTGTAAGTTGGATCCACCTCATCTTGATCGTGTCATGTTTTCCTAGCTCCACCTGGTGGGTTAAGATCCCCACTTCGTCTTCCTGAGATAGCTCCGTGCTCACGTCTCTTCAACGGAGGGTGAGTTTGTGAACCTTCGATCTGCACATCCAACATATCTTTCAGGTTTTGGTTTTCCTGAGCCATCACATGCATTGCATCCTCGTGCTCCTTGTTACGAAGTAGCAAAGCTGCTACTTGCGCTGCCATTTGTTCTTCATTGTAGATTCCACCACCCTGAGGAGTGCTGTTGGCCGGATCCTTAGAGTCATCCACCCCTCCTTCTAGCGCCAAACAGTGACTACTGATTTTCCCATAGTCTACATAATGTATACATCTCGGAGAATATAATATTAAGTAGTATTGATGCCTCAGTTGAACTGATAATGCTAAGTAATAAAAGGTGTTTGAGATCACAATAATAACGAAGAACACAAATAGAATGTAAATGCTACTAATTTATCATGTGATACAAGAGATTACGTGGTTCGACATTTGTCTACGTCCACGAGATAATGAGTGATTGTCTGTATTAAGTTGTGGTGGTTACAAAGATCTTAAGTGCTTCCCAAAGTAATAGAGAGAACTCAAGTTGAAGTAAATACTTAAGTTCTAAACATTAAAGAGGTATAAGCTTAAGACTAGATCTCCTTCTCCTAGATATTGAATGCCCCTTTGTTTGTTGGTGAAGCTTGGTATTTATAGCCCCTTCTGCTCCAGATATATCTTTGTTGTCTTTGGGTCCATCATCCCCTGATATACCTTCCGTACAAATGGTACCTTCGTTCACCGCACTCTTTCTCCAGTCGGATTCTGCCACCTCAGCTGACCCACGTTCCTTCGGGAACTTCCCAGCCTCAGTACAGATTGTACCTTCGGTCACCGCTAGACTTCGCCAGTCAGACTCTGCCACCTCATCTCTCTCCACGTGCTTTGGTTAAGCGTGTAGATAAGAGATTTACACATTTAATGCTGATTGGATATGTCATCTACCTCCGTCCCTTCACCAGCTGCCTCTCTCTAGACTAGGTTTTACTTTACCATCTTAGCCGTCGAGGTATCCCTCCTTGGGATAAGATAAAGCAGATCTGCGAAGGTGTCTTATGCTACTCAGATTCCTCTGTATAGCGAGAGCTACACAGTTATCTTGCATGAGACCACTAAAACTGTGACACGTGCTCCGCAGAATATTGATATTCACAGTTTGCCCATTTTCTTTCATATTCTACCATTTGGTAGGATTGGAAAAAAAAAATTCCATAACGCCGTCATTTTTGCACGTACCGGTTGAGTGGCCCCCATGTGTCCGTTCATGCAATAACTTCCCCTTGAATTTCGGGACATCCAAATTTTTGGATTCTCTAGCCGCCTATAAGAAGAGAATGAAAGAAGGAATTTCATTAAATTTTCCTTCTCTCTTCGAACTGTCGTTCTCCATCCCTTTCTTAGAGATTTTCGTCTCTTTTTCTTCTAACTGCTGATCTTCTCTTCGACTTCCCAAAGTCTTTGCTCATTCTCCATTGACATGTTAGTACATGTTGCTCTTCGAATTTACTGCAACTCCTTGTTTTTCCATGCTCAGTTTCGTTTTATTCTTCTTCGATTTATGATGTTGCTGCCATCTTTGCATGTGTTGAATTTTATCTTCCCACGCTTCTTCATATCGTTTGAAACATGGGTTGTTTCTTATTTCGTGGTTTTATCATGATTATTCCATGATTGTTCTTCGTCTGCAACTTTTCTCATAGTGACGAATAATCCTCCATTTTGCCTTATGATGAGAGTGAAGTGTTTCCTTTGGTTGGCTTAGTCAAACCCATGCCCAAAGTATGCTTGTTTTTTCCTCAATCATGTTTTTGAGCCGACTGTAATTTCGGTCCACCATTGTTGATGGACTGTTCTTCCTGCTAATGTTAGGAATCATGAGACTTCCGAAGAAGCCTGCACTTCAAGATCCGAGGCTTAGGTCGTCCACTGAGCCACCTCCGCGTATGGATCATCCTGATGATACGCCTTTCCCACCTCCTGAGGACACTGAGATACCTGTGGGAACTGAGGCGGCTGTGGAACCTGAGATAGCTGTGGATGCTGAGGTAGAATAGGTTGCTGTTGAGGATCTTCCTCCTATCCCACCTCATTACAAACTTCAAAGACTGCAGCTGCGTGATAAGGATAGCTATGCCCATTTGTCTTTGGCTGAGATCTCCAAGTCTTTCCGTCTGCATAAGTTTGACATCTCCTTTGTTAATGGCCCTGATGTTCTTACTGAATATCTGATCCGAAGCTTCCCTTATGATGAGAACAACTTGTTGATCAGTGTTGGCCAGTTGGCCGCAGGTATGATCCTGCCTTTGTTTAGCAGAAAAGATCCTTTCTACTATGATGTTTTGTCCACTAGGGATGATCCGGTGAACAAAACTCAGGTTCGAGGGGTCATGCAATACATTGGTAACTATTGGCGTGCCCTTCGTGAATGTTGGTATCGTAGCAAGGGTAAGACTACTTTGAAGTCTTATGACCCTGTTGCTCCTGGGAGGTCTAAGCAAGAAGATTATACCCCTACCAACTTCAATGTTACTTATGCTGATGCTATTCATAAAAGTAACCTTCTCCCATGGTGTGTTGGCCCCCGTCGTATCCATGTTATATCTAAGCAGATTAGGGAGGGCAATAACCTTCGTTTGTTGAAGGAGATTGACAAGACTGGGTTGACTGTCATCTCCTACTATGCTAAGCTTTTCTTGCCGAAGCCTGATCGCATCCGTCTTGACCATGATGATCGCTGGGCACGTACTCCTCTTCGTGTGGTGGGTCCCTGGAACTATGGTTTTACTACCGCATATCCCAATGTCCCTCGTACAACTTTATCTCTCCCTGCTAAGTATGATGGATATCAGCCTTGGGTGTTCAACCCTGCTACTTCTCATGAGGTAACCTTCATTTGTTACCGAAGTTTTTTATTTTTCATCTTTGTTCTGCGGCCTTTGCTAAGTAGTTTGATGGTTCCTTTGCAGCCTGCCCCTACTTCTTCTGCTGGGATTGCTCCGGGTTCTACTGCTGGGACTTCTCCGGGCTCTGCTGGTAACTCCGTAGCCACCAGGACCAGGAAAAGGAAGGTTTCGGTTGAAGCGGCTAACCCAACACCTGCGGAGGTAAGGATTATAACCCTACCTTAGTGTTCATAGATTCCTTAGTATTTTGCCCCTGATCCTTAGCTGGCGCATGTGTTCTTCTATAGTCTTCCAAGAATAAAGGCAAGTTGAAGGCTGTGATCAATGTTGAAGAATCCGATGAGGATCCTAAGGATGCTGAGGAAGAACAAGACGATGAGGATATGGAGGACGTCGAGGATACTGCCCTTAGTCCCCACTTAGATGACATTGAGGAAGATTTTTCCAAAGATAGCCCTAGTCCCCTTCGTGCTATCTCCGTGGAAGGTGATAACCTCCAAGTTGATGGTGGTACTTCGTTGGTGAGCCCAGTTAGTGCTCAAGTTGTAGCTCCTGCTTCGCTGCCAAGGATACCCTTGTTTTCTGCTCCTGGTGATTTGTAACCTGTTGCCTCAGCTACTACTAGTACTATATTGATATCTTCCAAGAGCCTTCCATCTTCTCCTGCTACTTCGCTACACTCGAGTGGTTCGTTTGCGAAGGGTGTTGCTCTTGTGGTGAGGGTTAGCAGTTAAGACTCGTTGCCGAAGAAGAAGGTTGTGATTTGACTTGCCAGCTTCTCCTTCAATGCTACGCCTACTTCTTTGGGAAACGCTTATTCTGTTTCTACTGCTCCTGCTAGCAAGGTTATTGGACCTCCACCTTTGTCACCAGATTGGACCATACTGGGTAACCTTCCTTCTGCTGGTGATATGGACTTAGGTGGTACTTCTAGTCAAGCATTTTCTTCCGTTCCTAGCTCATCCACCATGTCATCTCTTCATCGTGGTGAGGATTCAGTACTTGTGCTCCATGCTCATTTTCAAGCGATTGGTGGGGTTCTTACGGATCTTGGGAAGGATAAGTTACCTGAGAACTTTAGCCTTGGGAGTTCTGACGATGCCATCCTCGAAGCCATACTGCGGAATTCAAAGGGTCCTTTTTCTGCTGAGGTTGATCGTCATCAGCTGGCTGATTCCTTGGAGGTTGCTTCAAGATTGGATACTTTGACTACCCAGTATCGAGTGGCCAAGGATCTGTTCTTCGATCCTGACTGCCTTCGCTCTGGTCAGAGCTTTGGTGAAATACGCAGGGGCAGCATCCAAGATATGGAGACCTTCATGGATACCTACACTGATTTCCTCCGCCGTCTTTCTTTGTTCTCAGTAAGTGATTCTTACTTTACTGTTTTGCGTATTGTTTTGGACCTTCGCTTGTTATTATGTTCCGATATTTGCATCTTTGCAAACAAATCGATGTTGGTTGTACCTTGTTTAAGTTTATAGGGCTAAGTGTACTCACTTGAGTGCTCTATTGGAGCGTGCTCGCCATGATTATGCCTTTGCTAGCGCACAACAACCTTCTTCCAGTGCTGCTGCTTCTTCTGCCAAGGTACCTTTGTTAGAGAGTGAACTGAGTAAGACTCATAGGTCCCTAGAAGCTTGTTTGCTGGCTCTTGAGAGAGATAATAATGCTGCGAAGGTTGCCGAGGAGGGACGCAAGGCTGCTGATTCTGCTTTGGCTGCTGAATCCTCCAAAGTCATAGGTTCGTTTCTTCTTTTCCCTTAGCTTAGTTTTCATTTCTATCTGGTAGCATAGTCCTGAGAGAACCTAAACCTACCAGTTGGTGGCTCCGGTGATCTTAGACATCTTCGAGAGCAGGTAGCCAAGTTGACCTCCGATGTTTGGTATTATCAGAAGAAGTCTGATAGGTTGATGAACGTGACTGTTCATAACGAAGCCCAAATCTCCCTTGAGTCTGCTCATAACTCAGACCTTGTGAAGAAGATGGCTTTGCTCCATAAATAATGTGACGAAACCCTCAAGTGGAAAGAGGATCTCATCTTAAAGCAAAAAGAAGATATTGCCTTAGTTGAGAAACGTCTATCAGCTCAAGAAATTATCCGCAAAAAGTATTATGCAGATTTCGAAGATGCCTGCGCTTCCTTAGCTAAGGTTACCGCAGAACGTAACGTATTATCCTCAGAAGTATGCTCACTTAAGAACAGGCTTAGTGAGGTTTCTTCAATGCCTTCCTCCATATCTCGTGCATCTATGGTCAAGAGATTGGAAGAGTTAGAGAACGTTTACCAGGTTTTATCCTCTGAGAATGCTTCGCTCCGGATTGATTTTGAGGATCTCCGAACCGAACGAGATAACCTTGTAGAGGATCTTGATGTGGCTGAGGTGGATCTTGCCGAAGCCCAGCATAGTTTAGAGGAATCCTTTAGCCATGATGGAGGTAGCTTAGGGTTTTCTTACTCCCGCAGCATTCTTTGTGCCCCGTATTGCCTCTGTTCTTTACTTATCTCCTTTATTTCCACAGGTCTCCAGGAGCAGCTTGTGGGTGTGAATGCTAAGGTTAGCCATCTTGAGGGCCAGGTATCTTCGTTGGAGATAGCTCGCCAATTTGATGCTGCTGCAAAGTTTAAAGCTGAGTCACTTCAGCAGGCTAATGACAAGCTCAGTGCCCAGATAATGGAGCTTCGTCGGAAATTGGCCTCTGATTTGGAAACTCAGGCTTCCCAAATGAAGGTGCAATTCGAGTGTTCGGCTGTTGACTACATCAATGATTCCTTTGCTGAAGCTGAACGCCAAGCTGATGGAGTTATCTTTCCTCGCCTTCCTTATCCTTGATTATGTTGTCTCGAGCTTTGTTTAAGTAAACTCTTTGTTGTTTTATATCCTCAGCCGAGGTACCTTTTTTAGCTATGATGTCTCCCTTCTTTGAAACAATGCTTTCTGATGGTTTAAACCTTTGTTATCTTCCATGCAACTTTTAAGAAATGTTAGACATATTTTGGTAAAATTATCATTTCACCTTATGTTATTGCATGAATATTTTGTTTAGACGTAATGTGTCTAATTGGTCGCACAGTCAAGTTATCACAGGGTGCTAAGGTATGCTTAACGTTTGGTGGAACATTCAACGTCCTACCCGGATATCCTTTGGCCAGAAGGTATCATGGTGGCGAAGGTCCCTACGTGGGAAATAATTTTCCTGTAACCATACGCGTTCAGCGCGGAGATGGCTTTACTTCGACAGGGGATCTCTATGGGGGATATCTTATTTTTTTCTTATGCCTCATGAAAGGAGCCATCGCCCCGAGGATCCGAGATTGACATATGCGCAGTTATGCCTTGCCTTGCCTCATCGTCACTCCTGACAGAGGGTGTCTATTCTAACCCAATTGTATTAATCAAATCTAATTTTTTAGCAAAAAGTTTCTTTCATTGATTAGTAAGGTCTTTAATACCTTTGATCAGGGATAGAACATGGTAGGCTATTGCCCATTCCTTTCTTCTCCTGAGTAATCACCATTCTCTTATGGGTAGTACTTTTTTAGGGACATTGCATTCCAAGGGTGCTGTAGTTTTTCACCTTTAAGGGTTCTTAGGTAGTAAGACCCTTTTCCGGCGATGTCATGTATGATGTAGGACCCGTCCCATGTCATATTTAGCTTGCCCCACTCCTTCTTTCTTTGATACGGTGGAATTTGAAGTAGCACGTATTCCCCAGCCACAAAGTTCAGAGGGATAACCCTTTTGTTGTATTCCCGAGCTAACCTTCGTTGATAGTTCACCATCTTTTACAAGGCTACCTCCCTTCTTTCTTCAAGGTCATCCAGCTTTTCTAACATCAAGTCTGTTGTTAGATTTTTTCTCCCAAGCCTCCGTTTTTGTTGTTGGGAATATAACCTCCGTTGGGATGACTGCTTCGGCTCCGTAGGTCAGCAAGAATGGAGTTTCCCTCGTAGCTGACCTTCTTGTAGTTCGATAGGCCCATAGGACGTTGTGTAGCTGTTTACACCACCTTTTTTTTTGTATATTCCTATCTTCTTCTTTAAGTTCATTGCTATGGTTTTGTTGGTTGTCTCCGCTTGTCCATTGCTCTTAGGATATATTGGAGTTGACTTGTTCTTCTGAATGTTAAAGGTATCAAACAACATGTCGATGTTCTTTCCTTGCAGCTGTTTGCCATTGTCTGAGACTATGGTGGCTGGTATTCTGAACCTGCATATGATTTGCTCAAACAAGAATTTAAAGACATCTGTGTCCCTAATTCTTGCCAAAGGCTTTGCTTCCACCCACTTGGTGAAGTAATCCATAGCCACAATAAGGTATTTTCTTTTTGAGGTTCCCTTTATCAAGGGTCCAACAATATCAACCCCCAATTTGACAAATGGCCAAGGGCTGATAACCGAGTTAAGCTCCGTTGCTGGTGCTTTGATTTTCTTGGCAAAGCGTTGGCATCTTTCACATCGCTTAGCCACGTTCTTTGAATCTTCGTCCATGCTTAGCCAGTAGTACCCTTGCATTTTGGCCTTAGCCAAGGATCTTCTTCCACTATGGTTGCCGGCATCTCCGCTGTGTATATCATGGAGTATTTTCCTTCTTTCGGTTCGTGAAAGGAACCGCATTAGGGGTCCGAGAAATGACCTCATATACAATATTCCGTCACGAAGGCTGTACATTGCTGCTTTTGATTCGAGTTTTCGATCTTCCTTCACATCGTCTGGTAATGTGCCTTTGTCAAGGTACTGGTGGATTGGAACTCTCCAATCATCTTCCGCCTCGTTTTTGTTTCCTTCGTCTGACATGGATTAGTCTTCGTCAGACTCTTTAGCTTCGTCATATGATTCTTTTATTTCTTCTTTGACTTCTCCTTTATCTGCTTCTCTCATGGACCGAGTTTGAACAGCCACTGACTCCTCCGTGCCTGAGACGGGTCCTTCTATCGAAGGTTCGTATATCCTTCCAATTTGCATGGCGGTGGTATTTCTATCCCTTAGCATAGAGGATATGAATGCTAATGCATCTGCGTGTCTGTTGTCTTTTCGGCAGACATGCCTGAATGTTACGTTGCTGATTTTGGACGCATGTTCCTGAGCTAGATTTAAGTACGAAGATAGCACTTGATCCAAAGTTTGGTACTTGAGTTCGATTTGTCTAATGACCAATTGAGAGTCACTAGTCAATCGAACATCTGATAATCCTAGCTCCCGTGCCAAGCGTAAACCATGTATGATTGCCTCATATTTTGTGATGCTATTGGTGTATTATTCGAATTCTAACCTGAATGCGTAGATGAGCCGGTCTCCGGTGGGGGTTGTTATTACAATCCCTATGCCCGCGCCTTCTTCATTAGAGGAGCCATCTACGAATATTTCCCAAATTTGTGAATTCTGAGGTTCTAGCAGATCCTCCTGGTCTTTCTTTTCTTCCTCCATTCATGGGATGTCGTCTATTTCGGATTCATTGCTGAGAGGTAGGTCTTCCAGAAAGTCTGCTAAGATTTGTGATTTCTCAGCCTTCCTTGTTTCAAAGATTGTTTGGAACTGTTTGATCATGGCATTCCATTTTGCCACCTTTCCGATTTTTTCCGTGCTACCGAGGATTTGACCTATCTGAGCCTTTGTGAAGACTCGGATGGTATGTGCATCAAAATATATCCTTAGTTTTTGTGTTTCCACTACTAAGGCATATATGAGTTGCTCTACCTTGGTGTAGTTACACTCCGCTGAAATGGGTGTCTTGTTGATGTAGTAGACGGGTTTTTCTCATTGCCCTTGGTCTCGTACCAATACTGCGCTTACAGCGTAGCTTGTTGTCGTTGCTAAGTATAGAGTGAGTATTTCACCTGGCTCCGGCTTCTGTAAGATAGGTACTGATGCCAAGTACTCCTTGATTTTTTGGAAAGCTTGCTCGCATTCCGTGGTCCACATGAACCTGCTTCCTTTCCTTAGTGTATCGAAAAATGCTTTGCATTTGTCCGATGATCTTGCTATGAATCTTCCCGTGGAGGCTAAGATTTAATTTAGCTTTTGCACTCCTTTTAGTGTTTTTGGAGATGGCATCTCCATTATTGCTCTGACCCTTTTGGGGTCTACTTCTATTCCTCGCTTAGTTACCAAGTACCCTAGGAATTTTCCTGAGGTTACTCCGAATATGCATTTCTCCGGATTCACTTTCATGTGAAAGTTTCTCATGGCTTCGAATATCTCCCTTAGGTCAGACAGGTGGTTTTTCTCCTCTTTGCTTTTGACGAGCATGTCGTCCATGTAGACTTCTAGTATCTTGCCTATCCATGGCTTGAAGATTTTTTCTACCAATCGCTGGTATGTTGCCCCCGCGTTCTTTAGTCCAAAAGGCATCCTCGTATAGCAATACAAGCCTCGTGGGGGCAAAGAATGCAGTATGCTCCTGGTCTTCTTCTGCAAGGGCGATATGATTGTAACCGGAGTAACCGTCCATGAAGGATAGTCTCTGGTGACCTTCGGTTGCATTGACCAGCTGGTCAATATTTGGTAGCGGGTAGTTATCCTTGGGGCATGCTTTGTTGAGATTGCTAAAGTCGATGCAAATACGCACGCCTCCGTTCTTCTTAGGCACAATCACCATGTTAGATATCCACATGGGATATTTGACTTATCGGATGAATCCTACTGCTATATGTTTTTGCAACTCCTTCTCCACGGCTTCCTGGTAGATATCTGCCACCTTGCGGATACGTTGATTAAATGGTGTCATTTCTTGTTTCACCGAAAGGTGGTGGGAGACCAAATTCAGGTCAATTCCTGGCATGTCTTCCATTAACCATGAAAAGACATCTGCGTAGTCCCGCAGTAGCCTTGTAGTTGCATCTCCTCGTTCTCTTCTAGTAAAGTTCCGATGTTGATCATCTTTGGCTCCGTCTCCGTTCCGATGTTGATTTTCTTTGTTGGTTCCACCGGTGAAAATGTTGGTTTCTGAGGTTGTAGAGGAGTACATTTCTGTAATTGTCATTTAGCAGAAGTGTCCGCTACCGGGGTGGCGGAGGTGCTTGCTTCTTGAACTGAGGGGGATTCGGGGCTTTTGAAGCCTCCATATTTTACTTCGTTGGTATTCACCCTTCGTCTTTTCCTTTCGTGTTGCTGTGCAACAGCTCTTTCTTCGTTGAGTCTGACCTCTGCTAGATTGCATAGCCTTGCATCTTGTTGATCACCTTTGATTTCCATTTCACCCATGGGTGTAGGGAATCGAAGGTACTAATGATAGGTCGAAGTTGTTCCTCTTAATCGATGGACCCAAAGTCGTTCCATAATGACGTTGTAGGGCGAAGGTGCTTCCACAACGCAGAACCTTGTATTGGTTACTAAGGGTCCCGCGTGTACCTGCAAGATAATTTTTCATTTTGGTCTAGAGACTGCTCCATTGAAACCGTATATTGTGCAAGTGGATGAATCCATTTGCTCAGCTGTTAAACCTATACGTAAATAGGGTTCATAGAACAATACATTTAACGAGCTGCCCCCATCAATGAGGACCTTCGTAACATTCCATCCATGTATTGTAAGAGTGATCACAAGTGGCTCGTTGTGCATCTCGAATTCCTGGTTGACGTCTCTTGTTGAGAATGTTAATGGCGTAGCCATCCATTCTTCCCAAGTGCTAATAGGTGGTCCACTTAGCTTGAATACCTCGTGGGTTTCTAGCTTTCTTCTGTTCCGCCAACTCGGGGATATCTTCGAGTAGCTCCTCCTGGCCTCCATTTGAGAAGTTGATCATGTTAATGTATTTGCCATCCTGTGGTAACTCCACCCTTTTCTTGGGGGCTACCTCAGTATCCGCAGGTTGTGTCTGTACATACTCCATGAATTTACATTCATTTATGAATCTCTGAATTGTGTTCCTAAGGTGGTAGCATGTGTCAGTTGTGTGCCCGTAGTACTGGTGGTAGTCACAGTACTCCTTAGCATCCTTTGTCTTATCCGGCTGCTTTCCCCTAGTATTAGGGTAAGGAAAGCCCGACTTTGCTCCTTTATTGCTTAGAATGTGGGAGAACGTTGTGTTTAGCTTTGTGTAGACTTTATCTACAAACTCTTCTCTTCTTTTTCCCCTTCCTTTGCCATCTCCGTATTTTTATCTTTTGTCTCGAGAGCTGGTTCTGCCCCCATCTTCGTTTTTCCTCTTAGGTATCTCCGGAATTGGTTCCAGAGAGTTCGTTCGTTGCGGAGCTGTTGTTTCTTTTGTTTGTGCTTTGGGGTTATCCTTTTGGATTTATTCAAGTCTGATGTAGCGATCATGGACAACCCGAAGCTCTCATTCGGAATCGAGGGCTCGGTTGTGAAGCTCCACGAAGATAGCTGAGGTTCTATCAAGTCCATACTTATAGCAATTAATGCTAATTTCTGGATTGACTTTTCCGATTGCTTGGCACGTCTTTTGCCACCTGTCTGTGTACTGCATCAATGTATCCCGGGGTCCGATGGCTAAAGCAAATAGCCTATCTAACCCTGCCTTTGTTGATTTGTTATACATGTATGTCTCCAAGAACACCGTAGACAATTGCTCAAAAGAGTCAATTGAGTTTGTTGGTAAATTATCATACTACGCCAATGCTGATCCCGTCAAGCTTGCAGGGAAGTACATACAAAGTACTATCTCATCTCTTTCCTAATGGGCAAGGACACGAGTGTAGTACCATAGGTGGGCTGCGGGATCTGAGGTACCATTGTATGCCTGAAACATAGGTACTGGGCATTTCGCAGGGATAGGCTCCCTCAAAATGCGAAAAGACAACGGAGATGTTGTCGCTTCTTGGAGTACCTCTTCTAGCCTTGCTCATGCGTGGCCAGTTTTCAATCCTTGTATTTCTTTCCGCATCTTCTCCATTTGCTCCATGACCATGTTCACATTGTGAGCATCTCTGGAAAATGCCTCATCATAGTAAGACTGAGATAGCTTGTAAGTTGGATCCACCTCATCTGGATCGTGTCATTTTTTCCTAGCTCCCCCTGGTGGGTTAAGATCCCCCCTTCGTCTTCCTGAGATAGCTCCATGCTCACGTCTCTTCAACGGAGGGTGAGTTTGTGAACCTTCGATCTGCACTTCCAACATATCTTTCAGGTTCTGGTTTTCCTGAGCCATCACGTGCATTGCATCCTCGTGCTCCTTGTTACGAAGTAGCAAAGCTGCTACTTGCGCTGCCATTTGTTCTTCATTATAGATTCCACCACCCTGAGGAGTGATGTCGGCCGGATCCTCAGAGTCATCCACCCCTCCTTCTAGCGCCAAACTGTGACTATTAATTTTCCCATAGTCTACATAATGTATACATCTCGGAGAATATAATATTAAGTAGTATTGATGCCTCAGTTGAACTGATAATGCTAAGTAATAAAAGGTGTTTGAGATCACAATAATAACGAAGAACACAAATAGAATGTAAATGCTACTAATTTATCATGTGATACAAGAGATTACGTGGTTCGACATTTGTCTACGTCCACGAGATAATGAGTGATTGTTTGTATTAAGTTGTGGTGGTTACAAAGATCTTAAATGCTTCCCAAAGTAATAGAGAGAACTCAAGTTGAAGTAAATACTTAAGTTCTAAACATTAAAGAGGTATAAGCTTAAGACTAGATCTTCTTCTCCTAGATATTGAATGCCCCTTTGTTTGTTGGTGAATCTTGGTATTTATAGCCCCTTCTGCTCCAGATATATCTTTGTTGTCTTTGGGTCCATCGTCCCCTGATATACCTTCCGTACAAATGGTACCTTCGTTCACCGCACGCTTTCTCCAATCGGATTCTACCACCTCAGCTGACCCACGTTCATTCGGGAACTTCCCAGCCTCAGTACAGATTGTACCTTCGTTCACCGCTAGCCTTCGCCAGTCAGACTCTGCCACCTCATCTCTCTCCACGTGCTTTGGTTAAGCGTGTAGATAAGAGATTTGCGCATTTAATGCTGATTGGATATGTCATCTACCTCCGTCCCTTCGCCAGCTACCTCTCTCTAGACTAGGTTTTACTTTACCATATGTATAGCGAGGGCTACACAGTTATCTTGCATGCAACCACTAAAACCGTGACACGTGCTCCACAGAATATTGATAT
This sequence comes from Papaver atlanticum, assembly GCA_023531105.1. Classification (NCBI taxonomy): domain Eukaryota; kingdom Viridiplantae; phylum Streptophyta; class Magnoliopsida; order Ranunculales; family Papaveraceae; genus Papaver; species Papaver atlanticum. The sequence continues at coordinate 1,781,448 of JAJJMB010007312.1, forward strand.
TCACACTTACGGTTAGTAAGTACCCATGTGATTGTTAGACGCGTGCGCTTCATGAACTAATAAGTGAATGAGCTAATATGCTATTCTGTGCTTACGAGTTAACGTGCCCCATCACATGTATTTAGAAAATTAAAAGCATGAAATGTCTACGTTAAAGCTTACTTGAGTTTGATATATGAGCTTCATGAAATATTTATGTCATCTAGTCGCATGTGTAGGTTTATCACCTTATTAATTTTAAACATCAATATCATTTTGTCTTGAATATCATGATCGGCTATGCAACAAAATTTTAGTAATGTGCTCCGGGCACCATGCAAGCAAGGATCCATAGAGGCCGCTTGAACAAATACAAATTTACAAAAGGCTACGGGATGCATAGACACCCGGTCGGATGATGATTATACAAAAGGCTACGAGATGCATAGACACCCGGTTAGCCGACGATTATACAAAAGGATACGGGATGCATAGACACCCAGTCGGCTGACGATTATACAAAAGGCCACGGGATGCATAGACACCCGGACGGCTGACGAATTTACAAAAGGCCACGAGATGCATAGACACCCGGTAGGATGGCGATTATACAAAAGGCCATGGGATGCATAGACACCCGGACGGCTGACGAATTTATAAAAAAAGGGACGCGACGGGTTGATATGCTCATCCGGTCGGCCAAAAATATACAAAAAAAGCGACGGGTTGCTCCGCGCATCCGATCAGCCATAGATATACAAAAAGGCGACGAATTGATATGCTCATCTGATCGGGCACATATATACAAAAAGGCGATGGGTTGCTCCGCGTATCCGATCGGCCACAAATATACAAAAAAGGCGACGGGTTGCTCCGCGCATCCGATCGGTCACAGATATACAAAAAAGGCGACGGGTTGAAATGCTCATCCGATCGTCCATAAATATACAAAAAGGCGATGGCTTGCTCCGCGCATCCGATCGGCCACAGATATACAAAAAAGCCGACGAGTTATTCTGCGCATCCGATTGGCTATAAGAAAAAGGGGGGAGTGCGTAAAGGGGGGGGGGGTGTACCTTGGAAAAGGAAAGGAAGAAGGGGGAGCGAAGCACATGAACTTACCTCCATTACAACTAATTTACTAAAGGCTACGAGACGTTAAGAGCGCACAACCAACTAATAAGCTTACAAAGTAAAGAAGGTGGGCGTCGACAGGGGGGGGGGGAGTAGGCGCGTTTAATGCACGCCCCACCCATCCCCACCGAGGCGAAACACCAATTGTCGCGTTCCATCGAAAATAAAAAGAAGGGGCGAGTAGGCTTGTTCTACATCCTAGCTCCAACATTTCCAAATGACACGTTTTGCCTATCCAATCTCTTGAAAAATAAAGAGGGAGTAAGCGCGTGTTACACCACTCGGCATAACTATTAAAATAAGGGGAAGGGATAAAGGTGATACCCCACTCACGCAAATGGAAAACCCCAAAATAAAGCGAAGAATAATTACATACCAAACGAACTGCCAATATAAACTATATATATACATACAAAATAAAGACATCCCCCAAGAAGAGGAAACAATAATACTAGAACTACCCGCACAAGTTTAACCCGCTATCAATGTGCGGCAATGAGCAATATCTGCATCCAAATATTGCATCATCAAAGCACCTCCTCGCGCTGGACAGTCGCTAAGACTAAGGCATGATCGGCCTCACCAACCAACTTATGAATGTCCTCCATAATCTTGTTGAAGGCCTGTGACTCCCGTGCCCATGAGAGGGTCTCTTCATGCTCATTATAGTCCTTGCGCGCCTTGTCTTCATGAATCATCCTAAGGGTCAACAACATGCCCACCTCCACTCTCAACACGAGCAAACTCTTTAGTTCATCCTGCAAATAAGACAGGCGGACGAGGCATACCCGTGGAGCTGACAGGTAGCCTCTTCAGTTATGTGAAGATGGCAGTCAATTATGACACGGTCTATACGGGCGGCCATTGTTATGGACTCCTTAAAAATCTGGTCAGCAGCATAGTGAGCTTCGACGACATCATCTAACGCGCGTTGAACCTTGAAACACACGCGCCCAGACGCCTGAGCCCCTTGGGAAATCTGGTGTGTCTCGTACTGCTCATCGAATTGAGCATGCATAGTATTCCAGTTCACTTCCCTTTGCTCCCGGAATACCTCCACTCCAGCCTTCACAAACAATAATCGCACTAACTCCTCACATTTGAATAAAGCCGTCTCCAGTGCGGGGACATGCGCCAAGGTTAAGACATAACCCTAGAGGAGACGCGCCATCTGAACAGAGCGCAGACCAAGGAAGCAAACGAGTGATACGGAGGGGAAGCTGGGTAAGAAATGACTATGAAGCTACAAGAGCCACTAGGTGTCTATATAGTAAGAAGAAAGAGTTGAAATAAGATTTGACTATCGGGTTATTTGACAATTAACCCAATAGTCAGGGGACTAATATTGATACATGAAAGTAATTTCCCCTTAGCAGGGCTAGGGAGCCCTTAAAAAGGAGGCAAACCCAACATGAAACATGGGGAACTTGGGGACTAAGGCCCAAATCCACTGGAAGGTATCCATAAGATGGAAAGGATAAGGAGGAATTAATGGAGAATGAGAAGGTTGTATTAGAGAAGGAGTGGCATTAGTTGTAATTAAGGAGGTTTAGGACATGTGGCATGATGTCATAAAAGGGAGGGCTTTTGGGAAAGTCTATATAAGGAGGTACATAGTATAAAGGAAGGGGATATTTTTCCTCTCTCTTCTTTTCTCTCCTCTCTTGGAATGAGATGTGTTGTGGCTAGGACTTGTAAAACCAAAATCATATTCACTCCTCAACAAGTTCCATAATAACCCCTTTAATCTCCTTCATCGATAAATCACCCGTCTCAATCTCAGATCCAATCCGAGCTCTCGGCTGCAGCTAACTAATTTGAGGGGAAAATCGAATGAGAATAAATGATTTCTCATTTTAGGGTTTAGGTTATATATTGGGGTCGATTAAGACACCCACTCTTAGATTCTATTATATTACTATCAGTCGATTCATCTATTAGTTGTGGTGGCGGAGGACGAGGAGGAGGTGCTGCTGGTGGGTGTTGGGGAAAGAAGACAAGAAAGCGGTGTTTGTGGAGATGGTTGTGGGTTTGCTGGTGGTAAAGAAGTAGGAGGAGAAGGTGATGCTGCTGCCGGTGAAGGGGGCAGGAGGATGCGATGAAGGAGGTGGTGTTGATGTCAGATATGAACATTGTAACCGTTTTGGTGGTGGTAGAGGTACTGTTGGTGGCGATGTGAAATGGTAGTAGCAGAAAAAAGAAAAAGGTGTTGGTGGATATGGAAGAAGACGGAGAGGATGAGGTGTTGGTATTAGATCTGAAACTGGTAGTGGTTTGTGGTGGTGCGGAGGTAGGAGGTGGTGGTGGTGGTGGTGTTAGGGGAAAGGAGGAAAAAAAAATGAATTACGAGAGAAGAATAAAGATTTATATGCCTATGTGTATAATGATGGGCAAGATTGGAAATATAAAAAATAATGATAACTAAATTTAACAATTTTAAATTGAAATAGGGTTTTTGTTTCATTTCTCCTTGATATGGTTTTTAAAAATACCAAATAATATGGCTGGTGTTTGTGTAACTCAAAGAATATCACCTTGAGCAAGTCTTATGGTGAAGAAATTCCATCTTCCAAATTGCATGCCACCTCACTATTTGGAATACATCCTAGATGTGCAAGTGTAATGGTGGAAATCTTCCAAAATGACATAAAGAGAAATAACTCTAAACTATTGGGATTAATTCCAAACTTATCTTCTTTGAAGGGTCCACTGACCATTCACGTGATTAAACTTCTTTTATTTTTCAATTTTTAATTTTGATATAAAACAGTTATTTGGTTAAAGGCTTAACCACTTAGAATCTAACACGGATGTTATTTGTATGCTAAGTAAAACGGACGAAGTTGTTGTGTTTGTAAGCATTTTTTAGGCACAAATCTGTTTCTCTCTCTTAACGCTATTCCTTTTAGCGTTTTTTGAACGCTATTTAAATTGACGTTAAACGCCATTCATTTTGGCGTTTTTATTGGATTCCAAGTACTATTCCATGAAACTTTGGAAGTGGAAAAAGTGTGGAACAACCCTATTTTGAAGCCATTAGACTTGACACTCCACATTTTTTCCAAGCTTAGAATTACTTGGATTCCATCGTAACACTTGCTCTTAGAGCCGAACATGTTTAATAATTGGTAAGTTCAATCGGTTCTAGGTGAAAAAAAGTAAAAAGTAAAACCATTTTTATCCGGTACAACGAGTGATTCAGCTCTCTAACGAGGACCCGCATCCACGTGGCACTTAGAAAGAACAATCTAGAACCGAAAAATATGCAAAGCAAATATCTCCATCCAATAGTTTTCTTTGTAACCAAGAAAAACCCAGTGAAGCGGTCCGTTTTCGTCCTTGTGAATACCCAGGAAAAAGTCTCTATATAAACCAAAACTAACCATATTTTTAGGATAATACAATTTGCACTTAAATCTCTCTTTAGAATCATTCTTACTTATCCGCAAAAAATCCAAACTAAACCTGGTTTGATCTAAATAACCCTTTTATCTCCTTCACTGAAGATTTCTCAAGGATCAAGCTATTTTTCCGTTTACAATGGACTCTAATCTTGTGATCAAGGTTTGATACTACTTCACCCCCTCTATTATTCCACCATTATTTTGATGATCGGAATTATGAAGTAGTTTTTTTTTAAGCATGCAATTGGTGATGTAAATCTGTTTATGAAGTGAACAATTTTGGTGATTTTTACTGTTTAAGTCTGTTGAGCTTATCACCGATCCAAAAAAAAAAAGTCGGTTGAGCTTATTATTTTCACCTTTGTAATTTTTATGTTTTATGCCCTAAAAAATTAACTTTTTAATGGTGGTATTAGTCTCAATTTTATTTCTAGGGTATAAAAAAATCAATGAATTGAAGCTAGAGATGCCTTTAATTGTTTTTCAAATCTGTATTTAGGGTTGAAATTTTAAATTGTGGTTCACGGGTTTGTATTTTATTGGATTTGATGATAGATTTTTGATGAGATGAGATTAACCTTAATTGTTTTTTTAGTTGAATTAGGTTTTATTAATGTGAAGTGGATCTCAGCAGTGATTAATTAGAATAATATCTTAGTGAGCTATTGATTTTGAGAAACTTTAGGTGACACATGTTGAGTATTCCTCTTATATAGAGATTTCGGAAACTGACTGCTATTTTTTGTGTATGATGAGTTCCAAGCTAGCACATGTTTATTTACTCCTGCAAATGATGATATTGTCTTATTTGGTTTGACACTGTTTTAGGTTAAGTATGGAGATATGCTTAGGCGCTTTACTGTGACTGTCAATGCAAATGGCATCCTGGATATGGGTATGGCTGGCCTGACTGCAAAGATTTGTTCTCTTTTCAAGTTCAACTCCGTTGATGATATCACCCTTACATATATTGATGAAGACAAAGATGTAATAACACTTGTTGATGATGAGGATCTGCGTGATGTCATTGGGCAGCGCCTAAACCCCCTGAGGATAAATGTGCTCTTGAAAACCAGTAGTGGCGAAATGTTTGATGCAACATCAAGTGGATGGTCTACTCCCTCTTCGCAGCAGCAGCAGCAGGGTAATCAATTGAACCGCATCAATTCTGGCCTTAACGAGGCTCTGAAATCTCTTCCCGACCCTCTGGGTGATGTGCTGTCCAAGCTTTCTTCTGACTTGGCATCAAAGGCTGTTTCCTCTGCTCCAGCATTATCTGAACTTGTAGAGCGTTTTGCGAAGTTGGGTATGAGTGTTCCAACTTCCCAGTCACAGGGTAATGGGACTGATCTCTCTGCAGATAATAAAGTAAATGAAAATGCCAAGAAATCATCCTCTGCTTCTGAAGTGCCCTTGGACCCAACCAAAACAACCAAGGCTAAGGGGATCAGTTCCTCTACTTCCCCTACTTCTGATTTGTCATTTGATTATCTTTTCGAACCTCAAAATGCGTCGAGTGGAAATTCATTTGCTGATGGAAGCTCTGGTTCTTCCGGACCTATGGTGATACCAGCGCCAAATCCAATTCCCCAAGCTCCATCCGCTCCTGTTAACCCAAACCTCAAGCGTGTTTCCTCATGTGGTGAGAAAAGGGAAAAGCGTGGAAGTGGTAGCGCTCAGCCTTCTGCACCCAATCATGGCTCCCCAGTTAGCGGGATGATTGGAGGAAATTCTTCTGAAGCTGCGCCTGTTGCTGGATACTGGGGAGTTCCTCCATTTAGAAGGAGCTATAGCCACTTTGACAGCACTGGTCGTGTGTTCCACAAGGGTGTGCAGTGCGGGTGTTGCGGGGTAAATCCTATTACAGGACCTCGGTTTAAGTCCAAAGTGTAAGAATAAAATGCCTTTATGGTTCCTTTCAATTAGTTAAGAATCTCTTTTAATTTGTTTACATGGGTGTCTCTTTGTAGGAGAGATAATTACGATCTCTGCAGTATTTGTTTCTCGGAATTAGGGAGTGATGCTGAATACACCAGAATAGACAAACCCATCTTTTACCGATGTCCTCGCCCAGTAAGGAGCTAGAGTATTGTGTTGTGAATATAGAACTGTTCTAGCATTTAATTTTGACTTGTAGTGACAATGTGCTTTTATTATTTGCAGCGTCCTTTTGCTCAAGGTCCAGCTCCACCCAGCCCGTATCTACCACATATCTTGCAAGGCCGTGGGAAGAAGCAACAGCTCCCATATCTTCAGAGCCATTTCATTCAAGACGTGAACATTCCAGATGGGACCCTTGTTGCCCCATTAACTCCATTCACTAAAATATGGCGTTTGGTCAATAATGGCACGATTCCATGGCCCTGCGGATCACAACTGGTATGGAATGGCGGATACCAGTTTACTACTACCGGTTTAGTTTCTGCGCAGGTGAGCTTTTCTTTCAGTCTTCTGTTTTTTGCATGTTGGAATTCTGTTTGCAAATCATGATATCTTTGTTTCTTATCTTGTTTCTCTTCTTGGGGATTGCTGGATGTCGGAGTGAGTTGTAAGTTAGAACGTAAATCTGATTCTGACTGCATCTAAATTTTCAGATTCCTGGTGATGGGTGCCCTGTCGGAACAGAGCTAGACATTGCAGTTGATTTTACAGCACCAGCTGCCCCTGGACGCCATATTTCTTACTGGAGGATGATGTCACCTTCTGGTGAAATGTTTGGGGAGCGGATTTGGGTACTAATCGAGGTATGCTTATAGCACTTATTACTGGGGAATGATTCCAGTCGGTGCTTTTATTAATGTTTTCTGTGTGGTGACAGGTTGATACTTCATTACTTGACTCTTTGCCGGACTTGAATGCTCCACCATTCAGTAATGCTAAGCCAAAAACTCAGATTATAGACATGAACACTGTGCCTGTGGATGTTGAAGAACCTCAGAATGTGAATTCTGATAAAAATGCTGAATCAGTGAAGCCAATGGTTGACGAAGTCATGAGTGAGAAAGAGCTTGATGTTGATGGTTCGAGTTCTAGCAATTCAGTTGTTATTTTCTCGCTCGTCCCACCTCCTCTACCTGCTGTGTCTGATGCACGAACTGCAGAAGGCAATGATATCAACAACAATGTAGAGGAGTCACTTCTGAAGGAGCTGGCAGATATGGGTTTTAAGGAGATCGACTTGAACAAAGAGATCCTACGTCTGAACGAGTACAACCTAGAGCAGTCGTTGGATGATCTCTGTGGTGTTTCTGAGTGGGATCCAATCCTTGAGGAGCTCCGAGAGATGGTAGGATTTACCTTAATTTCATGAAAGTCAGCCTTTTCTTTTTCTTCTGAGATGCATCATATGTTTATATTCACTTCAATGTTGGTTTTTTTGCAGGGATTTCCTGACAGAGAAACAAACAAAATGTTGCTGATCAAGAATGGAGGAAGTATTAAGCGCGTCGTGATGGATCTCGTTGCTGGGGAGAAAACCGAGTAGAAATCTGTCTTTTGTCACTTCCTTAAATATATCTGTAGATATTTATGTTTTTGTCTGAGAACCAAAACTATCTCCTAGTATCCTAGTAGTAAGTATAGCTGACATTATCACTTGCAAGTGATAACCTGCCTTGGAGTTCTATTTTATGTTATTGTCTTTTGGATTTGACCCTGGAATATTATAATCTGGGTGTCTTACTTTCTTGAGTAAATATAAGTTGGGAGCAGTCTATATTATCTTTACTTTGTGGTTTTCTTCTTGCTTTTTGTTATTCTGTGTTATTGAAAATGTACCTATAGCTGGTCACCACTCAGTGGCCAGTGCTGCTGTTTTTTCAACTATGGTTGGCCAAAAATACGGGAGTTATTATTTACTTAAATTATTGTGATGGAAACCCTTTGATAAGCTGTAGCCTGTATGTTTGCATTATTGCCCCAAATATTGTTAAATTTTATTGGTTGTGATGGCCATGCCCATCTGTTTTCATTTACCAGAAAGAAATGAAATTTCAAGAAGGGCCCCCGCATTTACATTAGACTAGAGTTAGCCAACTCCACAAACTACATCTAGTTAGAATTAAGACTCTACATACTACATCTAGTTGGAAGAATTAAGATGTTAGATGGTGTCTATTTTCTAGAGAGAGAGTGGTTTGAACGTACATGCTGTTGAGCACGTCATTTCTTCTACCTCCATTATAAGTTTCATGAAGTGGCTCCAAAGACCCCATCAAAACTTGACGATACTCAATACGGACCACTCCCTACTATTGCACATCTCAGTTGTTGGTTTCCCCATGAGGAGAACTTCATTTGTATTAGATCTCAGAAGTTCCTTAAAAACAATAGATTTTAATAACCAAGGCCAAAATTGTACTTCTTCCTCACACCTACGCTGCACTCAATTCCTTCCCATCATCAAAGCTTGGCAGGGAAGGAAGCAGCATTGGTTGGGGTTCAATTTGAAATGCATCAGCATTATCTTTATTTGTCATCGATTGTTGATTATTACAAGTTGGGAGTGATTGTTTGTTTGTTCGGCATGAACCATTACTCATAACCCATAATTTAGATGATTTACGTTTTGCTAGGGGAAATATTAGGGGTAAGAGTAAGATGCCTCTAAGCAAAACTTCATTCTAATTTCGGATCAAAACGGAAAAAAGGAATTGCAGGATTAGAGTTAAAGAGGTTGAAAAGATAACAAATAGGAGCAGATGGATTGATGATCACGTCGTAGTGATGGTTATATGGAGGATGGAAAAACAAAACATTTTCATTGACGTTATTAACTCATTGTGCCCGTCTTCAAATAATCGACAAAATAAGGATTGAATGATCCATTTACAAGGACCAGATATGAGATTTCGTAACTTAATTTGACAGTGTAGAATACAGGCTCTTACAAACTGGAGTACGCTATATCGATACTTCCGATTCATACATATGTTTCCCTAGAGAAGATACGCCCGAACCTTTCCCTTGCATCCCTGTCGAACACATCGTCTCCCAAATACATGTTGAAGTAGGCCCTGCAGAGCAATTCACTCTCTACCTTGCTCACCACTTCATCCTTCACTAAATCATTTCGAAAACAAACAAAAGGAAGTATATAAGCTAATAATGTTCATGTGTTTGGTACAGCCATATATCAACATGTACCAATGCAAATAAGCACATGAGAGAACAAATAATATCCTCTATACCCTTTGTTTGGAGAATGTATCCCGGAAGTCTTGTTATTTCAATTACAGAACCAGCTGGTAGTTTGATCTCATTTGAAGCTTCACCCATAACCCTAGTGGCAGCAGTTACAAGTGATGTTTAGATTCAATGTCTCTATAAGTAAAAAGAAATTGTGTGATTAGAAAGAGCTGATAGAGGTGTACATGTTGGTAAGTTCATTGTTCTCTTTACCACCATTGAGTTTTTTGATTGAAGCTCCTAGCCCTTCATCGAAATTCTTTCTAATCATGCTCATAGTGATGCCAGGAAAGACGAGAACTAGTCTCACAGTCATCCCTACGGCACTGTCTATTACCATCTGATACATCTCTGCTGTTGGTTTCGCAGCATCAAGGTCAACTTCATTTATCTTAGATCTTAGAAGCTCCTTAAGTTTCTCAGTTTCTGCATATATCCCTGCACATGAATTACAGAAAAATTAAACAGGAGCTTAACGAAGGACTTGTACGTGTGTGCGCGCAATGTTTGAAATACATACCGAATCCATATATCTTAATACCGATCCCTAGGAAAGACTTCTTCCTCAAACCTACTGCAGCTAACTCCTTTCCATCATCAAGTTTTACAGGGAAGGAAGCACCAGTATGGGGTTCGATTAGAAATTCAACAATATTCTCTTCCTTATCTATAACCTGATTATTGACAATTTTCGCTGCAGCAACACCAACCTCGTGAGTCTCCCATTCATCGGTATTTGATAAAGTCTCTCCGGGGTTGTCATTTGCTGTCTGATTATCAATATTATGACCGTGTTCATTCTCCGTGCCCGTCGATGCCTGATGGTTACTCGAGTTTGCAGGCTCCGGTTCCATTTCAAAGATTCCTGTGATATTTGTAGCCACTTCAAGGACAGTGGGTTCCGTTGGATAGTATGTTGGAGATTGAGAAGCTGATAAATAGGTGCCTATGGTTCAGTGTAATTAGAATGAAATTCTGGTGTTAGTTGGGAGCTTAGACTGTTGGATACGTATATCAATAATGTGATATGTTTAAAGCTTCTACTCTACTTTCGGTTGGAGATGGGCAAATATTGTGGGTCCTAAGAAGTATCAATAGCAGTGAATGCACCCATTATTGTGTAGACCACACGTTAGGCGATTGTTCAACCTCAGCTAGCAAAAAGTATAATACTACAATTTAAAGAGAAAATGTGGTTTTACTTTAGCAAAAACCATCCCACAAGCTACAATTGTAATACTACAATTTAAAAATTTAACTAGACTTCAGTTTAAACACAAACTTTCACAAATGCATTGGACTAAATAAGATGGTATGAAACAAATGAAGCTATTTTGGTTTACATAATGGACGGAAGACTTGATCACAAATGCATTGGACTAACTTGCAGAGAAGCTCACTCTCAACCTTGCTCACTACCTCATCCTTCGCTGCAGTTATTCAGAAAAATCAACTGTCAGGGAAATCAATCGATCATCCAAGAACAACACCCAATGTTAATTGGTTATTAACGCTATAATTACCCTTTGTTTGAAGAATGTATCCATGATGCCGTACAACATGCACAATTCCTTGCAGAGCAGGCTTATACGCTTCTCTTTCTTAATTTAGTTTTTCTTTCTATTTTAGTTAAACACTTATTATCTAAGTTAGTTAAACTCTTCTTTCTTTAATTAGTTTGTTAAGTCGGCTATCTCATGCCTATTTAAGTTTGAGTCCTGTTTCAAGTTAGGGTATTATTATTTTGATCTTTGAAACATAAACTAAATATCTCGTTCTAAACATCTTATTCTTCCTGCAATCTTTATTTTGTTCAACATTTTCTCGTGGTCTTTTCATCTTTTCTCATCTCTGCAATATCCTTATTGCATTCATCTGGTAAGTTCTGCATTAGTTGGTATCATTCGACAGTTGATTAGATTTTTATTTTTTTCTTAGATCTTGTTTTTCGCTTCCGCAACCCTATTTTTTAACAAAAAAAAAAAAAAAAAAAAAAAAAAAGAGAGTTACTCACAACCCTACCTTTGTTTCATGGCTGATACTACTGAGACAAAGCTTGTTAAGTTATCTTCTGATGTTGAAACTATGCAAAACAATTTCAACGAAAGAATGGCTAAATTGGAAGACATGCCTGCACAATTAGCTTTTATCATGGAGTTCCTAGGTATCCTACCAAAGGAGACTGTCGAGCCTTCTACAAAGGATATAGAGTCATCTGTCAAACAAGGAGAATCAACATCTAAAACTCATGGTGTTGTTTATACTACTGGTATGCCTGGGTATAAACCAAAGAAACATGAAGTTTATGTTCTCAATCCAAAAAAATAACCTTTAGTTTTACAAGAGGACAGTGATGATAAAGACACTAGGGAAGATGATCAACATAGACGATGGATTGAAGATAGACGCATTCGCTCAGGACATACACCATATGGCTCTTTACCAGAATACAAGTTGAAGGCAGATATACCTACTTTTAATGGAAGTTTCAAAATAGAAGAGTTACTGGATTGGCTTTACGAAGTTGAAGTTTTTTTTTGAGTCTATGGATGTACCAGACGATTCAAAAGTTAATATAGTGGCTTATAAACGCAAAGGTGGAGCTGCTGCTTGGTGGGAATTTTTTTTGTGAAGATAGACTCAATTATCATAAACCTCCAGTACGTACTTGGACACATATGCGCAAATTGATACGTGATAAATTTTTACCTCAAGACTTCAGACAACAACTCTTTGTTAAGCTACAAAATTATCAGCAAGGAGCTCGCTCTGTTTAAGAATATGTTGCTGAGTTTTATAATTTAGTTCTCGTAATCAAATTCAGGAAACAGAGGAACAATTGGTGGCGCGTTTCATTGAGGGTTTAAATAGGTTGATTCAATACAGTATGACTCAATCTGCTTTTATTATGGTTGAAGCTATTCAACAGGCTATTAAGATTTAGAAATGTCTTTCTCGTCCTTCTAAATCTTCTCAACCTCGTCAACCTCGTCAGCCTCGTTACAATAACGCCTACTCGACATAACAATTCTCAGGTCGTAACTACCAGGATCAGTACTATCCTTCTTCTCCAAATTATAGTTATCCAGAAGAACATACACCTCCACCTCAACGTCAACAACAACCTCCAATCAATTTTACATATTCACAAACCCCTTTACCTACAAATACTACACCTCTTCTCCCTTCACCTAATGAGAGTTCATATGTTCAGCAGAATCACTCTAAACCTACGCCAATTCGTTTTTCTAATCGTCCTCAGCAACAATTTCCACCTCTTTCTAAACCACCAAATCCATATTCTAAGTTTCGATGAGAAAAATGCAATAGCTGTCAGCAAACTGGTCATACATCTTCTGAATACCATAGGTTTAATGGTTTTATTTGAGATTCTACACACCATGATGTTTTCTGGTGTAGCCTTAGTTGCCAACCCTTTCTTTGGGTCAATCTCGACCATTCCAGTCTTTGTGGTCACTTCCTCAAGAGTGGGTGCCATTCCGGGATGATGCAAAGAACTAGCTAATGGAAGCTTTGAGTTATGAGGATTTAGTTGCTGCAGACGACTTGGTGGTGTTAATTAAAGGGCGCAAAATAAGGTATTTATACTCTTTTCATACCATGTAGAGGTAGAGATTTAAATGCTATGCATTGGTATTGTTAACTCATTTATTGCTTGAATTGTGGAATTCTGATTTTCATAGAAGCTGGTTTATGCTATCGTGTTATCCGCTGGTGCTCTTTTGTTTAGTTATTAAACATGGAATTCACACATTTCGAGTATTATTTCATCTTGTGAGGTCGGTGAATGACTGATTTAGTGTGTTCATTGTGCTGACACCCTGATCGGAATTCGATGCCGAAATCAGGATATTTATAATCTCTCGTTGCATTAAAATACGGGATTTGCTTTCAATGAGCTTTGAATGGCGCATTCTGCATGATGCTTCATATTCTTGTCGTAATTTGAACACAAAATTGGTTGAATAACCCTCAAAAAAATTTTGTGGGTGTATAAGACGAGTAAAATAAGATACTGTTTAAATGTCCAAGGATTCAAAAGATACTTTCCTAATATCCTTCCTGGGTATTCTGCCCAACATAAATTTAACAGGTTTGTTCAAAAGTTACACATATGTCCCTAAACTAAATAGTTAAAACCCCCAAAAAAAAATTGAAACCAAAATCATTTGTTAGGTGCATTATTTGCACTAGTTAGGTACTCAAATGCTTTGTTTTCTTGGTAGTTTTTGTATCATTATGCTTTGATTTTGTTTGTTTTGAGTTTCTTAGTTGTTTGAGGCTATCTTGACCAAAAGGAAGTGGAACTTGTTCAAATCCGGGTTTTCTTTGCACCATCTTGAAGAGAACGAAAAGACGAAGAGAACGGCGAAAGAATGGAGCGATTCCGGCGTCGCATGAAAAAGTTATGAGCATTTGAAGCGAGTCGAAGTTACGACAAACTGAGACAACATAGAATTACTATCGACACCCCATCGTATGTTAAGGGGCTGGCAAACTTCAAAAGAAGACTGAACTGTCAGTCTTGGGAAATTGACATAGTAATTATAAAAGTGTTGCTGGCAGTAACGGAAGAAGATGGACTCGAGCCTGGAATGGAGAGTAAGAAGACGATGGCTGCTACCATCCATTGGATGGGAGAATCAGCTCGAGAAGGAGGATATATGGGAGAATCAGCTCGAGAAGGAGGATATATGTGTTGTTATTAATACTGGTTGCTGTTGATAACGTTAAAGGAGATGGCTGGAGTTTGTTGTCGAAGGATTACTGCTGAGAATGACGATGTTTGGTGACTGGCAGGGATTGTTGTGATGTTGGAGTTTTTTTTTTTTTTTTTTTTGAAGTAAAAGGTTTAAATATATTAAAGAGGAAAACAGAAGTACAAGAAGAGAAGGCGCCTAGGCGCATACAAATGGGTATGAAAACACCCAGAAACAATATGAAGAAACATGCAATCTAGGTTGAAAACCAAGAAAGCTAACAGCAATTCAAAGAAGAGAGTTCTTTATTTAGTTTTTTGGCAGGGGTTCTCTTCCCTCTCCTAGCTTTTCGTTGCAAGAAACCCCAGGCCAGAATATTTTTGCTTGTTCTTTTTCGGCTCTAGAGACACTTATATTGTTGTAGTCCTTAACAATGTCATTCAATAGTTTTTTAGTCTCTACAGGATTACCTCTCTCTGACGCACCTAACGCAGCAGACATTTTCAGTAGTCTATCCATATGATTATCCTTACTCAAGGGACTCTTAGGAGGAATATCCTTAATGAGCTTTAACTTTCCTTTGACTGCACCCTCCTCAGATGTCCCCAATTTTTCCATATCCATCTCTTCATAGTCTGTTTCGTACTCAGAATCATCACACTCATTGAAATTAGAGACGGGAACTTGAGCATTCACCGCCGCCTCTAAATTGTCTACTCCCTCCATTTCATTTTCACTTTCATGTTCAGAATCTAAAATACTAAAAGGATTCATGTAACCTATTGCAGTTTTCACAGGCACTTCTCCTTTCTTACTAGCAGACTTAGGCCTTCTGGTATACCACTTTGATGATGGCGAGGATACCATTTCCAGCACCCCTTCATTTCCATATCCATTCTCATTCATAATCTGCACTACAGAAATCTGTTCATTTAAGATAACAGCTACCTCTGAAGTTATCTTTGGAGTATATTCTGGAGCTACAATCATATCTTCTACCACTTCCCCATTGTTGGAACCCCCTTTGCCCGAATTCAAAAATTTCTCCTTTTCTTTGTCTTCGTTAGTCTTTTTAGGGGCCAATTTCTTCTTCACAATTTTGTGTGTAGAGTCCTTACTGCATTTTCCACTTGAGTGACCAAAAAAAGCACAAGCCAGACATCTAGGAGGTTTCCATGAGTATTCCACTTGCACTTCAAATTCCTTGCCACCAAAAGACATAGGGATAGTAGCAGGATAGTTGAAATCTGCCTCAATCTCTATGCAAACCCTTGCAAAGCTCATACGAGTCCTAGCTAATGTATTCTTGTCTGTTAACAAAGGTATACCTAGAACACTTGTAATCATACTTATTCCTTTTGCATTCCACAAGTGAATTGGAATATTCTTCAAGTTCAACCAGATTGGAAATGTCTTCATCTCTTGAATATCTTGTTCCACAAATAAATGCCAGGGGCGTATCAGAAACAAACGACTTGAAATAAACACAGAGCCTTGTTCTATTGCAGTGATTCTATCTTCAGCTAAATCAAATTCAAATAAGAAAATAGAATCTCCATTGATAGTCAATCGAAAACCCCCTTTGAGTTTCCAAATCTCCTTCATAGCCTTCTCAACAATGTGAAACGAAAGACGACTACCCACAAAATACCCAATCAACATTTTTTCACATACCCTAATTTCTTCTTCAAAATCAGATGCAGGAATGAAAGATTTACCATTAACAAGCTGGGGTTTGTGGTGGAACAACTTACTCGCAGCAGGATCTACAGAGCTCTCTTTCTCTTTAGGGAAGAGAGATTTCCAATTTGCAGTCTCCATGTTTCCATTTGAAGCTCCAGTAACTCCACCTGCAGGGGGTGCTGAGAGATGTCGAAAATCAGTAATACCGAGGTTAATCACAGTCTCAGACGAAGGAAGAGAAGTTAAAATCCTCTGATTTGAATCAAGAGGAGAAAAAGAAGATGTTGGATCGGTTCCATTCATGCTGAGATTTCACAAAAAATGGCCTAGAAAAATCGCATCTCTATTCCCTGCCACGTAAGCAGAGAGGAGAGATAGAACTAGTGGACCAAAAGATCTCTTTTGTGATGTTGGAGTTGACCGGAGAAGTTCGAGCTGGTGATGAAACTCGATGGAAATGAAGTAAAGTTGTTGTTGATGAAGTGAATAACTGCCGGAGATCGATGGAGGTTGCCGATTTGCTGTAGGATGATCACGATGGAGAAGAAACATGGATGCGGGTTTGGTTTTGCTGTGCAGGGAATAACAAATGACGATCGGTGATTACGGGGAGTAGCTCATGATGAGAAGAGTTCGAGTGATTGATGGCAGTCACGATGGAAGATTCTGCTGGAGATAAGAGATAGGGAGATTGGAAAGAAGAATGAAGGTTGCTGTCGTAATGAATATGGAATGATGGCAGCAATAGAGAGACGTCTTCAGTTAGTGATCGAATGGGTATAGAGAAATGAGGTGATGCTGCCAGTTTTGCCATTGATTCTCGGTGATGGAGATGCTGGTGATCGTGGACTGGAGCTGAACTGTAATGACGCTGTAGTGAAAACTCGGGACAGAATTTGGCAGTGAGATGACGAGTTTGAGAATAAATCAGAGTATAGTTATTTCACGAAGAAACTTAGCCGAGAGTTTGAAGAAGTTCGGCAGAAGATGAGTTTGGAAATACAGGGAATGTTATTCCGGAGAAGAATATAAAAGTCAGTTCAACTTACAGTGGAAATTTCCAACCGTATATAATTACAGGGAAGCCTACGGATTGGTTTTCCAACCGTACTTAATCCCAGGGAAGCCTACAGACTGTTTTCAAACCGTAGCAAATCACAGGCAATGATACGGTGGGGTTTCCCAACCGAATGTTAAGTCAGGGCGAAAAAACGAGATAGCATTGGAAGTTTGCACTGTCAGTTCCTTGGAACTGAAGGATAATAATGTTAACAAGCTGGACTATTTGTAAAGCTCAGAAATAAGATTTCTCGTAGGATTTGCGGAGACAGATTGGACGTGATTACATGACTGGTGCTAGGGATTTTTGGCAGAGTTTGGTGACATAATTCGACCGGGATTTGAAAGTGACCTATATAAGAGAGGCTACAAAGATTATCTTTTATCATTCGTTTTTACACACAAGAGGAGAGAATGAGCTTTGGAGTTAGAGATTTCTCTACAACCTAGGGTTTGCTTTCCATTTCTTCTTTATTATTTTACATGGGTTTTAAGAAATCCATGAGTAACTAAACCTTTCTTATTGGTTAGAGATGTAGTCATAAGTTGGAAGACATGTTATTCAAATGAAGTATTCATTCTCATTCATTCATAATTTGTTAGTATCGCTTATGTTCTACCGCTTATAACTCCATGTATGATTGATTGCTAGTTTGTTTAAGTTGCAAATTAAATGAGCATGCATTCATATCTATTGCTAAACTAGGGTTTGAGATCCGGAATTGTCGAATAATCCCTGTTAGAATTGTAGCATAATATAGTTGTTAACGACGGGATGTTGCCATACAATTATATGTAGAAGCGTAACCTAGGTTAAATCCGTGTGGCTCTTGTGCTGGATTGCTTAGAATAACCTAACCTCATAAATATTAATGCTTTCATTGGGTTAAACTTGAGTGGCTCTTGCGCCAAGTTATTTAGTGGAAAGGATTCAAAGAGTGGCTCTTGCGCCTTTGATGATAATAGGAGTTTGCCGGAGTAAGCCTGCGATAGGACGCTCTAGGGTTATTGATATCGATAGAAAATGAATATTGAGATTGGTTCAGTTGATAACATGTTGGAAGATGGAAGATGAAAACTCTAACCAGTACTTTTTATCCCTGATATTCGTATTATTCTATTTGCTTTATTCTTATTTAGTTATAATCACAAACAAAACCCCCCAGTTTCTATAAGTAATCAAAACAATTTGACAAACCATATCTCCCCGTGGAACGAATCTGTTCCTATAACTATACTATTATTTATAATTGTGAAGTGAAAGAACTTAAATTATTTTTGCGTCGGCTGACAACCGACCAAATTTTGGCGCCGCTACCGGGGAGGCATAACGGATTGTTATTTTGTTTTTGATTTCTTATTTTTAGTTTTTAATTTTGTTTTTGAGAATCTTGTTTCAGGTACTTGATCTCTGGCATCCAAACGTTGGGATTACCAAAGGTGCGGAATTTCAACTCGCAGAGGAACAGTACTACAAGAACCTCAAAAATCACAACAAGAAGAGATAAAACATTGGTAACCAGGGGAACCAGGGAAATGGCGGCGCTCCACCACCTCCACCTCCCAAGAAGACACTCACAGATCTGACATCCCCATCCTTTGATCAACAAAAGTTGTGTGTCAACTTGGAAGATTCAATTGAGCTCAAATCTCAATTGATTCATTGGTTACCGAAGTTCAAAGGGCTTCCAGGAGACGATCTGAATCGTCATTTACAACTGTTTCAACATAGGTTGACAAGTTTGAAGCCAACTGGAACTGATCAAGGAAGAGCTTTACTGACATCTTTCCCATTCTCTTTGACTGATTCTGCAGAAGAATGGTTTTATTGTCTTCCACCTGGAAGTATCACAACATGGAATGAGATGCAGAAAGTATTTTTAGAAAAGTACTTTCCCGCCTTTAAAGCAGTAACTATTCGTAAAGCAATTAGTGGGATTGAACAAATTACTGGTGAGACTCTTTACGACTACTGGGAACGTTACAAGAAGTTGTTAGCGAGCTGCCCATATCATCAAATCTTTGAGCAACTCATAGTGCAGTATTTTTACGACGGTTTGCTCCAATCCGAGAGAAATCTTATCGATGCAGCTAGTGGTGGTGCTTTGACAAACAAAACCATTGACGAAGTAACAGAATTGATCGAGAATATGGCTGCAAACACGCAGCAATGCAACACAAGAGGTGTGTCAATGAGTCGAAGGGTTAATGAGGTTACTTCTTCACTGCACTTAGAACATATGATTGGTAATATGGAGAAGATGATGCAACAAATGGCCGCAGTAATCATTCCCTCTTTTGAGGAAGAAGCTGAACAAGTGAATGCAGTATTCCCGAATCAGCAGAGACAATGGCATGATCCCTATTCCAACACTTACAATCCAGGATGGAGAGATCATCCCAACTTCAGTTATGCAAACAAGCAAGCAGCAGCTCCAGGGCCGGTTTTTAGTCGCCCTAGTGGTTTCCAACAACAACCACAACCACAACCAGCACAGAACTCAGAATCATCAGAGATGCTTCCTATAATGAAAAATCTAACCACAATGGTGCAAAAGAATCAGCAAACGACTGATGGTGGAAGACAATAGTGGCAGACACAAATGAGCACCATGGCAGGTAGATTGAACCATTTGGAGACGCAGAATAGTGGGAAACTCCCTTCTCAACCTCTTAACCCAAGAGATTCTGTCAACGCTGTGACATTGAGAAGCGGTACACGAACTATGCAACCGGAAGATGTTGAGAAAAACAAAGACCCTAAGGGGCTGGTTTTGGAGAAAGAGATTACTGACTCTTCCCAAACCGATGAGGTACCTAAAGAAAAATCTAAAACTCCTGTTTCTACTTATTTTTCCCCTTTGCCTTTTCCTCGCAGGTTTGCTAACTCTAAAAAGGCGGAATAAGATAAGGAGATCTTAGATATTTTCAGGAAGATTCATGTGAACATTCCACTAATAGATGCTATTAAACAAGTCCCCAAGTACGCGAGAATTTTGAAGGACTTGTGCACCAATAAACAAAGGTTAACCGGTAATGAGGTAATGAAAGTGGGGGGAAATGTTTCAGCTATCTTGCAAAAGAAACTCCCACTTAAATGTAAAGACCCCGGTAGTTTTGATATTCCTATTGTTATTGGTAACACCAAGTTTAATAAGGCTATGCTTGATTTAGGAGCATCAATAAATGTTATGCCTGCATCTATATATGAATCTCTTAACTTAGGTCCCTTGAAAGAAACTGGAATTACTTTACAGTTGGATGACCGTTCTAATGTATACCCTAGAGGTATTATTGAGGATGTGCTTGTGCAGGTAAACCAACTAATTTTTCCAGCGGATTTTTGTGTGTTGGAGATGACAGACGGATCAACTGACACATCTCTACCGTTACTTCTTGGTCGACCATTTATGAGAACGGCTAGAACTAAAATTGATGTGCATGATGATTCATTGAATGTGGAATTTGATGGAGAAGTAATATGTTTCAACATTTATGAAACGATGAGATATCCTAGTGATGTCCACTCTTGCTTCTCTGTTGATGTGATTGACTCATTAGCTCAACATATGTTTGATTTGAGGTGTGAGATCCATTGGAGACTGTTATCACGAGAAGTGTGGGTTCTAAAGATTTTAAAGATCCGAGAAATGAGCTTTAGTTAGGGGACGAATTTGAGGAAACCATTGGTGAACTTAATTTGTTGCAACAGTGCCCACCTACTCATGATATTTCTTTTATCTCTTTTCCATGCACTGATGAAAAGTTATTACCATCTATTTTGCAGGCACCTAAACTAGAACTAAAGCCTCTTCTTGATCACCTAAAATACATGCATTTGGGTGATAACGAAGAGTTGCCAGTAATAGCTTCGAACGCACTAACTGAATTACAGGAACAAAGACTTATTCGGGCGTTAAAGGAGTACAAAACAACTATAGGATGAACAATTGCTGATATCATGGGAATAAGCCCATCGATGTGCATGCATAAAATACGACTTGAGGATGAAGCAAAGCCTACAAGGGAGGCACAACGCCGCTTGAATCCTCCAATGATGGAAGTCGTAAAGAAAGAGATACTAAAGTTATTAGACGTGGGAGTTATTTACCCCATTTCTGATAGCAAATGGGTGAGCCCGGTACAAGTGGTACCAAAGAAGTCGGGCATCACAGTGGTGCAGAATGATAATAACAGAACTTGTCCCAACTCGTGTGCAAACCGGTTGGAGGGTTTGTATTGATTACAGAAAAATTAATGCAACCACTAAAAAAGATCATTTTCCTTTACCTTTTATGGATCAAATGTTGGAACGTTTGTCTGGACACTCTCACTATTGTTTTCTTGATGGTTATTCAGGTTACAATCAGATTGCTATAGCACCTGAGGATCAAGAGAAAACTACTTTTACTTGTCCGTTCGGAACATTTGCATATAGAAGGATGCCTTTTGGTTTGTGTAATGCACCCGCAACCTTCCAAAGATGTATGGTAAGTATCTTTTCTAAATATGTCGAAAACATTATCGAAGTATTTATAGATGATTTCAGTGTGTATGGTGATTCATTTGGCTTATGCTTGGATAACCTTACACTAATTCTTAAACAATGTGTTGAGACTAATCTTGTGCTAAATTGGGAGAAGTGTCATTTTATGGTAACTCATGGCATTGTTTTAGGCCATATTATATCTTCTAATGGATTGGAAGTTGATAAATCTAAGATTGATCTTATTCGTGCTCTAACTCCTCCCACCACTGTGAGGGAAATTCGTGCTTTTCTTGGTCACGCAGGATTTTATCGTAGGTTTATCAAGGATTTTTCCAAAGTTGCAGCACCACTATGTTGTTTATTGCAAAAAAAGATGTGGTTTTTAACTTCGATGAGAAGTGTTTGGCGGCATTCAATAGTTTGAAAGAACTTTTGATATCAGCCCCTATCATGAAACCACCAGATTGGAGTAAGTCGTTCGAGCTAATGTGTGATGCTGGTGATTATGCGGTTGGTGCAGTATTAGGCCAACGTACGTGGAAACTACCCCATGCCATTTATTATGCTTCCAGAACGTTGAATGAGTCCCAGCAAAACTATACAACCACTGAAAAGGAGTTGTTAGCAATTGTTTTTGCTTTGGAAAATTTTCATTCTTATTTAATTGGTACAAAATTTGTTGTATTTTATGATCATGCAGCACTTAGGTACTTGCTTACAAAAAAGGAAGCGAAACCGAGGCTAATTCGATGGATTCTACTCCTACAAGAGTTTAATCTCGAAATTAAAGATAGGAAAGGCATTGAGAATACTGTTGCAGATCACTTGAGTCGTCTTATTGTAGACAAAGAAGCTATCCCGTTGCGTGAAAGCTTCCCAGATGAGCAACTTTTCTCAATTGCATTTTCAGAACCATGGTATGCTGATATTGTGAATTATTTAGTGTCTAAACAAATCCCCAAGAATTTTTCTCGTGCTAAGAGGGACAAACTGAAAAGATAGCAAATCAATATATTTGGGATGATCCATACTTATGGAAACATTGCGCAGACCAAATTATATGAAGGTGCGTACCCGAATCTGAATATAATTCTATATTGTCTTTTTGTCATTCGTACGCTTGTGGAGGACACTTTGGATCAAAGAGAACCGCTCTTAAGGTACTTGAAAGTGGTTTCTATTGGCCTACTTTATTCAAAGATGCATATGTGTTTTGTACAACTTTTGATAGATGTCAAAGAACAGGCAATCTAGGTGCCCAAAATCAAATGCCACAGAAGTTTATTCTTTTTGTAGAATTTTTTGATGTATGGGGTATAGATTTTACGGGACCTTTTGTTAATTCTTTTGGAAAATCTTATATCTTACTTGTTGTTGATTATGTGTCGAAATGGGTGGAAGCTAAAGCCACCCCTACTAATGATTCTAAAGCGGTTACCGATTTTATTAAGGATCAGATTTTTACAAGGTTTGGAACCCCAAGGGCCATAATCAGTGATGGAGGATCACACTTTCGAAATAAGTTCTTTCAGAGCTTGTTGAAAAAGTACAACATATCTCACAAGATTGCTACAACGTATCATCCACAAACAAACGGGCAAGCAGAAGTTTCTAATCGAGAAGTAAAGTCCATTCTGGAGAAAACAATGAATCCCTCAAGGAAGGATTGGAGTTTACATCTCAACGATGCATTATGGGCATACCGAACCGCATACAAGACACCTATTGGGATGTCTCCTTACAGGCTTGTGTACGGTAAACCTTGTCACCTTCCTGTTGAAATAGAGCATAAGGCTTTTTGGGCTATTCAACAATGCAACATGGATATGGACGGGGTTGGTAATCAACGAAAACTTCAATTAAGTGAACTAGAAGAAATTCGTAATGATGCATATGAAAGTTCACGAATTTACAAGGAGAAAACAAAGGCTTTTCATGATAGTAGGATTTCTAGAAAACAGTTTACTGTTGGACAGAAAGTTCTCTTATTTAATTCTCACCTTCATTTATTTCCTGGTAAACTGAAATCTCGTTGGATAGGACCTTTTGTTGTGCTTAATGTGTTTTCTCATGGTGCAGTAGAGATTCATAGCTTGTTGACAGGAAAGGAGCTTAAAGTGAATGGGCATCGCTTAAAGCCCTATTATGAACCGTTTGATGCTGAAATGGAAGAGATCCAACTTGTTGATGTACTCCCTTTGGAGGAGTAGTAAGGCGAATGCTAAGTCGGGCTAAAGACGTTAAATCAAGCGCTAAATGGGAGGAAACCCATAGGTTTTGTATCTTAATCCCTTTTATTTTCAATTTTTATTATTTTAATATCATATTTGCATCCCCATGTTTAATTTCGTAGAGTCTGGAATCTATTTTGAAGTAAATTTTGACGAATCCCTTTTCGTCAGAAAAATTCAGACTGCACGTAGTTCAGTCCAGAGACAATAACTGTCAGACAGTTTGTCGAAACACTATGCCCTTTCTACACTTTGTAGAAAAGACGTATGCGAACAACTTTTGTGAAATGGTGTTTTTCCAAATTCCTTACCAATTTGTACATTTTTCGTGTTTTATCTGCTGTTACGTCAGAATTCAGAATTTTCAGTTTTGCACAATGAGGGCAATGTGAAGTTTAAGTGTGGGGGAGTATTTTGCATCTAGAGTTTTTAGCTTTTTCCCTAGATTTTTCAAAATTTTATATATATTCGCATAAAACCTCCAACTTGTAGAGAATTTAGAGTCACTAGCATACTTCTAGGTATGTTTACATAGAGATTTCTGACCGACATAACTGAACTTGGAAGTGTTAGGGAACTACGTTCGGATTTCTTACTTGTTAGAGTGTTAAATAATGGATTTAATCATGCCGGTGGAAAATGAGGAGCAGAGGGAAATGCATTATTAGAGTTGCTAATCAATCATTAGTGGAGACTACCTATTTTCAAATCAACAGAGGCACCAGACAAAAAAAATTCTTTTGAGTGTGTGTCACCGTAAGTTAATTCCGGGTAGAATGGTAAGCTACCCAACTTCACACCATTTTCAGCACTACTTTTTGATCTCTTGAGTACTAATTTTTTCAATAATGAGGATGACGTCTATAGATGAAAACCACCTTCTTGTAGTTTGATTTGCAGTAGCACCATTCTCTCTCGCCAACAACAGGTCTATAGAAACACAATCATCATCAACAAGGGAGCGACATCAAAATCTACAAGGAAAGTTGAAGACGTTTGAAGTTTACAAGCAACAGTACAGGGAAGAGCAAATTTCATATCCAAGTAAAGCAACATACAATGAGCATATTTTTATATACATGTTGAAGACTTACACATAAGGAGAGGAATTCTATATTCAAGTTGAAGACTTATTTACAAGAGCGAAGAAAATCAAAAGATGAGAATTATATTGAAGTTTATGATACGAAGACATTACAAGTTGTGAAGAATCAAGCGGTAAAGTACTTATCCCATGGCCATAACAATTTCATTGCTTTATTTTATATTTAATTTGTAGTTATTTCTCTTGTCATTCTCTTAAAAAAAATGAAGAAAAAAAAAAAAAAAAAAGACAAGAGAAATTCCTTGTATTATTTTGGTTTGTATTTCTTTTTGTATTCATTTAATAAATCCTTGGGGAAGAAGAAAAATCTATGAAGAAGTTTCAAGCAACAAGGAATTGAAGAGAAAGAGTTATAAATTGTCGAAGTTCAAGAGTTTATCATCAACAGTTGAAGACCGAAGACGACGACCAAGAAGACGAGCTGAAGACCACGTTTCTATTGGATTCTGTGAGAGTGGTGCTTTCGTCACTGCCGATCGGATGTGAAGGTGGTAAGTACTCCCATCCTTGCTATAGTGGTTGATTTCCTTACTTAGAGATCATCAGAGAAAAAAAAAGTCTTTTATTTCCCACGATCTTGTGGGGTCTCCAGAAAGAATTCGGAAGGTTTCCTTCCCACCATTCAACGTGTGTAGGATTTCTCTCTTCATTCCTACCTGCACACATGTGAGACCCATAAAAAAAGTCGCCTTATTGAGTGCAATTATCATAAAATCCTTTTAAGTGAGGCAGAAGTCGAGGCGAAATGCTTATTGATCGCTCTCAAACACGCGTTCTCTCATTATGGTGTGGTTATTTCTCACTCAACATTTAGGAATAAGAATATGTTCTTTGGTATTTCTAACTTCTTATTACTAGCATGCAGAAACTCTATGTCCTCATAGCTCTTTGGAAGCTTGGGAAGCTGGAACGCTTTGAAGTTGGAGTAGGTTTTGTGGGTATACCTCTCGTAAGCCATCACGAGACTATAACTCGTCCACTAGGGACACCTAGGGGTTTAAAGGGCTATTGCACATGCTAAGTGCAATCGTGACTTCGACGACAATGAGTTGTTGTACCTTATTTTATTTTTGTAGTTTGCTCGAGGACTAGCAAAAGGAAAGTGTGGGGGAATTTGATAGGTGCAATATTTGCACTAGTTAGGTACTCAAATGCTTTGCTTTCTTGGTAGTTTTTGTATCATTATGCTTTGATTTTGTTTATTTTGAGTTTCTTAGGTGTTTGAGGCTATCTTGATCAAAAGGAAGTGGAACTTGTTCAAATCCGGGTTTTCTTTGCACCATCTTGAAGAGAACGAAAAGACGAAGAGAACGGCGAAAGAATGGAGCGATTCCGGCGTCGCATGAAAAAGTTATGAGCATTTGAAGCGAGTCGAAGTTACGACAAACTGAGACAACATAGAATTACTATTGACACCCCATCGTATGTTAAGGGGCTGACAAACTTCAAAAGAAGACTGAACTGTCAGTCTTGGGAAACTGACAGCTGAATAGTAATTATAAAAGTGTTGCTGGCAGTAAGGGAAGGAGATGGACTCGAGCCTGGAATGGAGAGTAAGAAGACGATGGATGCTACCATCGATTGGCTGGGAGAATCAGCTCGAGAAGGAGGATATATGTGTTGTTATTAATACTGGATGCTGTTGATAACGTTAAAGGAGATGGCTGGAGTTTGTTGTCGAAGGATTACTGCTGAGAATGACGACGTTTGGTGACTGGCAGGGATTGTTGTGATGTTGGAGTTTACCGGAGAAGTTCGAGCTGGTGATGAAACTCGATGGAAGTGAAGTAAAGTTGATGTTGATGAAGTGAATAACTGCCGGAGATCGATGGAGGTTGCCGATTTGCTGTAGGATGATCACGATGGAGAAGAAACATGGATGCGGGTTTGGTTTTAGTATACAGGGAATAACAATTGACGATCAGTGATTACTGGGAGTAGCTCATGATGAGTAGAGTTCGAGTGATTGATGGAAGTCACGATGGAAGATTCTGCAGGAGATAAGAGATAGGGAGCTCGGAAAGAAGAATGAAGGTTGCTGTCGTAATGAATATGGAATGATGGCAGCAATAGAGAGACGTCTTCAGTCAGTGATCGAATGGGTATAGAGAAATGAGGAGATGCTGCCAGTTTTGCCATTGATTCTCGTTGATGGAGATGCTGGTGATCATGGACTGGAGCTGAAATGTAATGACGCTGTAGAGAAGACTCGGGACAGAATTTTGCAGTGAGATGACGAGTTTGAGAATAAATCAGAGTATAGTTATTTCACGAAGAAACTTAGCCGAGAGTTTGAAGAAGTTAGGCAGAAGATGAGTTTGGAAATACAGGGAATGTTATTCCGGAGAAGAATATAAAAGTCAGTTCAACTTACAGTGGAAATTTCCAACCGTATATAATTACAGGGAAGCCTACGGATTGGTTTTCCAACCGTACTTAATCCCAGGGAAGCCTACAGACTGTTTTCAAACCGTAGCAAATCACAGGCAATGATACGGTGGGGTTTCCCAACCGAATGTTAAGTCAGGGCGAAAACACGAGATAGCATTGGAAGTTTGCACTGTCAGTTCCTTGGAACTGAAGGATAATAATGTTAACAAGCTGGACTATTTGTAAAGCTCAGAAATAAGATTTCTCGTAGGATTTGCGGAGACAGATTGGACGTGATTACATGACTGGTGCTAGGGATTTTTGGCAGAGTTTGGTGACATAATTCGACCGGGATTTGAAAGTGACCTATATAAGAGAGGCTACAAAGATTATCTTTTATCATTCGTTTTTACACACAAGAGGAGAGAAGAATGAGCTTTGGAGTTAGAGATTTCTCTACAACCTAGGGGTTGCTTTCAATTTCTTCTTTATTATTTTACATGGGTTTTAAGAAATCCATGAGTAACTAAACCTTTCTTATTGGTTAGAGATGTAGTCATAAGTTGGAAGACATGTTATTCAAATGAAGTATTCATTCTCATTCATTCATAATTTGTTAGTATCGCTTATGTTCTACCGTTTATAACTCCATGTATGACTGATTGCTAGTTTGTTTAAGTTGCAAATTAAATGAGCATGCATTCATATCTATTGCTAAACTAGGGTTTGAGATCCGGAATTGTCGAATAATCCTTGTTAGAAGTTGCATAATATAGTTGTTAACGACGGGATATTGCCATACAATTATATGTAGAAGCGTAACCTAGGTTAAATCCGTGTGGCTCTTGCGCCGGATTGCTTTGAATAACCTCAACTCATAAATATTAGTGCTTTCATTGGGTTAAACTTGAGTGGCTCTTGCGCCAAGTTATTTAGTGGAAAGGATTCAAAGAGTGGCTCTTGCGCCTTTGATGATAATAGGAGTTTGCCGGAGTAAGCCTGCGATAGGACGCTTTAGGGTTATTGATATCGATAGAAAATGAATATTGAGATTGGTTCAATTGATAACATGTTGGAAGATGGAAGATGAAAACTCTAACCAGTACTTTTTATCCCTGATATTCGTATTATTCTATTTGCTTTATTCTTATTTAGTTATAATCACAAACAAAACCCCCCAGTTTTTATAAGTAATCTAAACAATTTGACAACCCATATCTCCCTGTGGAACGAATATGTTCTTATAACTATACTATTATTTATAATTGTGAAGTGAAAGAACTTAAATTATTTTTGCGTCGGCTGACAACCGACCACACCTACAGAAGAAAAATGAACAGAAGAATAACGAGCTTCGTCATCCGATCCGGAGTTAATTCATTTTTTTTACCAGAATCCGTGTTCTTATCTATCATCATATTCTTCTCTAATTTTTTTTTATCAATCTAGTAAGTTTAATTCTAGGTTTTTGAGTTGAGTTTGAATCGAAATTCTAATCCAATTTGATTTTTGTTTGATTTTCAGATTGCATACACATTGTGGTGTGATCAACTCAAAATTAATATAATTTGAAGTTTCCTTAACTATTGACGATATGTTTATTGTTTCATACCAAATTATGATACCTTTTGGGTTTTTGTTCATAATTTTATTGGGTTGTCTGTATGTCAATCAAGCTTTAAAATTACAACTTTTGTATATGTTATTTTTGGGGTTTTGTTCGTAATGCGTTTTGGGTTTTCTTTTGTTTTTTATCAAATTTTTTTTCTGAACTTTGTAAGGATTTTAATGGTGGAGAAGCTGGTGGCTAACTGTGCTTTATACAGGTTTCAATTGTGTTAGTGGTACCATGTGTGGTAATGGTGATACACTGTTGTAGGTGGTCATTGTGGTTGTGTGGTAATTTAATAGTGGTATTGGTGGTGAACATGGTGGTTAATGATATATGTTACGTAATAACACAAGATGCAACCAGGTTCATTTAGTTTGAACTTGGAGAGTAACACACGTTGCAACCAATTTCATTCAGTTTGAAGTTTTTTAAATCTGGATTTACCCTAGAGTAACACATGATGCAACCAGTTTCATTCAGATTGAAGTTAGATAAATTTGGATTCACACAAGCGTAACACAAGATCCAACCGGTTTTATTCAGTTTGATGCAACCGGTTTCATTCAGTTTGAAGTTGGATATATCTCTGGATTCACCCAAGAGTAACACTCGATGCAACAAGTTTTATTCAGTTTTAAGTTGGATAAATCTGGTTTCACCCAAGAGAAACACATGATGCAACCAGTTTCATTCAGTTTGAAGTTGGATAAATCTAAATTCATTCAAGAATAACACAAGATGCAACCAGTTTCATTCAGTTTAAACTCGGATGAATCCGTTCATCCAACAATAACACAAGATGTAACCAGGTACATCTAGTTTAAACTTAGATGAATTTGGCATTTTTTTGAAGATATTTTTTATGTTGTTCTTCTCTTTCTTCTCCAATTCTTATTTTTAGTGGAGGTTTTGACGGTGGTGGTAGTGGTGAATTAACTGCAGCAGATGGTGTTACTAGTGTTTGTGATGTTACTGGTGAAGGATATCACAGGTTATATTCATCCAAATTTGGACAATTTTTTTAGGAAAAACCTGTTTGGAATTTGTAATAAAAATATGAGTGACTATAATGGTGGTGTCTGCGTTGGACAAACAAATAAGATTTATGTCATGGTTTTGAGGTGGAAGGCTCGTCTTGATGGTTAAAGGGGTATAATATACAGTTTTTCTATTTAATAGTTCTCGTCAATTTCACCCATGTCTAAACTTTACTCGTCCATTTGAACCGGGAATTATGCTTTTTCGGGAAGATGTCTCATTTTCTCTAATTTGGAATGGCCTATTACTCTATTTGTCAGCTTTATTTCAGCGGAATTTAGGCATATTTCAATTTCAGAGGTAAACTATATTTTTTTTGTCTTTATTTGTGATACAACCGTATTAGCAATTGTATTTCAATAAACTTTTTTGTCATACGATAAGATAAGTAAAACAAAACAATAATATTTAAGAAAACTATGTACTTGCTTAATATGCGAGAAAAATCCATCTCCGCCTAACAAAGAGTGTTTTCTTCTCGTTCTTTGACAAAGGTTTTCTATATACAAAGTGAATATAGAAAATGGGTTTTGGTTTCTTGAAGAGACGAAAGCTTCAGTCATATATAGAGTACAATTTCTTTTAGGGTAGTACAGTGATCCCTAGACTACATCCTAACTTTGATAAGTGTCACATGCCCATTTCACGGCTTTCATTTCCCATGTGACATGACTGGCAATAATCTGTGGTTCAGTGAATCAACTTCATCCACAAGTACCCATCCTTGTACAAGGTTTTCTTACATACCCTATAACACATAAATTTCCAAAACATTTTTGTCCAAAAAGCATAGCATCAACTTTGCTTGAACTTCCTGAGAGACGTTGTAGATTTCCTTTTAGGATATCAGTCTCTTTATCTTTTAGAACAATTGTCTCAACCAGTTTTTCTTGCTCAGATTTTGCCTCTTGAGTTTGAACAGACAAAGATTTTCTCAAGTTATCAAGTTCCCCTTTTAACTTTTGAGTTTCTTTAGTCACCAACTCAAGTTTTTCTAAACTTTCCTTTAGGAGTTGATTGGACTCAACTAAAAGTATCACTGTTAGTTTTAGCAAAAAGTGCATCACAATTTGACATTCCTTCATAGACTCTCTCCAAAGGAATATCATCCAGGGTAGTGTGATAAGCTTTGTTGCACTTCCAAGTTTTTTTACTGGAACAATTTTTGGCCATATGCCCAAGACCACGACACCTGAAACATTGTATTTTTTCATCATCCTTTCCATGACAGAATGATGTTTTCTTAAGAAACTGTTTATTTTTCAATAAAAGATCCTTAACTCGTTGTGTTATGAGTACAATTGTTGAGTCAAGATCTTTTTCAACAAGTGTTTTATCCTCTTTACAACATTCCTCAGCCCAATTTATACTTTCTTCTTTCGAAGATTGTTTAGTATTATTTGTGGCATTAAATCCAACATTCCTGTTCTTCAGCAAAAATTTTTTATCAAAGATCTCTAACTTTCCTACAAGAGAGCTTCGAGAAAGTATATATAGATCATTGGCTTCCATTATGGCATGCTTCTTAGACTCGCATCTGGAAGGTAATGATCTGAGAATCTTGCATAGTATTTCCTTTTCAGGTATAGTCTTTTCGAGTGAGAAATAAGCATTAACAATCTCATAAAGTTTAGTATTAAACTCCTCAAAGGTATCGTTATCATTCATTCTAAGGTATTCCAATTCAGAGGAGAGAGATTGCAATCTAGCTTCCCTTTCTGAATTATTACATTCGGAAATGGTCTCAAGAGTATTCCAAGCTTCCTTGGAAGTTTCACAAGAGGAGACATGATGTTAAAGATCTTGACTCACTGCATGTATTATGGCATTCAAACCATCAGAAAAAAAAAATTTGGCAAGAGTGTATGGGCTGTTGTAGGCTCAAAAAATTAATAAATATATTTCCCACTTATTAACTGGTAATATAGCGGTAGTAAGAGATCGTTCCCACAGAGAGCTGTGTAATTGATAGGTTATTTGTATTAGCAAAATAAAGTAAAAGACAAAGGGGGGGTTTTTGTTGTAAGATAAATAAAAACACAATAAGAAGAAAAGGATGATTAAGGAATCCTTCGCCGTTACCAAGCGTTAACATGATTAGAATACTTATCTATCTTCCGTTAGAACCATTCATCACCAACCGTGGGATAATAGGTACGCTTAGCTATCCCCAAAACTCCTTGTATCACTGGATAACTCCTTACAAGGTGTAACTCGATCGAACGCTTTAGGGTTTGTGAATTTAGGTTTGATTCCAGCAGTTAAACTCAATACGCCCGGTTCACTTACTGGTGTTGTTTCTACACACGATTGCTTTACAGAATCCCTTTGCAAGGTCTCATATTTTTTACTTGTGTAGGAGATGCACGACAATTACGGATCGCTCAACTCTCTACTAGCAATAGAATGATCAATAGACTAATCTAGTTGCGCACCCAAATCAATCTAAGAATCAATCATAAACCCTAGATATAATGAAAACAAACGATAATGATTACAACTTCAAATAGATTTGTATTATTAATAAAGCTTCACGCTTAGAACATTGAATTTATCCTTAATCAACAAAGGATTTATCTACTCATATTACAAAGAAGATGAATAATGGTGGTTTCCCCCTAAAGGGGTAAACCCTAGGTTTTTGATGTAGAATAAACCCTAGCTTATGATGTGAGATTATATGATGATCTTATTTGGAAGGCCTAATACCTATTTATATAGGTTTACAATGCTTGGCCTCCAAGTATCCTAGTCGGTTAAGGAACCCGACCCTAAAAAGTAGTAATTAAAGACCCTAAACAAAGTTACGGACTTTTGGCCTTCAAGAGTATGCATACCCGTTTTCATACTTAAATTTCAGTTAAATCCAGGGAAATATAGTATGCATACCCGTTTGCATACTGAAAATCCGTTTGCATACCCGTTTGCATACTTTTCCTGTCTTCCGTATTCGATAAAAACTCATTTTGGCCGTAACTTCTTCCGAACTCGGAATGACCTCATTCTTTTTGCATTATTTTTATAATTTAATTATATTCAATATGGTGATGAGAAACCCTTAATTTGAATGAGTTAATCTCGGCATTTGGCCCATCTCTTGATTTTGAGCGTTTTGCTCCTTTTCGTCGCACTTCTTCAACTTCTCTTGGACTTGGGCACTTGGATACTTGGAATGCTTCTCTCCTTAGATCTTTTTAGCACTTTGTAGATCCTTTTTGGTTGATTCACCTAATGGAGACAAATAAGAGAAAACAAGAGTAATAATACGAAAACATGCAAGAATAATAGCTAAAACAAGTATGGAATGTGCTCTTTCTTCATAAGTATAGAACGCTAATCGTTTAAACTCATTTTCCGAATATTCCACTTTCGGTCGTTCATATCCTTCTTCGATTAATAGCGAAGTATTAAAATTGCGTGATTGAATAAAAGATCTCATAGCAGATTTCCACCATGGATAATTTGTTCCATTAAATCTTGGTGGTACATTAACAGAAATCGATTCATGTAAATTCGAATTCATTCTTATAGGTTGGATCGCACCAAACACAGATTGTTAGATCTTTTCGTGTTTTCCTGCTCTGATACCAATTGAAAAGACGAGGGTACCTAAATACACCACCACAATCTTTTAAATATCAACCTATAAGTCTGGTTTCTTAAGTGATCGTCGATGGACAGAGTCGACAATACAAATTAAGTCATATACCTTGTGTGATTGTTTATGGACGAGGTCGAAATAATACGAAAACAAGATATTTACTTGACAATAGTTACGGTAATAATTGATTGACTATTAGGATCAAAGTCAAGTAATTCAGATTAACGTACATGTGTAATTTACTTAATTATAATAGCAATTATAATGCGGAAAACAAAGTAAATGACACAACAAGATTTTATTAACGAGGAAACTGCAAATGCAGAAAAACCCTGGGACCTAGTTCAGTTTTGAATACTCTCAGAATTAAGCCGTTATACAAAATCTAATACCAACTTCGTATAGTTAAGACCAAATAGACTACCCCTAGATACTTAGCTTCCTCAGTATCCCTGCACCTTCGACTTCTAGGGTCACGCACGTGAATCACCAATCCTTTTGATCTATTCCAGATAGTAAAGGATAAATCTGTTTGGTAACTCCTCTATTCAATCTTGGTAATACGATATTATGAGTCGTTAACAAAGGTTCTTCCGTTTAAAATAATAAACTCCTTTGTCTGGTTAGATCAACCTAAACTTATAACTAAACTCTAGATTTGCATTCAATCAATATAGATCTCAAAGAGAAACTATAAGGTGATGTCGATCTCACACAACTAACCAATCAAGTTTATCAAAGATAAACACGATTCCAGTTGGATCCCAGCCGATCAAGGTTCGTCGTCTTCAGATCTTCATTTGTCGTATTTACGAAGTTCCAAAAGATAAGTGTTTATACTTCGTAATTCAATAAATTCCTTGACACTTTGATCATAATGATATGACCAAGTATAACCACTAGAGTATTATATATATACAGCTTCACATGTTATGTTTTCAATATAATACGACTTGAAAGATACGTTAGGAATGGAAACAAGTCAAGTCAGTATTACTAACATCAAGTGGAAGGATGATGTCCTCGTTGTAGTCGTCACTTCTTCTCATTCTTCAGGTCTTCGGAGTAATACTTGTATGTCTCAACATTCCTAGACCTAAACGAAGTTGACTCTAGTATTTAATCAAGTGCCTCTAGATGAGTTTTTATACTAAAATGTGACAATCATACTTGACAAACCAACACTTGGTGGGTTCAACCGAGCTATGCTCTAACATAGAGGGTATTAATGTAATCTATATCTAAGTGGATAAGGTGAAGGGGTATATTTTATTATATAGTAGAGGTATATTTGTAGGGTATGAAAACTAGGGGCATTTAATTAATGTTCCCTTTTAAAAAGATGTAACTGAAGATTTCGGCATGGCCTTCAAGATGAAGACTGTGCCGACTCTCTTTTTTACCAATTCTTTTTCTTTTTTTCCCATTATTTTTCCTCGGCATACTCACCGCAAAGAAATAAGCTTTAGATTCAATTTGCTTCGTTTTGAGAAACAAAATGTCATAAACAAACACTATATCAGAAACAAATTACAGATCTTTGGAAACGATACCATTCCATTAATCCCAAATTAAAAACAAATAACAGATTTTAGGAATAAATTACATGTCTTTTCTCCGATGCCGACTTCAAGGATAATTTGGTCATTACAAAATATATTTACATAGGGTATCTAATATTACTTCGTAATATATCTATTTTGTCTTTTTCTGTATCCGCTAGGAGTATCCCCAATGTGGGTTCATTTTTAGACGCTCAAAAAAGAAGGGAAAATGTGATACTGTCGGTTTTTCATAACCGAGGGCACAAATACAACGAAATCCCTGTAACTAGACAAACCCTAACCGAAGATTCCAAAGGAACGGCATCATATTCCTAACTTCTTCCCAGTAAAACTAACCTGAAATCCCTTCTTTCTTTCAAGATTTCAGCTATGGAGAGCGGAAAACGAAAAAGGTATAGAAAAAAGAAAAACTCTAATTCAGATTCTCATGATCAGCCAAAGAAGCTCGTCTCTGCCCCACAAAAATCATCTTCTGTAGATAACTCCAACTCGAAGCGTAGAAAAACCAATGCAGTAGTACCTGATGGAGGAGGAAAACAATTGACTTTCCTGGAAAAGGTTTTAACTTTCCATCTCTTAAAACCCCAGAACCCTATATTCCAATTATTTTATTGAAATTTCTGTTTGTTTTTGTATGTGTGTGATTGTGTAGGCGAAAGCTAGGTTATCTGGTGGACATTTCAGGATGATAAATGAGAAATTGTATACTTGCAGTGGTGAAGAAGCACTCAATTATTTCAAAGAAGATCCTTCTTTGTTTAATATGGTAAAGGCCTTAAACCCATAAACAATGAAACTAAACATTTTTATTTTGTGAGTTTAATTTACTTTTTATATTTTTTGTTGTTGTTGGCTAGTATCATACTGGATATCAAGAGCAAATGTCACATTGGCCTGAGACGCCAGTTAATGTTATTATCAAATGGCTTAAAGAACATGACCCATATTTGATTGTTGCTGATTTTGGCTGTGGTGAGAATTTTGATACGCTTTTTATTATTAAGTTTTTCTTTGTTATTTTGGTAAGAGGTGAAGATTATTTTGATTGATGTTTGAATCTTTTGTTGTTGTTGTTGTTGTACTCTAGGGGATGCTCGGCTAGCTAAAAATGTGAAGAACAAAGTCTTTTCAATTGATCTTGTTTCGAATGACCCTTCTGTTATTGCTTGTGACATGTCAAATGTAAGTATTTTTTCATTCAAAATACTTTTTTATTACCTGAAACTTGTTTGGGGTAATCCCATTCGAGTCCCCACACTATTACATTCTTAATAGTTCTAGGTAAAAGTCTCCCGATTTGTTACTTAAATGCAGCTACAAGACCAAAACAAAAACCCTTCAAATGACCCAATCATTGATGGCACTTTGGTCTTTTTATTACTAGAGTTAGCCTTCAGGAGATGGCATTAGCAGTAGTTTTGTTATCTCCATAGATTTCTATGTTTAATCTGTGATCTGGAGATACTTTAAACTCCAAGCGCTCGCCTTGGTTTAAATCTTGAAGGTTGGCTGTTACAGCTTCATAATGCCTATCTGCTATACGAAAATTACAAAACTAGGCTGGGCAATTGAGAATTTTGTACCAGCAATAGTATCCCCAGGTTAAACGGAAGTGTCTGCAAAGAGTAATTATGTTTGGGTTAAGAGAACCAACGTTAGCAACTTCTAGAATGAGATAGAGAAAATTCTGGTTTGTAGTCCTTTGCTTAAGATTAGATATGTAGGTTGCAATAGTTTTGATTAAGCTATGAGGGGTTCATCTTGAAGCTGTCAATCTACCTTCTTAAGTAATGTGTTTGCTGTGGCTCAGAAGTTGACTTTTTCTAGGATTCCCGGTTGAACTCCTAGTGGGCCAAACTCTTTACATGTCACGTGGAAAAAGAAGAGACTGTAAAATGCTCAAAGAACCATTCTAGTATTTTGTGATGATACAGAACTATTACTGAAACTTATCTAAGTCTGTGTGATGATTGTGGGCTGTCTTCGGCGGACGGGGTTGCTATCTTTTTCTTCTACACGTTATGCACACTATTCTTACGCAATGTCGTTGCAAGCTTATTAAATTTTGATGGAGAAATTGTTAGTAAAGTGATTTTCATTTCTTACATCTCCTGGAAGGGGAAACCAGTTCTCTGGAGGGGTAACAGTTAATTGCACCAAACACAGCTTGTTTTAAAGAGTCATGGTTGACGGCCTGGTGCAATACTATGTGCTCAAATTTGATGCTTGGTACCACATTTCTTATGTGACATTAGTTTCACAACTCCATAACTTATTTTTCAAGTAGGATATGCAGTGACTGGCATCTTCGAGGAAGTCTGTATGAAAGTGGTAAGAAGCCTTCATATCCATCACTAAAATGCAGCATTCTTTGTTGCCATTTGCAGACACCCCTCACTTTTTCATCTATGGATGCTGTTTTTGTCTAGAAAATCAGCTAATTGTTGCTTGTAGTTGCAAGACCAGGAAAAATGTGACAAATCATGCAATCAGTGATGGCATAATTTGACATGCCATGTACAAGAGTTAGGATTCAGGAGATGCATCCATGAATTTCTGTATGTTTTTTTTTATATCTTAGATCTGTATTCCTAGAGATAATTGTTAAAAATTAGACCCTCATGCTGGTCTGAATCTCGGTTGGCTGCTGCAGTTCCATAATGCCTACCTGCAAAATTGAAAATTATTAAAGCAACCGGACTCACTGTACATTGTAATAATAATAGTATCCCAGTTCCCAGGCAAAATTGATTCGTCTGCATAGATATCTTAGTTATTAATAATTATACATCGGTTAACAGCATCAATGTTAGGGCTTTTCTGATGAGATAGAGAAAATTTTGAGTTTGTAGTCCTTTGCCCTAGATAGGATCTGTAGGTTGCAATAATTTTTATTAAGCTATCTGGAAGTCATCCTGAAGCTGTCTACCTTCTTGAGTAATGAGTTTGCAGGGGATTAGAAGTTGGCCTTTTCCCGGGTGCCCAAACGAGCTCCTAGTGGAGTTTGCTCTTTATCTCACATTGAAAAAGAAGAGAGTGTAATGCAAAAAGAACAACTGTAGCACTGTACAATGATAAATATATGCTACTGAAACTAAAACATTCGAGTTAAATGATAAAATGGTGGGCTGTCAACCCCGCAGATGAGCTTGGTAGCTTTTTCTTCAACACATTTTGCACATAGTATTTCATTTCCTTTGTTATGCATGAAACACATTGCTATTTTAAGTTTACAAAATATTGATTGTGAAAATGTTAAAGGATCCTCATGTGATTCTTACATAACCTGGAGGGTTGAAGGGTTCAAGGTAATAGCATAAAATGTACCTTGTTGAAACATACAGGGTTTTATGGCTTGATGCAAATATCACCAGTTCAACTTTGATGCCTCGTACTAATTTCTTAATGATGGTTAATTCAAGTATTAAAATATGGATTTCTTATGTGACATTGTGACTCTTAAGGTTCACCACGCCTTAACTTATTTCTCTAGTGGTGTATGTAATGACTGCATTGTCCAAGAAAGTCTGTATGAAAAGTAATAAGAAGCCTTCATTTTGTCCTTTTCCAGACACCCCTTGCTTCTTCATCAGTGGATGTTGCAGTTTTCTGTCTTTCATTGATGGGGACCAACTTCCCTAGTTATCTTAAGGAAGCGCATAGAGTTCTTAACTCAAGGTAATCCCCAGAACTCGTGCATAACCTTGATTTGCTTTTTTGGTAAATTTATTATTGCTAGTCCATAACTAGTGTTATAATGGCACGTTGCAGTGGTTGGCTCTTAATAGCTGAAGTTAGAAGCAGGTTTGACCCAAACAACGGAGGAACAGCTCCTGATGGGTTTCTAAAAGCTGTCTGTGATCTTGGATTTACTTTAACATCTAAGGTTGATGATATATCTCTTCTCTGACAAAAAATATCTCTTGCTTGTTATGCACGTCTGCTTATTAAATGTGTAACTTGTGCAGGACTACTCAAATAAGATGTTTCTCTTGTTCTTCTTCAAGAAAAAGGTATAATGTACTACTTTACTTAATATTGTTTATTATAACATGAAGCTCAGAAGAATTTTTGGTTATATATATCACAATTGAATTACTACTAACTACTAAAATCAAGCATCCCCTTTCTTTTCAGCAAGAGAAGCGAAAGTCAAAGAACAAAGAAATTGAATGGCCAACCCTGAAGCCGTGTTTATATAAGCGTCGGTGATGTGTTTCTGTTTCAAGGTGATATGTTGTTGTTTCATAGAACTTAAAATTGTGATTTGAGTTGTTTCATAGTACTTTAAAATTGTGATTTGAGTTCGTATATTATTTTCTGTATAATGATTCATCATGGTAATCACCAAGTTTTGTTAGTGTAATTGGTGTTTGCCATTTAGAAGTGAATTATTAAGATCTGAAACTGATCTTACTACAATTCCCACCTTACCTTGCCAAACGTAAAAACTGTTAGTAGTGCACCCTTTTCAGTAAAACCATGCGGGGTAATGCTTATGGAAATCAAATAACCAAGTGTCAGTGTGATTGTCCTTTACTATTCACACGAAACCTTGTTTGGACACGAATTCCATCAAGAAGGTTTTTTTTTTTTTTGGTGCGCCAGGCCTGTACAGTAGTGCAACACAAAGGCGACACATGAGAACCGAGTAGCAAGGTTCATAAGTTAATTTAATACTATCGTTTTAGTTGGTAAGGTTCATAAGTTAATCGGTTTAGTAGCTTACGGTGTGATGGCGATTTCTCGTGAAAAAAATTAATTTAATATCGTGTGAGCTCATGAAGGTTCATAAGTTGCGATGGACCTAACATGACCGACGCTTTAGTCATAGTGGTCTTGCCAAATTAGACCTTTTACATATAAAGAGCGTCGGTAGTATGAAAGCTTTGATATCCAACCCTTGTGCACTGTTTGTTTGTGGGGAAAACTTCTCACTTTGAAAACGAGTTCATTCAAGAACAACTTTTTCAAAGCAGTTCTTGACTTATTTATTACAACACTATGCAACTATTGTATGGATAGTAATTTTCTTTTCTTAACTTACTAGCGGCTTAACAGCGATTGACTTGATTAAACAAACAGCTACTCTTGGTCCTTGGACTTTGTTTTTCTGTTAAGGGCACCCTCCACCGTCATTCCTATTTTCATTTTTCAAACAACCCCACCCCCACCCACCAGTCTCTTTCCCTAGTCTACATCTCTTAACCACCAAATAATCCCAATATTTGCAGTCAAGGACTTTAGCGACTCAGACATTTTGTCAATGGTCTCTAGTGTTTTACTCGATCAAAGTTTGATCAAACTGATAACCATTTCTTAACCCCAGCCATGGGATAGGTCCCGATTTGCGGCATTTACTGCAGTGTACTTTTTTCATCGACCTCAATTACTACCTCCGTTTTTGGAAAAAAGAGATACTATCATTTTTTTTCAACTTGACCAATTTTTAGGTTAAAATGAAAAAAGTGAAACTATCTCTTTTTCAGAAACGGAGGGACTATTAAATTTGCATAAGCTAAATTTCAACTCTTTATAAATTCGGCTAGAAAAATAATTGGCCGATCAAGTTAAGAAGTCATACGTCGACTAGTTAGTAATTCTCCGAATCATTCCCGAATGATTCGCGAACGTATCTGAACTGACCGAATCCGAATGATACTTCCGAACTATTTGAACTCCGAACCTAGTTCCCAGATTATATGGACCTCACGAATGATTCGCGAACGTATCCGAACTGACCGAATCCGAATGATATTTCCGAACTAGAACTTCGAACCTAGTTCGCGCCCAACCTCGCTCTCCCATAGGTAATTCTCTGACCAGAGTTCTGTTGATTGGTTTTTGTTTGATTTTGTTATTCAGTTAAAATTTTCTATTGGTAGTTGTTTAACCAGCGTTTTATGTGTTATTTTTTGTTTAAAAGTCTATAAACTCGTTTTATAATACATTTATGCGATTAAATTGTTTACTTCTTGTTAAATAATCACACTAAAATGTTTTTTTCCATCTTATAAATCATATACAAATAAAATTAGTCTCGTAATAAGGTCATAATACTTATCAATTTATCATATATGTAAGCCGAATTTTAAGTGCCGAACTCACATTTATAAAACGAATATGCACGTACGTATGCCGTTCCGCACTACTGCCCGAACAACGAACCGTTGACCGGATTTTTGACCGAATTCGACCTATCGGAATCTGTATAATTCCCGTACGTATACCGTCCCAAACTACTACCCGTACCCCGAATCGCTAACTAGGACGTCGACTATATTGAATTGAGTTAGACAAAATTATATTCGCCATGTTATAAAAAGAAAGGTCAGTTTTGTGCGCAAAATCTAACTAATAAAAAAATAAGAGGCCTTTTTAGCATGAAACCCCCGAAATTACCAAATTGTCCTCATTTAAATTATTAAGTTCTATTGTATCATGTAAACTTAATAAAAATAAAGAGTAAAAACGTATATTAAATAAATATTTATATAATTACAGAAATACTATAATTTTAAAAATAAATTTTAAAAACTTAATATCTTTCTAAAATATATGGATTTTTATAAAATTTATATGTTTGAAAAGCTCTAAAAACTAAAAACTATGAGCAATCCTCGTTGAAATCCCAACGTTTCAGTCGACTCTTACAGAGAGACAAGTTTCCAGTCATCCTCCATTGACGGACAAACCGATTTTGTCCTATGTTTATTAAGTTTCGTTTTTTTCTGCCATCTCTACCCTATATCATAGTTAGTAAATAATCCAACCATAGTTAACCTTATAAATGGGTTCTTTTTGAGGACCCAGATCTCATATTTTGTATTCTTTCCTCTTTTTTTTGGACTGGCCTGGTATCTTTCTGGGCATTATTCAACCTGTTTTTTGGTTTCCGACTTGAATTGAAATATCGCTCAATTGGTATACATATTGGCCGGTTGTGTTGGAGGTGTAGCCGGACATGATGAAGGATCAATGATATCATAACATTTCTTCATCAAATATACTGTCCAAACATACAAATTAATGGCACGAAAAAAAAAACAGATAGACGATCATATGAATAAATTGGCTACATTCGAGCAAGCAGCTTGTTATAATTTATACTGTATTTTCTATACAACCATTACTTTTTATGACAGGCAAGATTAATTTATGGAATTCATTTGCATCTCTAAACAGAAGACGACACAAAATTTCTTCCATCCACAAAATGAAAGAAATTAAAAGTCTGTAACTATGTGTGCCACTAATCTTTGTTAGGTGCACGAGAGACGAATTTATTTTTGCTATATGCTCCTTGTCTTCGATCGAAAAAGGAGAAGCGAAATTTTGGTAGGTGGTAGGTAGTGAACTCACGGCGTAATGTCGTCAAAACTGCAGAGCTATTTTTTCCAAGCTACATATTTACCGTGGAAGCAAACATACTGCATTTTTAAAACATAACACTAAAATCAGAAGAAGAAATTTCAGCACACAAACAAGCCAAGTAAGTGAATTCAAAGAGGAATCACATTTGGTTATATATGCATTTGAAGTTGAGTATCACACTAAGACAGTGAATTCAAAGATGAATCACATTTGGTTATATATGCATTTGAAGTTGAGTATCACACTAAGACAGTCGTATAAAATAAATATATTATTTTCCGACAATCGTATAAAATAAGTTGGGTACTGTCGTATAAAATAAATTGGTCTGTTGTTTCATGGTCGTATAAATTAGTATGGTAGCTAATTCAGACGATCTTATAAATTAAACTGGGTAACTAATTCAGAGGGTCTTCTATAAAAAAACAGAGTAATTCTAGTTCAAACAAAACACTGCAAATTCTAAAAAGAGAGTATGCATACTAAAGGCAACACAATGATTACATACTTGGTTTTGGAACTGGCATTGGCGGATGCCAAGGATGTAATCTCCTCCAAACCAGCATTACTACCAGCCATATGCAAGCATACCATATTTTGCACAGCTTCTACGTGAGATATATAAGTACCCCTTGAAGTAGCAACCTTCTCCCTTATACGGACTACTGAAAAGGACCCATTAAACAAGGTTCAAAACCCAAAAAATAACGTGAACATGAAGATATGATCTATAACGTGAACTTGAAGATATGATCTATGTTCAAGTGAATAAAGTACCTGACGTTCATCCTGTTGAGACATAGACGCAACAACAATGTCACAAAGTGTACCAATCTTTGATGCAAGATATGCCTAAAAGTTATCGACCACTATATT
Organism: Papaver atlanticum; assembly: GCA_023531105.1. Taxonomy (NCBI): domain Eukaryota; kingdom Viridiplantae; phylum Streptophyta; class Magnoliopsida; order Ranunculales; family Papaveraceae; genus Papaver; species Papaver atlanticum. The sequence continues at coordinate 1,824,876 of JAJJMB010007312.1, forward strand.
GCTTTTAGCATTTAGTTTGTCTTCTCTAACTGCACAACATCAAAAGGAAACAAATTAGAAATGGCAATTGATTTAAATAAAGGGGCACCGGGTAATAAATATCTCGGCTAACACAAAAAGTTCACCGGCAACTGACCCACATAGCACTGAATAGTGACAAAAGCTTGCTTAACATTCTCATGTGGCAAGGGACTGGTAGCGTGCTGCTATGCAAATGGAATCCATGGTAAACTAGTGAATTAAGAGGAATTGAATTCAACAAACTACACCGACAAACTTAAAATTACCCCATTTTGCAAATTTGATATGACATAAGATCCTGAAGTAAAAGTCTTTCAAGCACAATGCGGAAGAATCAAGAATGAATTAGTACTATCTGTATTATAACTCCTAGCTGGTAAGGGGGTTCAAATTAGTAAAAGTAATAGCTTGTCCCACTTCTGAAAATGTAAGGGTGTACCTAAGCTAAAGTAGCTCAGATAAGACAAGCTAGACCATAACTCCAAGTCCAAATCTTTGCCCTATTTGTTGTATCAAAATTTATTTTCTTCTCAAAAACAATGCCTAGGTTCAATACAAGTGGAGCTACATCGAAAATCTTTAAGTTCAACAAAAAGAAATACATCATCTATGAGATGACAATTAACATTTCTATAATCGTAAACATTTATTCATTGAAAGGCACATACGTCACTGTCAGTATATTCTACTTGATGCTAATTGTAACAAGAGCTCATATTAAAAACAAAACTTATTAGAAAATGAAGCTAAACCATTCCAGCATTAAACAGTGTATGTGCTTACCTTGGACTCTTGAAATTGACTATGTCACTAATACATGGTTTTCTAAAGTAATAATAGTAAGAAACCTTTTCAACAACAATTCTAACACCAATATAAAAAGTAGGATATATTGAATAAGAAGGAATAAATCTAGGTTGAGCAAAGAATGGTCTAAATGCAAGTAAAACAACAATGCAACAATTATGTTTTTGCATCGCCTAGAATCAAATTCAAACAATCTGGTAAAAACCCGTACTCCTTTCTCCTCTATCTCCACCATTACCTCCAGCACCACCATTCAATTTCAGTTTTGTTTCTTTGCCAAAATCTTTAACCCCATCACGTTTAACTCTTCTAAGAAATCTACGGTTTTGAGATTGCTTGAGGTTTGAGAAATTAGGGCTTCAATTGAAGAAGTATTAAAGTTTAGGGGCTCAGTGATAGGAAGATTGAATTTATGGATTTGAATGGAAGAATTAACTTTAGTTGATTTCATACAAGGATTTTTCAATGAAGAAGTAGAAGGAAAGATCTGTAATAAGCTTATCTCCCCTCGTCCTTCAGGAAAACACTAAACATAGAAACAAAAAAACCTAACAGATGAGTTCTTTGTACTGGTAGCAAAAGTAGAAGAAGAAGGTGAGGTTGAAACGAATGAGGAGACATAAAATTGCGTATCGGGTTCAGATTAATAAGCGAGTATGACTTATTTACTTCACCCGTTCTAACTTGGTTGGTTAGGTTAACAGATGAAGGGATACCAACGTAATTTGAATGTGAATCGGTCCCAACCAGTACCAAGCTGTTTCACTATGTTCGTCAATTTATGTTGACTGAAATGTCGTCCGTCTATAAGAGAAAAACGAAAACCTAGGATTTCTATGAGGATTGCTCAAAAACTATTTACGTTGTAAGAGCAAATTTATATGTTTGATTTATATTGTTGAATGAGTCAAATTCAAGCATGTGCATCGGGTATGTGTTCCTACTACTTACACATAAAACAAGGCACGATCCCTTCACACTATTTCACACTTTGGGAGATTATTATTTTTTTTGAAAAACTTAAATGGTAGCGTATTTGAAGCCAATATTTGGGGATATGCTCGTCTTACAATGATCTACATACCTACGAAAAATGAGCACATTCCGAAATATCAAACCTCACCATCTACCGAACTTAATTTTAACGGTTGAAAATTCATTGATTTGTATTCTAAGTAGTAGATGATGAAGTTATACATTTCGGCCTGTACCCGTTTTTTATGGTATGTAGCGATTGTAAGACGAACGAATTCTCAGAATATTAACTTCAAATAAACTACCTCGTCCAAAATCTTATCTTATCTTATACTAATATAAAGAAAAGAGCTCTTTTTGGTAGGAGACCCCTTAAATTACTTAGTTGTCCCTTTTTTTTTTACATATTTACATAAATATCATTGTTTTAAAAAGAACGCGCAATTGGGGGATATAGGAAAAAGACAAAAACGAGATTTAAATAGTAAATCAGAGTCACCCCTTATCCATGTAATTTACATAATTCCTAGTTTACCCCTCACTAATCATGTTTAGTGGTTAATTATAATTAGATAACTTACTAGATTAGTTTGATAATGATTAGTATAAATCATAATCACTTCACTTGGGTGGGAGTATAAGGAAAAAAATTTGAGGCAATAGGAATTTGGTTAAAAAATGAGTACTCCCAACTTACAAAATGCCGACAAAATTAATGCCAAAAAATGAGTACTCCCAACTTGGTGCCGGTGTGCTCGCTAAATAACTTACAATGCCATTGTAAGTTATTTAGCGAGCACACCGGCACCATTTTTCGGCATGGTCTTCATTATTTCCGGCATGGTCTTCATCACTAATACAATGCCGGCAAAGTAAAAAAAAAAAACATTTCCGGCATGTTTTTCATCACTTCCGGCATGGTCTTCGTCACTTCCGTCATGGTCGACTTTATGATTTTCGGCATGGTCTACATATCTAAATAACAATGCCGGCACATATGATCTTTCTTGACTTCCATGTTAGAGAAACTAGATAGTCTCAGTATTTGAACAGTGCATACCTCTGATACGATACGTGTATATTAACGAGATTTTATCAACTAAAGTGAATAGTTCGATTGGTTTATAGTTCCATGTGTCTAATGTTCAGAGTTTTTCTCTTTGACATGTCTAATCAAACAACATATGTAAGGGCTTAAAGGTTGATTACATATGTAGTTTTATAAGTGTGTCACTTGGGCTAGCTAGAACAAGCAGAAATCGTAAATGTATAGAAAAAGGGTACTCCCAACTTAATGCCGGCATTGTGGATCATTTATCGAGCATGCCGGAACATTTTCCCAGCATCGTTTACTTGTCCCCTAAGAACGCCGGCAATTCACGAATTCTTCATCATTTTTTTCTAAATTAACTTCAATAACACCATTATTAACACCAACTGAACCTTTCCCCTAAACTTTGGGTCTCAATCTCTCTTTACCATCTCTAATTCTCCACCAACCGAAGAACGCAGAAGAAGGGAAGGAGAAGAAAAAAAAAAACAGAGAAAAAAAATAGAAAGATTTCTCTTCATTTAGTTTTAGGGTTTAACGTTTTGTACCATAAACGTAGGGATAAGATTAACCCTAGATAATTCGACGGTCAGGATTAAATATAATTTACTAATTAGTTACTGTAGACGGGCCGACGGGTTTTATCCACGGGTTTACGGGACGGGTTTACCCGTTTTCCCACAAGCTGGCATTTTTCTAACCCTAACCCGGCTTGTTTAGAAACCAGCCAAGCCGGGCGCGGGTTTTTACGGGCCGGGCCGGGCAAACCCGCGGGATTTTGTCTTGTTTGCCAGCTCTAGTCTGGACTGTAGTTGAACCCCAATCAATCTCACACTGATCCAAGGTACAGTTGCGCTCCTTACGTCTCTGATCCCAAAAGTTTTGTTCTGTCTTTAGATAAATCAATGTGAACATGAACCAATCGATAACCCGGACTTATATTCTCGAAGAACAGCCTAGAATTATCCATCACCTCACGATAATCTAAATCGTATTATGGCGAAACTAGATATTGTGGAATCACAAACGATGAGAAGAAGATGTTTGTGATTACTTTTATCTTGCCTATCGGAGAAATTAATCTCTAGTCAATTATTTCAATTGTACTCAATACGATAGAATCGGGCAAGATCAGATCACGCAGCTACAAAGAAAATAGTTGGGTCTGGCTTCACAATCCCAATGAAGTCTTCAAGTCGTTAACCTACAGGGTCTCGGTAGAAACCTAAGGTTAAAGGAAAATCGACTCTAGCTTATACAACTAGTATCACACAGGAGGTGTGGGGATTACCTTTCCCAGTTGCTAGAGTTCTCCTTTATATAGTCTCCAAATCAGGGTTTGCAATCTAAGTTACCTTGGTAACAAAACATTCAATATTCACCGTTAGATGAAAACCTGATAAGATTCAAGCTAATATCTTTCAACCGTTAGATCGAACTTAGCTTGTTATACACAAATGAACTATACGTCATTTAGGTTTGTGTAACCGTACCTAAACGTGTACAAGTCGTTGGTTCAACAGTAGTTAACCAAATGGTTAGCCATATGGGCACTTTCATATCAACCTTATTCATCTTCACAATAACTAGTTCAAATGACTCAAATGAACTAGTTCAAGAGTTGTTAAATTGCTTAGATCTCATAGAAGTATACAAGACACAATCGAAGCAAAATTGGTTTTGATTCACTCGAATCGATTCATGAACTTTATAGCCACGGTTTGCAAATATGCATTCCTTAGTTTATATAAATTTAAGTTCACGAATAAACCAATTTTAGAAAGTAACACACTTAAGTATGCGTACGGGTACGCGTACTTAGGTAACCAGATTGAGTTGGTTTTGAAATCCAAACTCAGCAGAAATTCAAGGACGTGAACTTCTGCCAGTATGCGTACGCATACTTACCCAGTCTCCATCAACCATTTTGTATACACACAAGTATGCATACATTTGGTTCTCGGTTTTGTACTTATACACTAATGTGCGAACACACTATATATGCTTATATCCAAAGATGGTTACATATTTAAACTCTTTATTTCAATCATTGAAACATTCTTAGAGGATGTTAAATAGAGGTTATTCACACACTATATTTCATCAAAGCAATTTTCAAGATATTGAAATAATCAACATGACTTTCGTCACGAGTAAAGATGAACTTGGCCAAAGCGGAAGCTTACCAACACATATTTCGAGAGCGAGATAAACTCGACTTGAAATAGCAAATGTGTATAATCGAAGTCTATATAGTAATACGACTTTTGTCTCAAGATAGGAGATAGAGTAGATAGACTTTTTGAGTGATAGATAAGTTCAAGTCTCCACATACCTTTTAGTCGATGAAGTTCCACTAGTTCCTTGAGTAGTTCTTCGTCTTTGTATGATGAACGTCGTGGAGTCTAGAGCTCAACTACACTTTCTATCCTAGTCCAAGACTTAGCTATAAGTAGACTAGAAATCAAGACTTATAGTTTTGGTAACTAAACTTGACAACAAGATTGAGATATCAACGCTTGCGAGTTCGACCAAGCAGTGCTCTAACAATCTCCCCCTTTGTCAATTTTAGTGACAAAACTATCAATACATATGGATTACAAAAAAAATAAACTTTACAGCTTCTCTTCCACATGCTTGATCTCCTTGGTTCTTCAACATTACTCAAAATCTTTGTCACTTCCAAGTACTCCAATGATTCCAAAGGTTGTAAGTTTAGCATCATCGTTGTTGAAAATCCGTAGCCATAACAATGAGATAACAAAAGCTCTCAATCATTGTTACACAGTGTCATAGTATTATTACACAACATCAAAGTTCAATTGTATCACAACTTTGACAACAATACTATGGTGATATGTATCACTCCCCCTTAGTCAATACTTCATCTCACATGGAAACCACTCCCCCTTACATAATGATTCGAAAACCATATGTATTTGTAGTGTGAACTACACATTAATTCTCCCCCTTTTTGTCAATAAAATTGGTAAAGGTATCCATACAGACATTTCATGACCAAAAGAAAGCACATATCAACTTTTTAGATGCAATCATATAGCCGAAACTAAATGCTTTCATCAAGGAGTTTATAAAGATACAAGATAACCCATATAATATTCCACAGCCGCACTCCCCACAAAGATTTGGCAATAAAGCACAAGTTCAAATAAGAACTCTCCCCCATATAATGTCATTCCCGAAAGAACAACAAGAGCGACGTTACTTTCACAAGAAAAGAATGATTTCTTTGGATAACAATAAATCATATAAGAATATGAAATTCTATCCAAAATACTCAATTAAATTAACCACAAGTGAACCCATGAATAATTCAACCGGAATACTCAACTAAACTAACCACAAGAGAACCCATGATTAATCTAATTAGAAATGCTCAACATAAGAAGACTTATGGAGCCACACAGTATATACATAAAAGAATATGGATCAGGGAAGATCAATACTGCGGAATAGACAAAGATTCATTCAATCTTCTATCACTATTTGCACAATGACATACCATAGACTTAATCTTTGTAAACAAAAGCTCATCCTTTCTTCCATCAATATTTGCATAATGACATAAAAGGCTTAACTTTTGTTTTTGTCAAAAGTTCATTCATTCTTTTATCAATACTTGCATATCGACGTATGAAAGACTTAACTTTTGACAACGTATGGGACAATCATAGTTCGCGGACGCAAAAACACATATCCCATAACAAATTGCAATATATAAAACCATAAAGATTAATACTGCAAAAATCATCTTCCAAACAAAAATAATTTAGAATTTAAACAAATAAATAAATCTAAAAACATTGAAGATGAAAACGTTGGGCATAGCTATGTGTAATCACAATAATGGTTATTCCAAACTCTAGTTATTCTTCTTAAAAACACAAGAATAAAATTCTCATAAGAAGATTTCTTAGACATTGTGACCTCTGAAAAATTCTTTATCGTCCCCGAACTCCTTGTCGTCAACAGCCATAGGAATATATGGTTCATGGTGAAAGGAGTTAATTCCAACAAACCTTCTAGGTTGAAGATGTCGAACCAGAGCCTTCTGAATCTCTAGAGTTCTCAAAACACAAGCCTTTATTTGCTGAATCTCCTTTCTTGTCTCCTTCAACTCTTCAAGAACATCAGAAAACTTCTGAGAATTTGAAGGAACAGCCCTTGGCTTCCTCACATTCCTTCTTTTTCTTTTCAAGGTTGGAGGTAACAGAGATCTCTCTTTTTCCTTCGTGATTGATGGCTTTACAATCATATTAACATCTTTTCCATCAGAAGACATGATGCTTGGAGTATCCGTATAAGATGAAATCATAACTTGAGTCTCAACAAGCAGTCTTAGGATAAAAAGAGTTTCAGGGAAGGAAAAAGGTATGTAGGGTTACGAAACCTTTAAGTAAACAGGTTCGTGTACACACAACTCTCAACCCTATAAAAGGCAGAATTGTCAATTTTAACCCTCTTTTATTGATTAACCAGGGAAGTCCTTTCCAATATCAATTAGATATGAAAGGCGACATGAATTCCAGACTTTACAATGCTCTTAGAGCAAAAACAAAAGAAAGAAAAAAACAACTAAAGAGTTTTCTTTTCTTAAAGCCTGAGGTGTGCAAAATCTTGTCTCTTTTAATCAGGCACATCAGACAAGATGCACTAACCAACACAATTTAAGTTGTGCTGGGATGAACAATAATCTGTCCACCATATCCCTTTTGATTGGAATTCATAGATCCCTATTTCTCATAATTTTTAGACCATAACTTTCTTTTCAATAGTCTAATGTTATCCTTGGAAACTAACTTCTTTGACGAAGATAAAATCTTACATACCTCTGCGGTCTTTTGAACAAGTTTGAGCTTGTTTGCTAATCGATTTGCTCTTCGTTGAAGTTCGTTGACATGTCTTAATTTATGTTTGTACTTGTAACACTTTGATAGCTCAAGACCCTTGAGAGAACAATATGAGCATGTCAACCTGGAATATGATTCAAGTATCCGAGATGTGCAAGCTGCTAGACACAAGGTAGAACCTGAAAAATTAGACAGAGAGTTTCCAACGGAAAGATCAATTTTTTCTTCCAGATCGGTTGAATTTTCTTCTGAAGGAATATCAAGATTGACGTATGTATTGCTACACTTATCACAATCAATATTTTCACAAAGAAGTGCAACACTTGACTTTTCGACTTCATTAGAATCATAGTTGTCAGACATTTCATCAAGAGTTGTAACAAGACCTTTGTTTCCAGTGTATTTCTTTCGATTTGGACACTCATTTGCAAAATGACCAAAACCTTTACACTTAAAGCACTGTGGCATATCCTCGTCATCAGTCTCATCATTATCCCTGTTTTTTGGAGGAACACGATTATGGGGTTTAACTGATGACCTGCATTTATCTCTGGAGAACCGTTTACTTCTCTTCAGAAGAAGATCCCTAAACTGTCTTGTGATCAACGAGACTGACTTGTCAAGATCTTCATCTGATGAATCAGTCTCAGAAAGATCATCTTCAAAGATGCAAACACTTTTACTTTTATCAAGTATTTTAGTGTTTTTCTGCGCTTTGAAAGCAACATCCTTTCCGATTTTGGATGTAAGCTCATGATCAAAGATCTTTAGCTTTCCAACCAACGTATTTCTGGAGAGAGCATCAAGGTTATTTCCTTCAATGATGGCATGCTTCTTAGAATCGTATCTAGATGGCAGCGATCTGAGAATTTTCATCACAATGTCCTTTTCAGGAATAGTCTTACCCAATGCAAAAGATGCATTAACAATTTCAGACACTTTGTGATTAAACTCATCAAATGAATCTTCATCTGACATACGAAGGTTTTCCCAATCGGAATTTAGGTTTTGAAGCCTAGCTTCCTTTTCACTGGTATTCCCTTCAAATACGGTTTCTAAGATATCCCAAGCATCTTTAGACCGAGTGCACGTAGTCACATGGTGCTGAAGATCTGGGGTAATGGCATGTATGATAGCATTCAAACCGTCGGAATTTTGCTTTGCAGCAAGTATCTCAGCAGCGCCATATGCACCAATATCTTTCGGTACGGTTGCATCTCTTACTGCCACAACGGGAGCATCATAGCCATTAATTACATAAACCCATGATTGAAAATCACGCGCTTGAAGAAAGGCAAGCATAGCAATTTTCCACCATAAGTAATTTGAGACATCGAAGACTTGTGGTACGTTTATAGAGATAGCACTTTTGTCCACAGAGTTAGATCGCTACAAACACAGACTTATAGGGTCTTTAAACGTGTTTGCCTGCTCTGATACCAATTGAAAAAGTGGGGGCACAACAACCTCACCCAATAATTCGCTTAGCAATCTGTATGGACTAACTCCAATATACTTTTAAGAGAATCAACTAGACAGTCAGACTGAATCTTAATAAAAAGTGTATTAAAGAGTTATATCTCAATTTCTCGATTCAATCCTTACTCAAGCAAATAGAAATCTGCGAGTCTAATTGAATACAAGAGAAATTAACTTGAACGGTACCGAAGACCAATGTTCAAGTATCAATCAATTTCAATCAACAACCAAAGGTAGGATTTCCCAATTGATTGATTCAACGCACAACCTGTGATATTTCAATTATATAACAAAATATAATGCGGAAAAGAAATAACACAGACACCAGAAGTCTTGTTAACGAGGAAACCACAAATGCAGAAAACCCCCGGGACCTAGTCCAGATTGAACACACACTGTATTAAACCGCTACAGACACTACCCTACTACAAACTAACTTCGGTATGGACTGTAGTTGAACCCCAATCAATCTCACACTAATCCAAGGTACAGTTGCGCTCATTACATCTCTGATCCCAGCAGGATACTACGCACTTGATTCCCTTAGCTGATCTCACCAACAACTAAGAGTTGCTACGACCCAAAGTCGAAGACTTTAATAAACAAATCTGTCTCAAACAGAAAAGTCTACAAGAATAGATAAATCTGTCTCCCACAGAAATACCTACAAGTTTTGTTCTGTCTTTAGATAAATCAAGGTGAACAGGAACCAATCGATAACCCGGACTTATATTCCCGAAGAACAGCCTAGAATTATCAATCACCTCATAATAATCTAAATCGTATTATGGCGAAACTAGATATTGTGGAATCACAAACGATGAGAAGAAGATGTTTGTGATTACTTTTATCTTGCCTATCGGAGAAATTAATCTCGAGTCAATTATTTCAATTGTATTCAATACGATAAAAACGGGTTAGATCAGATCACGCAGCTACAAAGAAAATAGTTGGGTATGGCTTCACAATCCCAATGAAGTCTTCAAGTCGTTAACCTACAGGGTCTCGGTAGAAACCTAAGGTTAAAGGAGAATCGACTCTATCTTATACAACTAGTATCATACAGGAGGTGTGGGGATTACCTTTCCCAGTTGCTAGAGTTCTCCTTTATATAGTCTCCAAATCAGGGTTTGCAATCTAAGTTACCTTGGTAACAAAGCATTCAATATTCACCGTTAGATGAAAACATGATTAGATTCAAGCTAATATCTTTCAACCGTTAGATCGAACTTAGCTTGTTATACACAAATGAACTATACGTCATTTAGGTTTGTGTAACCGTACCTAAACGTGTACAAGTCGTTGGTTCAACAGTAGTTAACCAAATGGTTAGCCATATGGGCACTTTCATATCAACATTATTCATCTTCACCTTAACTAGTTCAAATGACTCAAATGAACTAGTTCAAGAGTTGTTAAATTGCTTAGATCTCATAGAAGTATACAAGACACAATCGAAGCAAAATTGGTTTTGATTCACACGAATCGATTCATGAACTTTATAGCCACGGTTTGCAAATATGCATTCCTTAGTTTATATAAATTTAAGTTCACGAATAAACCAATTTTATAAAGTAACACACTTAAGTATGCGTACGGGTATGCGTACTTAAGTAACCGGTTTTGAGTTTGATTTGGTTTTCAAACTCAGCAGAAATTCACGGACGTGAACTTTACGCCAGTATGCGTACGGATACGCGTACTTAGGTAACCAGATTGAGTTGGTTTTGAAATCCAAACTCAGCGGAAATTCACGAACGTGAACTTCCGCCAGTATGCGTACTCGTACGCATACTTACCCAGTCTCCATCAACCATTTTGTATACACACAAGTATGCATAAATTTGGTTCCCGGTTTTGGACTTATACACTAATGTGCGAACACACTATATATGCTTATATCCAAAGATGGTTACATATTCTAAACTCTTTATTTCAATCATTGAAACATTCTTAGAGGATGTTAAATAGAGGTTATTCACACACTATATTTCATCAAAGCAATTTTCAAGATATTGAAATAATCAACATGACTTTCGTCACGAGTAAAGATGAACTTGGCGAAAGCGAAAGCTTACAAACACATATTTTTAGAGAGAGATAAACTCGACTTGAAATAGCAAATGTGTATAATCGAAGTCTATATAGTAATACGACTTTTGTCGCAAGATAGGAGATAGAGTAGATAGACTTTTTGAGTGATAGATAAGTTCAAGTCTCCACATACCTTTTAGTCGATGAAGTTCCACCAGTTCCTTGAGTAGTTCTTCGTCTTTGTATGATGAACGTCGTGGAGTCTAGAGCTCAACCATACTTTCTATCCTAGTCCTAGACTTAGCTATAAGTAGACTAGAAATCAAGACTTATAGTTTTGGCAACTAAACTTGACAACAAGCTTGAGATAGCAACGCTTGCGAGTTCGACCGAGCAGTGCTCTTACAAGAGTTTGACCACTGTGACCTTGACCTTTGACTGGATTTTGACCTTGACTACCGTTGATTGTTAGATGACCTGTGACCGTCAGTTTGACCGTTAGTTGACTCTAGTGGACTGGATCATATATTAATGGGCTGGTTTGATGGACTTGGGCTTAGGTTTAGTTTTCCTGTTTTGTTGTATTGGACCCTTATGGTCTGATTTAGCCTTTGATTTCTTCTACAAAGTTGTAGATATTCTTAAGACATATCTAATGGACTATAGATTCAACCTAATTGAATTAATAAACCTTTGTTATGCTAAAGATAGATAGTAAAAAGGTATGGAATCATTAATGGACTTAGAACCATTAGATAGTTCACTTAGTTTATAACTAGACAATTGTATGAGATTATGTTATGAGCCTTTTGACTAATCTTTAGAGTGCTTGTGTGACTAACAATTAATCTTTATTAACAACGATCGATCTAAAGAATGAACCAGTGGATTATGGATCTCAAGGTATGCAAGGCTTGTCATCAAAAGAGGTGGGAATCGATAACGAACTCTCTTGTATTCATTATTGTTTTACAAATCTATATCTTATGAAATGCATGCATATCTTTGTTAGTATATGATACGTGTATGCATGTATATATGTGTGTAATACAAACTAGTTTTCTAATACATTTTGGGATGGGCTTGGATCTTTAGAAACAACTAATATCTGTATTTTGGGAGTATTTACTTATTTTCAAAAGTGATTCTTTCCATTGACTGGAAAGTGGTTACATTCTTTACTTATTGTTAGCATGAAAGGGAGAAGGTTTCCTTTTGATTGGTGTGAGATGTGTGCCCCAAAAGTTATATCTATATTTATGCGCTAAAGGAGTGAAAATTGCTGCCACTAATAAACTATTAGGTGTGTACTCGTGTCACTGAATATTATTTCCCAATTTCTGTACGGGCAACGCATGTCTCATACATGGGTGTTTGTATTCTTTTAAATTGTTGTCAAAAGCTATTGTATTATATTTTGGTGTTTAAAGAGAATGATGTTGAGAATCTTAGATAAGATTGTTGGATTTACGCGGGGACGGTTATGGGCTTTCCACTGTGTAAGCACTTCGATCGGATATAATGCTGTTTCCATTAGATGTCTTTAGATACTTGATATGTAGAGTGCGCGTAGAATGAGGTACTGGTAAGGTACATATTGAAGAATCCGCAACAGTCATGCCTTGCTACTCCAAAGGATTACGTCGCTTAACTATTATTACTGTTGTGAATGTGTGCCACAAGATTGGTTGGTAGACCTTTATATTTCAGTATAACTTATTATTTTATTTATCCTTTAGATGTTTTCCGTGTTTTATCGGTTTTCAGAAAAACCTGCATTGTCTTTAAATGATTCTAGTGATTACTTGGGCATCCTTTGGGATGATGTGCTCACTCAATTCCCACTTTCAGTTTCAGAGACAGATCAAGGTGTGCACGTGACGATGAAAGCTTCGAGGAGTTGGTTTCTTTAGTTGGTTAATTTCCGCTATGTTTATTTTGTGTTTATATTCTATTTGTAAACCAACTCACTACTGAATATGTATCATTTGAGAGGAGTTCTTGTATTTATTTCAGAGAGGGGTTAGATTTGGGTTAATCTTTGTTTAGAACTTCTTTCTTAATGTTTAATTAGATGTTTTAGATCCTTAGTGCCTCATTTTATAGTTAATCTCTTGGATTAGCCAGCTGCTAGCTTAGGGGGCGCTACACTTTAATAATTACATATTCGTACATGCTCTGAAGAAGTTATACGCTCGATCCAGAGGTCATCGGACATGAGCTTTCATGTCTAAATCATAAAATATGAATTTCGCACATTCGCCTGAAGCTAGGTCAGAAATATACATAATTGTAATTTTACGATTTTAGCCTTTGTCAAAAATCCACCATCAACATCAGCTACCCAAAAATCACGTCAGGCCGGGCAGGCCAGGCATAAACACTTACTTTTATTAACCAGGTTAGGCCAGGCAAGCCAAACAGGCTACGAGCTTTTTGTATTTTTGAAGTTTTTTAATAACTGATTTTATTCTTGTTTGGAATTTTGAGAACGAATGTACTATAGTTTAAATAAGTCTTATGCAATTAATCTTCTAAATGTAGAATAGAAATAAAAATAAGAATTTTAAATCAAAATATAACCAAGATGTGTAATAATTTATTTAAACGTAAAACTAAAACTCTTATGATAAATCAAACGGGTATCAGGCCGGGTTATTTGGGCAGGTAGCAGGCTAGGCTATTAAAATTTAAGGAAAACTCGAGCCCGCCCATTTAAGATAACCCATAATCCAGGCCAGGCGGCCCTAACGGGCTGTAACAAGCTTTGGGCTCTTCCGGTTACAGGCATGCTCGGGCGATTATAGGCAGGTTGAGTAATTTTTGGTATTATTTACAGCCCTACGGGAGAGTGAATACTCCAGCGAAGTAGATGCAATCAGGAAGACTTTGGTTAGATAAAACAAATGCTTCATTGGGTGATGTTTGTGCAAGTTGGCATCAGATGCCGGCGTAGTATCATACAAGAATACCTAAACAGAGTAGATGATAAAATAAGGATACCAAAAGAGACTAGATAGTGATAAATGCATAGCGCCTAACAACGAGGCTTGAAGGACTACAATGAATTCTTTTGGTGTTACATTTATTTTTAATTAATTTCACTATTTCACTAACTTTAGATTATTTTTAGATGTAAATTTTGCAAGCTACTTATAAATATTATAATTTTTAGCATTTTGCGATTTTAATTACCAATTTTTTTTGTTCCAAACTTCATTTTTGTGTCCCAAAAATTACACCGGCAACCAAAACATATTCTCAGCATAATATTTGGGCCCGTACAGAACACAGGCGTCCCAACTAGTTTAATTGAATTTCATTAAAAAAGAAAGCCGACTTCTGGGTGGATTTATAAAAAACTTACCGCCAATCGATAATCTTTTTTTTTTTCTGTATACCCATTCCATGTGATCAAGTACACTGACATTCATATGTTTTTGTCAATCCTTTTATAAGTTTGGAAGATTAATCCGTTCAAGAACATCACGTATGCTTTCTCAATCGATTGGTTCATTTCCTCAAGGGGAATAAAAAGGAAAGAAGTTAGGGTTTTCTCTGTGTTGGTAGAAAAGAGAGACAGTGAAGATTTTTTAAATCATTGTCGTCATGGAGTTTTTTGTTGCTTTTGAGGACTTCTTTTAACAACAACATCAATAGATGGGTTCGATTTGATTGATACTTCTCAATTGAAAAACAGCATCAGCGACATCAGGTTCGAGATGGGTTAATTGTTTGCGATGGAAGAATTAAATGTCTGAAATGTTAGTGACAATGGTGGTCTCTCTAGTTATCTGCAACAGAAAAAAATGGATCTGGGGGTCTCGTATGGTCTTAAATAGGGCATAAGTGAAGTGTTTTCATGGCTGAAATCAGCAAGGAAGTGTAGATGAGTGTATTATACAAATGGGTTTTGTGTATCGGATTTATGGGCAGTATTTCAGGCGTAGAGGGAGATGAAATTGTGGCCTGAGATGGGATTTCTGAGGCAACAACGATGGGAGTTAATTGGGAGTTGTTTGATGCGAAGCTCGGAAGCTATACTGTTCTGGGCATTTCTATTTGGCAACAACAAGACATGAGGTTGGTTGTTCTGGCTGATTCAATGGAAGGTAGTGGTGATGTTACTGGTACCTTGAATGGGTTTGTCATGCTGGTGGTGATTGAATAAGGTATAACTGGGCATCATTGGTTATGTTGATTGTTTGCACAACAAAGATGGAGTTGGATGGGGACCAAAAGTGGGTTTAATTGAGAATTCAGTGGAGGTGATGCCCAATTGTTCGCAGAACAAGAAGGCTGTTGTGCTGTGGTTGGATTTGGGAAAGAAGGGACCTGATTTCAGTAATTTGAGTTTAATGTCATGAAATGTAATTAAATGTAATTGATTTTGGGCTAAACCCTTTTGATTAATTTGGAAATTATGTCATAAAATTAAATTAATTAAGTTTTAATTTTTAACATTAATTTTACGGGTTAACCCGTTAGCCCGCAAGCTTTACCCGCTATGGGTGCGGGTTGAAGAAATGACCACCCGTGAAGAATAACAACCCGCAAGCTTGGGCCCGTTCTAACCCGTAACCCGCGGGTTGGTAACAAGCCTGCCCCGGCCCGCCCGTTTGCCAGCTCTAGTCCATACCGAAGTTAGTTTGTAGTAGGCTAGTGTCTGTAGCGGCTTAATACAGTGTGTGTTCAATCTGGACTAGGTCCCGGGGTTTTTCTGCATTTGCGGTTTCCTCGTTAACAAAACTTCTGGTGTCTGTGTTATTTCTTTTCCGCATTATATTTTGTTTTATAAATTAAATATCACAGGTTATGCGTTAAATCAATCAATTGGGAAATCCGACCTTTGGTTGTTGATTGAAATTGATTGATACTTGAACATTGGTCTTTGGTACAGTTCAAGTTAATTCCTCTTGTATTCAACAATTAGACTCGCAGATTTCTATTTGCTTGAGTAAGGATTGAATCGAGAAATTGAGATATAACTCTTTAATATACTTTTTTATTAAGATTGAGTCTGACTGTCTAGTTAATTCTCTTAAAAGTATATTGGACTTAGTCCATACAGATTGCTAAGCGAATTATTGGGTGAGGTTGTTGTACCCCCACTTTTGAACTCTAAATCGGTCAATTGAGTCAACTCGGGTCAAGACAGGCAACTCAGTGAGTCA
This sequence comes from Papaver atlanticum, assembly GCA_023531105.1. Classification (NCBI taxonomy): domain Eukaryota; kingdom Viridiplantae; phylum Streptophyta; class Magnoliopsida; order Ranunculales; family Papaveraceae; genus Papaver; species Papaver atlanticum. The sequence continues at coordinate 1,841,288 of JAJJMB010007312.1, forward strand.
ACACGGTTCAGCTCAGCCAGATAAACTGAGTCATCTAAGAACAGAGCCAGTCAGACAACTGACTGGGATGACTAACAGGCCAAAACCTATGCACAGGCTAGAGCCCTTGCTCAAGCCAAGATCACTAATGCACAAACAATATGCAACACAAAACATGCCAAGACTACAACCAACAACCTAACTCTACCTCATTAATTCATTTCAACCAGATTAACTTAAATTACATCACTTCAGTCACACATTCAGTTCAATCTCCATACATTCTAATTTCAGTTCAAATACTATCATCATCATTTCTATCTTTAATTCCAATACACCACCCAACTCAACTTCAAATACACTCAAGAAAACAACCCAGTCTTCA